>JAAGEH010000197.1:1134267-1158031 GCA_011751065.1 Lasiurus cinereus | reverse complement strand
CACACACACACACACACACCATGCCCTGACTCCATGAGGCTGGGGGCATTTGTGTTCTGCTCTGCATCCTGGAGACTGGGGACTCCTTGGGGACTTGGCATGGCAGGAAAGAGTGTGTACTAAGTGCTGGTTGAATGAACAACTGAATCTTTGTCCAATTAGACTCTGGGATACTCAAGTGAGAGGGCTCTCCTGGGATGTATACAACAGGTGCCCAATAATTGCTTATTGATGGATTTTTTCAGATACCTCAAAGGTCCCTAAACTTTAAAATCTCAGTGGGCTCAGATTAGCTCTACCAACATTTGTTATTCTCTCGTTTATTGAGTGTCTACTATGTGCCTGGACCTGCTCTGAATACCCAAGGGAGAGACGGTTGTCACAGCCATTTCATGAACAGAGAGACTCAAAGCAGGGATGGGACCACTGGAGATCATATAATTGACAGGTGGAGGCAGGGCCCCCAACTCACTAGTGTTAATGAGAAACTGGTTGGAGACCCCAGGATGGTCCACATCATGGATGGCGCTTGCAAAGATGGCAGCCAGGATTTCCAAGTCTGTGAACACAGCCTGAGCAGGCATGGGCATAAGAGCTGAGGGGCGGGTCCTCTGCATTGCACCCTGCACCTGCCCCACCCGTCTATGGGACCATACCTCCAGTGCAGGCATGGCCAGCAGCACGTGCGTGGACTGGGCCACATCAGCGGCGTGCAGGCTGTTGTGGTAGGCCACATCGGCGTGGTAGTGACCCTCCAGCGTCAGCAGGTAGCTGGCAAGTGTGTCCGCTGGGATCTGGAATGTCTTGAGCAGGTCCCGTTTCTGGTTCACCACAGGCCCCGTTAGGACTTCCTCCAGGCGGCAGCACACACTGTTCCTACACCTCTCTCCTTCTGAACGTCTATCCATATCTCACATGTCCCATCTTCCAGGATGCCCTCAATTCTGAAATCACTTAGTCCTTGACCTTGCCCTCTGGTCTATCTCTGGCCCCCACAGCAGTTCCCTCCAGACTAGGTCTCTTCAGACCTGGATCCATAGCTGAGGCTTGTTGACTATCAGCAATGAACTGTTCAGCCTAGTGAACTCCTATTTATCCTTCAATGCCCTACTCAAATGATTTCCTTCAGGGGTGTTAGAAAGGAGTTGAAGGCGTGTGTGCCCTGAGGTCTTGAGGTAAGAAGGGTGAAAGAATTCCAGGGGTATTGGTAGCCAAGGTCATAGGAGGTACCTGAAAGATGCTGAATATGATGGCTGTGAGGGGCTGGTTCCCACTGAGTTCTGCCACCTTGAACACATCAAGCCCCCACTTGTTAGTGTCTTCCAGTTCCTAAAATGTGAAGGACTGGAGCTTGACCCAGGCCCAACTTCCCCAGACTCTGAACCTGTGAGCCCCTCCCCCAGATCTTATATTTCACCCCACTTGCCCAGTGGGCAAACTGAGGCTCAAATTAGGGCATCCAGACAGAGCCAGAACCCTAACCCAGGTCTCAGCATTCTAGTTGGGAACCCACCTTGGCCAGTTGCCCCTCCTGGTCAGTCTGGACCCCAAAGCGTGGGATGGTGGCTGTGGAGAGGCTGGCACTGTGGGGGAGGCCCTGCAGGCTGCTGATCTGGGACATGGGCCTCAAGGGTTCCTTGGGGGTTCCCTTGGGTAACTCCACCTCAGTCTGTTGGTCTGGAGGGAGGGCAGGGTGGGACTCAGAGAAGCCAATTCACCTGCTACGGTTGTCCTGCTAAGTCTCAGGATCAACCTATTTCCTTTTTACCTGTATCCCAGTCAGCTCAGAGCAAAGTCCCTATGTGGCCTGTAGCTACCCCTCTTTTCCTGGCTGATCTCAGTAACCTCTTCTGATGCACTTGGCCACTGAGAGCCTGGGGATCAGTCTTTCCCCCCCAATCAGCTCAATGTCCTCTCTAGCTCCCAAGCTGGAGAACCAGCTATCTGGTTTCCTCCATCTCCTTCTTGGAAAACATTTACTCATGCTTCATAACCCTGGCTTTAATGTCCCTTTCTCCTGGATCTTCCTCCTTCTCCTCCCTCTGGCCCAGCCCTCCTTCACTCATGTGGCTGGGGGTGTCCATGTCTGTCTGCTCTGTCTTCCCCCGACTGAGGTCTTTTCTTCTTTCTTCCTACCTCTGTATGTTGCCCAGGCAGTGACCCACCACAGCTCACCCAGGAAGGTCTGGGAAATGTACTCTGACACCTGGTTCCCCGAGCGGCTGGTTTCAGACAAGTGAGTCAACTCCCGGCTCAGCATTCGCTTGAACTGTCGGGGAAGGTGAGGACAGTGATGAGGGGGCACTGTGGGTGGAGGCAAATGATCTCCGCTCACTGGCCCTCCTCACCTTGTTGGAGGCCATCTCCCCCACCGAGTGCCGGGTCTGCAGTGTCTCCAGCTGATCCAGACACCAGTCCAGCTCATCCAGTGTCTCCAAAGCCAGCTTCTGCCCAGTGTCCTCTGGGGGCTGAGCCATCAGAATGCTGCCCCACCCCACTCAGTGGCCCACCCCTTCAGGTCTCTATCTCTACATTTATATTCTACAGCCCTTCCCAATGGGGCCACTCAAGATCCCAGGGTTTGAGTTCCAGATCTATCCCCAGTGGCGGTATGACCATGGGCAGGTGTCTATCCCTCTCTAGACCTCCGCCTCCCCATCTGTCATTTGGGCACTGTAGACACCACCCCTGAGGGTGTTTTGGAGGGTTACAATGAGCACAGCCTAAGGACACATGGGCTGGAGAGGTCACCATGGAGGAGAAATTGACAGCAGTCTCATAGTGTGAGGAAGGGGTGAATTACCTGTAGGCGGAGGGGGCTGACTGCCAGATGGAGGGTTCCCGATGGATGTCTGCCTGCAGTACAGTCTGCTCTGGGGTGGCCTACCTCACCGAAATGGTCCCATCCCATCCAGCCCACCTTTCGGCTGCCGCCCCCTCCTCCCGGCCCTGCCTTCTCCCTGCCAGGCCCCACCCCCGCCCAACTCCCTATGTACTTGGCTGCTCTTTGGCCTTGCAGGTGGGCTAGCGCAGCAACATTGCTCCGAACAGTCCTCAGACTGGCCAGGACCTGTTGGGAGGGGAGTGATTAGCATTGGAAAGGGGGGGGGGGATCGATTTTGATTTCACCTGCTTGCCTCACGCAGGAAGGGGGAGGAGCGGGCACCCACCTGGGCAAAAGGTGTCACAATCATGTCTTCTCCATGTCTGCGGGGAGATAGGACATCAGAAAGGACGGCCAGGAAGATATCTGCACGGTGCCATCTAACAGCTTTGCCCACATTATGGCCTCCGCTGAGCACATCCTTCCTTCCCGACTCCTCCTCCTGGGGCCCTATTAATCCCTCGCTCCCCTTACCTGACTCTTCCCTGAAAGCTGCTATAGCCCCTCCAACCTCACACATGAGGAACTGAGTCCTGGGGGAAGCAGGGATATTATTATACTTCCCCTTTTATTCTGGCTACCAGGAAGGTCTAATTAAGGTGTTTGTTCAGTTGCTACTAATTGTTCTTAATGTTTCTGGATTGCCACCCAACCCGAGCCTAAAGTCAAGCACAGATTACCAGATATCATTCTAAGCATGTTCAACTGAATAAGTGGCTGCTTGACAAACTCCTACTTAAACTTCAAAACCCAGCTCAAAAAGCCACTTGAAGGAGGTGTGCTGAATGGAATAATAAAAGGAGGAAGAGACAAGCAGGCGTCATGCACCAGCCCTAGACTCACAGGTCGCTGGCCACAGAAGAGTTGCGGGACATGGCCTTAGGCAAGAGTTCATAGTCGCTGTCCGAGCGGTACAGGAAGGACTCACGCCGCTGGCTGTGTTGGGCAGGGGTCTGGATGACCTGGCCAAGGCCAGGCCCAACCTGAGGGTCCTGAGCGCTTCTCCCACGCGAGAGTGCATTTTCCAGGTCAAAGCTGGAAGCAGATGAGGCATGGTCAGAGCCAAAGAGCCTGGCAAGTGGATGGCCTTTGGTGGCTCGAACCTGTCCTTTCACATCTTCCCTGGAGCCACACGGTGGGCCATGAAGGAGTAGCTTACAGTTTGTCCACCTGCCTCACAGTCACACGCCCACCCAGGGACCTGGCACCAGCCTTCCCACTGGGACCAGTCTAGACTCCAGATTGTGAGCCTCACATCTGCCCCCAGATGTCTGTGTGACCATGGGTAGGTCTCAGCCTTTCTTTGGACATCGAGTACCCTGTCTGTAACATAGGCATGGCAGAGTCTTCTCCGAAAGTGCTTTCAACTGAGCACCTTAGAATGACAACTGGGCTTCCATATTACTAAGAAGGAAACCGAGGGCCAGGTCGCATGGTAAGTTCACAGAGACTGAAAACTGACTCTCTGGGCTCTCCGATCTGGAGGGGCCTGGATCTTGCCTAAATCAGGCCAATTCCAAGGTTCCCCACAGCCTGGAGAGGCCCCGCCCCCAGCCAGTTTTGGTCATGCCCTGGGTCACCTGTTCCCTCCCCAGCCCACACCCTCAGTCCACTTGGCCCGGCCCCAACCTAGTCGACCACCACCTACTCCCTACACTCTGCCCCCCAGATCCTTCACTCCCCTGCTTCATTTTCACGCCCAGGCTCTGCCCGTGTTCTCTTCCACCTCCAGGCTTCCGCTAGGGGCCACGCCTCTTCCCGGAGCACCATCCTCCCCGCAGCACCCCTTGCTCCGAGCAACCTTCAATTCCTCCCTCCTAGCTCTTTCAGCCCTCCCGCCACACTCTGACTGGTTAATGGAGAATCTATGCGCATCCTCCTTGGGATCAGAGGTCAGAGGCAGAGCGGGAGGGGATGTGCGCAAGAACAGAGGTTCTGCGACGGAGAGGGGCTGCTGTAGGTCACGGGCTCGGAGAGGGCAGGCAGGAGACAGGTAGACACCGGGGGCCGCCCACAACTTGGGGCTTTGGGCCAAGGGTCCGTGTCCACCCAGTTCCCCGCCAGGTCACCCGTCAGGGATTCGGCAGGAGTCTGTCCGGTTCGGCTGGATTCGGTCCAGCGGGGTCGGGTTTGATAAGTTCTATTGGACTTGGTCCAACTGAGTTTGAGTTCGGTCGGGCGAGATCATTCTGACTTGACTGCGTCCGACCGCGCTCGGGCAGGTTGGGATGCGTTCGGGAACATTCGGCTAGGTTCGGCCACACTCCGGAGAATTCGGGCGCACTTGGCTTTGTCCGGCCGCTCTCTCCGCTGCCAGTTCGGCTTCAGCAGAGACGAGAAGCCACTACCGCGCGTGCGTCCGAGCTCCCGCTTGGGGACGTCAGGAGGAGGGCTGGGCTTCTTAACACTGACCTACCTGCCTGGCTGGGGCGCGGGGGCGGGCGAGGGGCGCTCTTCAGCGGAGGCCAGCGGCTGACACAGTAACCTGCCCTCCGAGGGGGAGGCCTAGGCGTGGCCACCCCTCCCCCTCCTTGCCTCTCCCCAAGGGTCTGGGAAAGCGCCCCCATGGATAACTAGGGAGGCTACAGTGGTAGGGAGGGGGGCGGGGGGGAAGGAAGGGGAGAGGGAGGCCCACAGGGTGCTGGGCTGGAATCCAGTGAGTCGGCGCTCAGGGTTAAAGGCTGGTCACCACCGGGGAAGTTTTTGTTTTGGGTTTTTTTCCTGCTCTAATCTTAGCTGGGAGTGGCCGGGTCAGGCTGTGGTTCCATGACGCGTGCGGCGCGGGGCGAGGTCGCCCTGACTGTGGAAGCCGCATGTCTGTCCACAGGTTAGCAGGTAAACTGAGGCACGAGGGCCTCGGAGGGACCCGCCATCCTCTAGCCTCACCTTATGGCTCCCGAGGTCGCTCCCTCAACGCCCCTGCGCTCTCTCCGGATCCCTACGCAGGAGCCACCCTTAGCAGGCGTCTGGTGGGTGCTCCGGGGCGCTTTCCCGGGCCTGGGACCCCCTCCCGGGCTGCAATGGCGCCTTCACAGACCACGACCACGACTGCCCCGCCCCCGCCAGCTGTCACTGGCCGTTTGAGGAAGGGACCTCCAGCCTCTGAGCCGCCGGGTGCCAAACTGGGCGTGAATGCAGCAGGAGCCGCGCCGCGCCAGGTGCCAGACAGGGTCGGCGCCCACAAGGCCACCTCCGACCCCAGTCTTGCCCGCACACCCCACACAGTCGCTTCCTGAGGGGCGGGACTCGACCCCAGAGGTGACAGATCCTTGGAGGACACCGCCGAGTTGCGCTTCGGGGATCCGCTCTCAGTCTGGGACGCGAAATTCCCCTCTTACGCTATGGGTGCCATGCCTCCTAACATCGGGTCTTCCTCGGGGACACGGGGCGTTTCTCCTCTTGGCCGGCGCCCGGACGGATGTAGGAGAGCGGACCAAGCGCGGGGCGGGGGCTGGGGGAGGGACCCTCGCCCTTCCCCTCACTCCCGGACGCTCAGGCCGCCTGCCCAGGCGGGAGGGTCGGGAGGAGACGTGAGCTTCAGCTCTTCCTGCTCCGGACGCACCGCACCGCTGGAAGGACAGGCGCAGGAGCCCGGCTGTGTCCAGACCGCGGGTGGAGGGAGACCGAGATAGGACAGGGGAAGACAGATACCGCGCAGGGGCAGGCGGGGCAGAGCGCCCACGCCCTGACCCGGGTCCGGCCCAGCTCTCCCCGCTGTGTCCTTCCCACCTCCAGCCTGGCGGTTCCGCTGACCCCTCCAGCTCTCCTCTCCCCTCACCACAGAGGATGGGCCACGGTGAAGCGCCGCTGCAGGCGGATGCTCTGGTTCACCAGGAGCTTCCTGAAGAGCCCGGGGGAGCTGCGCGGGGAGTCCCGGGGAGAGCCAGGCCCAGGGGCCGGGGCAGGCGAGGGGGTACCCTGCATCGCCGCCACAGCCCGGAGGCAGGACGGAGCGTGGGCCGTGGAACCTTTTCTGGACGGCTGCGGGGGCGGGGCCCGCGGAGAGGGGACCGAGGGCGCACCGCCCCGCCTCACCACTGGCCCGTTCTGGGAAGCTCCCACCCCGGGAGATGGGGACACTGAGGCACGGAGCTAGGTGTCACTCTCTGCTCCCCTCTGTGGGGGCGGCCCTCTGGGGCCTAGAACCCGGATATTACTCTACTTTCGTCAGCCAACCTGTCTCACAATAGTGCAGCTGTCTGGGATAACTTGGCTGCTAAGAGTGAGATGCAGAAGCCAGAGAGGGAAGCACTCTCCATAATGAGCAGAGGACGGAGGCAGGAGTTTGCTGAGGGGCTACCCAAGACCCCACACAGCGCTTCCAGTCCCTCTCTGCCCATTGTCCCGATGGAGAAACTGAGGCCTGGAGCCACAAAGGGCTGCCCAGCAGCCACAAACCCTTACTCTTTTGCCAGGTGAGGAAACTGGGGAAACCAACAAGGTGGTAACAGGCGCAAAACTTCATGGCAGGGCAGAGGCTGGAAAAGGCTCCTCCTCCTCCAGTTCCCCTCCACAGTCCCCACATGACCCCTACCTGCTCTGACATAGCCCAGGCCCTGTCTCTGGATCCTTTTCTCTCTCTTGCTGTCTCCACTGCACAAACATCCGCTCTCCATTCCAGCCAGATCTCCTGTTCTGTGAAGCATCAGCTACCCACCCCCACCTCCACTCCAGAAAGTACCTGGGGGTGGGGATGGGGGAGGGAGTTGGAAAGGGAGCCCTCACCTCTGGTGTCTGGGAGTTCAGGGGCCTATACTAGGTGCTGGGGTTGGTAGCCCTGCCCTGTACTGCAGGAAAGGAAGCCACATCTCAGAGGATGTCAGGACCCCAAATGCCCACATCACAGGCGGAAATCACTGAGGTCGAGGGAGGCTGGGCCTCCCCAACCTCCCCCTTTCCCCACTACTGTCCAGGCCTTGCCTCTGGGAGGACTATGCCAATTGTGGACACCCCCATTTCTGGCATGCCTAGGGAAATATGAGATACGACTTGGGGTAATCAGGGCTTCAATGGAGGGAGCCTGACCCTCTCCTGACTTCCTAACCACACTATTGGCCTCATTGTACAGATGAGAAAAATGAAGGTTCAGAAAGGGGTCATGCTGTGGCCCAGGAGGACAAGGATTCTCAAGGGTCTGTCTGGGAACCCCCTCCTGCCATCTGTGGCCCTACAACCAGACACCTGATGGGAACCAGACTTGCTGTCCCCAAGACAAAAATACCCTCTGTAGCTGCTGTGGTTGCAGCTAATTATAGCCCATCCCCAGGGGCTAGAGGCTGCCAGGATCGGCCTGGTGGAGACTCTGGGGCCAGGATCCTTCCCAGGAGCCTCGACACCATCCCAGCTCCATGGGAGGGCTTGCACAGTCTTATGTTCCCAAGGAGAAACTGAGGCACAAAGGAATTCAGTCCCTCCCCTAAAGTCACAGGCATGAAATGGAAAGTTAAGACTAAACACGTCAATACAGCATTTCCTGCTTGCCTGGCACTGAGCCAAGGACTCTGCACCTAAAAGTCACTTGCTTTTTAGAGCAATTTTTGAAATGAGGACTATTATGCTCATTTTGGGGATGGGGAAACTGAGGCACAGAGAGGTGTGTTCAGTTGCCACATAGATTACCCAGCCAGTGCTCTCTCGCACTTAATGCTTAACTGGCTCCATCCCCTCTGAAGTACCAGACTTCATGAATGTTTTATTAATAGTTTAATATTAATGTTCATTAATAGATTCAACCTTAAATATTTTATTAACAGTTTTAACAGTACTGTGTTATTAATAGCTTTTTGGATGGAGAAACTGAGACAGCTGAAACTCAGCATTGGAATCTGGCCTGCCTGACCCTGGGTGGCCCCAATCCCTGCCGAGTAAAGGGCAGAGGCTGAAGGATGGGTGGACCCGGGGACCCCCATGCTGACTTTGTTCCTGTGTGCTGCATGACCTGAGGAGGTGCCCATCAGTCTCTGGTCCTCTAAGCACATCAATCCATTCCCCACCCCTCCTCTTCCCCCCGCCCCCCCCCCTTTGAGCATCCCTGCGGTGGGCAAGCACTTTTCTCTTCTGCCACCAGAGGGCCCCAGGGAGACAGGATGTGGGTGCTGTGCCCATTTAAGGACAAACAGGCGAGGAGAAATGACTTTCCTGTCTCCATGGAATCTAGATAGAGAGAAGAGAGTGGGGGCAGTGTCACGTGTATAGATGCTCACATGAGTTTGATCTCACTCTCCTCGGCTCCAGACCCTCCTGTGGCTCCTCATTGCCCTCTCATCTGAATCCACACCTCTCTGGAGGCCCTGTGATGCCTGACCCCTGCTGGCCTCCTGCCCTCTTCCTCTTGGTTCACCCTGTGGTGGCTTCATCCCACTCCTTGCTGTTCCTTGAATCAGCCAGGCTCATTCTCACACATGCCCTTGCCCCAACACTTTCCCCCTGCTGCCTCTTCATCTTTCAGATCACCCTCCAGGAAGCCCTCCCTGACCAGCTGGGTAAATGTCCTCAGAGCACCTTCTCTCACAAGTACAATTTCACATTTATTGTTATGATTATTTGATTTGTTTCTGCCTTGCCCACCAGCCCTCAAGAGTAGGACTAGGTCTGCCTTGCTACCAGTTATACCCTCAAGGCCCAACACTCTGTAGGTTCTCAATTAATGATTGAGAGATGAGTAGGGAGTCTCCTCTCCCACTCTCTGGCCACATTGATTTATATTCAGTTCCTCATATACCTGATCCTCTGAGTCTGAGGCATTTCACTGTTTGTTCCATGTAATTGGTATATCCTTCCCTGCACTCAGGCTGACTTTTCTTCAACCTTCAGGTTAAGCTTAGATGCCACCTCTTCCAAGCAGGCCCTCTTTACACCCTATCCCCCAAAGCTGGGTCAGAGGCCTTCTCTCTCCAGCGGTATGAGTCTGTCTCCACCATCAGCCTGTGAGCCCCTGCTTGCCCCTGGCTGTGTCTCCAGTACAGGACCTTGCACACAGTAGGTAGCTAATAAATGTTTGCTGCACAAGATGCTAGGATCCTCTCAGACCCAAGTGGCCCACCCAGGACAGTGGGGGAAAAGAGCCACGGTGGGGGACCAGGTTCCCATACAGCAAGTTCTCGAAGAATACAGGAAGTACAGCTGTGTGTTTGCATTTCATTAGTATTCTCTGCTTGCTGGGGAGCACCTCGCAGTCTGGCCTTGAACCCAGTAGGCCTTGAACCTAAGGGCTGAGCCCCCTCCCCTACATCAGCACATATATGCATGGGCAGGATTTGCAAGTACACGTTCACAGGGACACACCCATTCCAGAACCTTCCAGAGCCACGTCGGCTCTCCCCCTAGATGGGCCCAAATCCAATCTCTGTTTGTTCTTTCTTGAAGATGGAAAATTATGAGTCACTGGGAGGGGGAGGCAGGAGGAGCTAAGGGTTGGAAAGTGGAAACGGGGCAGTGGACCTGCTGGGTCACCTGGGAAGAGCTCCAATCCCAGCTGCTCCAGATGCTTTGGGGCTGGGGAGTTAGGCCTGGCTTGTAGATCAGGAAGCCCCTAAGAAGTCCATGGACCAATGTGGGAGAATGGCGACCTAGAGAGGAAACTGACTCCCCTGACCAAGCCCAGGACTCTAGATCTGGTCTGCTCTATCTCCTCCTCCCACCCAAGAAGGGTCTGGGATTCCTGGGCCCTGCTCCTGGGCCCTGCAGCCCTGGCCCAGCAGCTGAGACTCCCACCTCCGGCTCCCTCAAGGCCCCTGTTTCACCTGCTGTTTCTCTCCATCTCTCTCTTATCGTCCCACTCACCTTTTATAGGAAAGAGGAGGAGCAGCCCTTCCCATTTCAACACCTCTTCTCCACCCCATCCTTTCTTAAGGGAAGGAACATCCTGTGCTCAGGCTCCCAAGAGGCTTCCCCTCCTTCTGGCGACAGGGGCCAGCGGTAGGGGAGAGGGCTGGTGACAAGGCAGGCCATGGAGCAAGCTCCCTCCCCCAGGGCTGAGGACGGCCCGACCTGTTCCTCTCTGATGCTCGGGTGGCTACAACCCCACAAACATCTGAGGACACTCCAGGGTCTAAAGGACCTCAATTGTGTTAGAGCGAGAACAGTCACGCTGGTCCACATACCCACAAGGACCAAGGGCAAAAGATACACAGCTGGTGTACATACAGCCGAGCACCTCTGGTCACCCACAGAGAGGCAGCTGGCTGTGAACACTCACACAGCAGGGCGGAGCACACACAGAGTCACAATTGCCCAGATTCACACACACACTTAGATGCAACCACACCTGGCACTCCCAGGTACACACACCCATAAACAAGCATGGTATCATCCCCCAGCATCACCCCATGTAAAAACAGTTTTTTCCTCTAAAGCACCGGCCTCAGCCAAACAGTAGAGACCCCCGCCCCCTGGAGAAGCAAGGACCTTTCCCAGCTCCCACAGGTCCGTGCTTCCCTCCCCCACGCCTTCGGAGGGCCCTGCCCCCACCCCCACCTACCACCTATGGAAGGAAGTGGGCCAGGAGCACCTTGACTTCTGGAGCCCCCGTCACGGACCCCGGTTCTGCTGGCTGCGGCCTGCGGACTTGTCCGGGTCCGAGTAGAATCCCTGCTGGATACGGATGGGGCACGGCGGCTGCCTCATAGGTGCTTCCAGGGTCTGGCTAAGCCTTGGCCGCTGAGAGCACGGTTCAGCTCCCTGGGTGCCTGCGCCCCTCCTTGTACCCCAGGGGTCTCCATGAGCCAGAGGAGGGGGGCAGGGAGCAGAGGGGGAGGGAGGCTTCCAGGAATGAGGAGTGTCAGTGTCTGTGCCCTGGTATGCCAGGGCGAGGGTGGAGGTGAGGAGCTGTTCGCGCCAGCGGCTCAAACAGGGGCGGACACCAAGGAGCTGTCCGTGCTCAGTGGTGCTGAAAGATAGCGGGGGTGGGGCTTCGGGAGGTGGAAAACTTGGGCGTGGGGGTTGACGACAGGTGCTGGGAAGACGCCCCAGCGCGGAGAATGGTCTGTCGTTTTCCTGTCAAGACCATGGACTTGGAATGGAGAAGACAAAAATTGTCCTCCCGGTTGCTGCCAGATGGAGAGCAGAGAGGACCTTGGGAGACCTCCAGCGTTAAGGCACTGTCCCTTCTCTTGGTTTTGAAAGGGAAGAAGGTAGTAGTAGATTGAGGATGGGTGAGACAGCGAGTTGCTGTCCTCGACCTGCTGGTGCTGAAGATAAGGCAGGGAGATCAGAGTTCCTGAACACCTCCAGACTAGGGCGCCGTCCGCCCAGGAGGTGCTGAAAGCTGAACAGGGGCGGGTCCTGAACCCGCCCCAGTGACGGTAGCAAAGGAGTTGGAAGCAGAATAAAAGTCTCTGGTCTTCAGAGGTAGTAACAAATGACCATCTATCCACCAAGCTCAGGGAGGCAAGCTTAGCTATTCAGACTCAGATGGGATCTCTTTGGAGTCCTAAAACTCCTCACTCACACAGGGTAGAGATCTGGGAAGAACAGAAAAACGTGCGTGCCTGGGATGGGCACACAGAAGCTGCTTCTGGTCAGGGCTGCCAACAGTGGGAGTGGGCAAAGAAGGGAATCCTTTTATAGCCACACCAATGCCCAGTGGAAATGGCAGAATCTCATTTGTTCTATGACACACCATCAGCCCCACCTCACAGGCATGCCTCAGAGCCCTTCCCCAGTCCTAGAAACTCAAAGCCCTTCCCGCCAGGCATTCTAGTCTCAGGAGAAATTTCCTGGGAAGTGGAAAAGGAAGGGTGAGAACATTTTCCATCATGATTAACAGAAGTAGATGCGGACACCCTGACCAAGTAGCTCAGTTGGTTAGAGCATTTTCCTGATACACCAAGGTTGGGGGTTCCTGGTCAGGGCACATACAGGAATCAACCAATGAATGCATAAGTAAGTGGAATAACAAACTTCTCTCTCTTTCTCTCTCTCTCTCTCTCTCATCAATAAATACAATTTTTAAAAAGAAGTGGATGTGGATAAGAGTAGGGCTGAGAAGTACAGGCATTAAGCTGTGGTAGGAAGAAGGCCTTTGATGCCACTTGGTGCAGAAAATTTGTGAACAGGAAGAGCCCTGATTTTTTCAGAGGGCATAGAGGATATTTTATGGATATTTCCCACGGACACCCTCGCTCGTATCACTAGATTAGAGAAATGGAAAATATTTGGGCCATGGAGCCAGATAGACTAAGCTCAAGCCTCAGTAATGCCATGTCTTCCTGAGTGATGAAAAACAAGTGACTCCTCTCTATCCTTTACTTTAACAAATTTTAAATATATTTTTATTGATTTCAGGAGAAAGGAGGGAGACAGAGAGAGAAATAAAAACATCATTGATGAAAGAAAATCATTGATTGGCTGCCTCTTGCATGGCTCCTACTAGGGATCAAGCCCACAACCTGGGCATGTGCTCTGACTGGAAATCGAACCCTGATTGATTGGTCATGGGTTAACACTGAGCCACTGAGCCACACTGGCTAGACCTGTCCTTTACTTTTATGGCTCAGTTCTTGGCCTTTCTTTCAGTCCCCTGTCCTCCAAAACTGACAGTGAGGGACAACTTGACCCACTGGTGGGAAACATGTATCCCCCACCAGGGGGTCAAGCTGTCCCTTGCTGTCAGTTATCACTTTCCCATCCCCAAGCTTGTTTTCTATTCTGGAAAGTGGGGGTAATGATGGTGTCCCCACTTCTTGGCATTATTACAAGGATGTAAACGAATGTCACATGGGAAAGGTCAAAGACAAGGAGTTGCCCATACCAATCCCTGCTCTCACCTTGGTGTGTCTACTTCATAAATAACTTCCAAATTTGCCTACTTCTCCCCAGCCCATGGCTCCCACCATGGTTCAGACACTACCATCTCCTGTCCAACACTGCCTTCTCACTGGGCTTCTGCTGCATACACCCTGCCCCTGACATTACCTCCCCCTCGCTGGAAGCCAGAAGGAATTTTTTAAAATGCCAATTGTATCCATTCACTCTCTTGAAAACACACCCATGGCTCCACACTACACCCCAAGTTGTTGTGTGGTCCAGCCCTTTCCCACCTCCCGAGGCTCTCCTCCCACCCTCCAGCCATGTTGATCTGTATTCAACTCCGCATACACCTGGTCCTCTTGAGTTTGAGGCTTTGCACAATTTGTTCCTGCCTGTGCTCCTCCTTGCTGATTCTCTTCATCCTTTAAGCCACCTCTTCATCCTTAGATGCCACTTCTTCCACGAAGTCCTTTCTCACCCTCTAGTCCCCAGTACTTGGTCAGAAGCCCCCTGGGCTCCATGGCACCTTCATCTCTCCAGTTGGTATGACTCTGTCTCCATGAGCACCTACGTGCCCATGGCTGTGCCACTAGTACACAATAGGTGCTTAATAAGTGCTTTATGAACAAGTTAAAGAAAGGTCCATCTAAACAAGGCATTTTCCTCTCTCTCCTGGGATTGACCCCCTTAGTCCCCATCTGCCTCCTCACCTGCCTGATGCTGGACCATGGCCTTGCTCTGTCCCTCGAGCTCCGATGGTGAACACCACACAGGAGCTGGGCTCAGTTTCTCCAGGGGGCCTGAGGCGGCTTGACAGCGGTGGCAGCAATGGGGTCCCTGAGAAGCGTCTCCAGATGACACCACTGCCGCGGGGACTCACAGGGGCTGAGCTGGAATCCACAGACTCTCGGACCTGCTATGGAGAGACACAGTAACAAAACATGAGTGAGTTCCCAGGCATGAGACCTCTCTGGCTCTCTGGGACCATGCTGCTCTGAGATTCCTTCACCCAGATACCTGGACTGGCCCGAGAGCTGGATCTCAGTTTTACTCTGAGTTTGATCAGAGTAAAAGTGAACTTACTTCTATAAACCTCAGTTTCCTCATCTATGAAATGGGGAGTTAGACTTCAACCTTGCCTGATGTGAATAGTGCCTGGCTTAAAGTAGGTATTACAACAATGTTTATTTTTAAATATATTTTATTGATTTTTTTTTTAGAGAGAGGAAGGGAGAGAGAGAGAGAATTAGGAACACCGATGAGAGAGAAACATTGATCAGATGCCTCCTGCACATCCCCTACTGGGGATGTCCCCACAACCAAGGTACATGCCCTTGACCAGAATCAAACCTGGGACCCTTGAATCTGCAGGCTGACCTCTATCCACTGAGCCAAACTGGTTAGGGCAGCAATATTTATTTATTAATCCATTAATATGCAGTATATTCATTATTTATAACATCATGTAATTTATACTATTTGTTATAATAATAGGCACTTTAATGGTATTTCATAAATTATAATATTATTTATTAAAATATAAAAATAAAACATGCAATAAATAAACAAGTAAATAGTAATGGCAGTACCAATAGCCAATCTTTCTTGCATACTCATTCCACATAGATGCTGTCCCAAGAAACCCTGTGGGTCAGCTCATGAGGCACAACGAGGCCATATTGTACCATTATCTTTATATTACAAAAAAGAAAACTGAGTCTCAGAGCTTTAGTAACTTGCCCAAGGTTGCAGTTGGTAAATAAATGGTGGAGATGGGATTCTGGATTCTGACTCAGTTCATTTCTTAAAGGAAGGACTGGATAGGAGAAATTAAATAAAAGGTTGTTTGAAAGCATGCTCTGAGTAAACACTAGGGGCAGTTAAACACCAAACAGAGTCAGGTTCAGTTAATGAGTTGGGAATGTAAGTTCTCCAGCCCAACAGATCTGGGGTTGGTTCAATTCATGCTGCCTGGTCTAGGGCAAGCATGCCTCAGTTTCTCCATGAGGGAAGGATGGTGGTATAAAAACAGTACCAATTCCTCTGGGTCAGCGGTTCTCAACCTGTGGGTCACGACCCCTTTGGGAGTCGAATGACCCTTTCACAGGGGTCACCTAAGACTATTGGAAAACACCTATTTCCCATGGTCTTAGGAACCAACACACTGCTCCTCAGTGTAGCAAAATGTAGCAATGCAGTTCACTGTTGTCGTATTAAGAATGTTACCCATGCTACACCACGATTCAAGACAAAATTTCATTTATTTGTAATTAGAAATAAATATTTCACAATATATAATTACATATTGTTTTTGTGATTAATCACTATGCTTTACTTATGTTCAATTTGTAACAATGAAAATACGTCCTGCATATTAGATATTTACATTACAGTTCATAACAGTAGCAAGATTACAGTTATGAAGTAGCAATGAAAATAATTTTATGGTTGGGGGTCACTACAACAGGAGGAATTGTATTAAAGGGTTGCGGCATTAGGAAGGTTGAGAACCACTGCTCTGGGTCATAGGTGATAAAAGAATAGGGGGCCTTTTGGAAGGACCGGTGGCCCGCTCAGAGCCCAGCCTCGCCCCGGCGCCATTCCCCGCCCCCCCTCCACCCTCACCCTGAGAAGCTTTCCACAGAGGTGCTTCCTCCTGGACTCAGAGAGGTTCCTGATCTAGGTGGCCGGGCTGGCGGCTCCCGTGTGCCATGTGCTTGTCTCCTGCTCACCCGGCCTGACTCCGTCCTCCCGGCTGTGGCCGGCTCACTGTGAAGACTCCCACACGGGCTGTGCCGCACCCAGGCCCCCTTTAGCTCCCAGCCAGCATCCTGCCCCCACCCCACCTCCCGGCCCAGCTCCTGCTTCAGCCGCTGCCAAAGGCCACCGTCCGGGTTGTCCGCATGCCCTCTGCATCACTGTTCTCTCTCTCTATATATATATATAGAACAGGGGACTCTTCCTCCTCCCCACTTGAGAGTCTGCTTATTCTTTAATAAATTTCCACCTTTGCTGTACAAAAAGAAAAAAAAGAAGAGGGGGCTGCTCGCACCAGCCACAATGGGAGCTGGGAGCTGTCCACGGTGCTGACCCTAGGGAGTGGCATGAAACTGGAACCCACAGCAGAGGGTGTGCGCTGGGGGTCAAAGAAACACATGGGGACACGGGAGACCTGGAGCTCAAAAGGGAGGCCCAGCCGTTTTCTGCTCTGCCCCTGAGCCTCACTAATGAGTTTGTGTCCACCATCAGACTAAACATTCAGATTTAGAAAGTGAGGTCCAAGATCACAAGGCTGATCAGGGCCAGAGCCAGGGCAAGAGGAGCAGGGAAAAAGCTAAAAGGAATACACATCAGTTCACACCTCAGAGCCTCTACTACATGCCGGAAAATGGCACAGTCCTTTTCTTTTCTTATTTCCATGCCACAGAGGAGGACATTAATGTTTACAGAGAAATGACCTGCTGTGGATTACACAGCTGGGGGCTGCTTAGCTACCTTCTCCCCCTGCTCTTTGCACAGATTTGATCCCTCTAGGACCCAGGATTCCTGACCACCTCCCCATTTGAACACAACTGACCATCCCCACCCTGTTCCACAGGCACCTGAATTCTGATGCAGATATCTAAGTAGTCTCCCCCAGGAGGGAGGGTTCCCAGCAGCTGGGATGGTGTTCAGGGAAGAAAGAGGGTGTGTGGAAAGCAGGTCCCTCCAGGACAGAAAGCCCACGGATGTCAGCTGCCCATTTTCTGTTTGGGGTAATTGAGCTCAGGTGGTAAAAACTTGCCCACATTCATATTCATTTATTTATTCAACAGATAAATGAGGCAGCTCCCACAGTACTAGAGAGAAAATGAAACCGCTTAAAGACTGGAGAGTGATGGGGGGATAAATGTCACTTGGACATAGTTAGGGAGCCTTTTGGGAGAGGTAATTTTCATCTGAGACTTGAAAGAGGAGAAGGAGCTGACCAGGAGAGAGCATTGTAGATAGCACACCAGACAGAAGGAACAGCAGATGCAAAGGCCCTGAGGTGGGAATAAGCTGATGGGTTTGAAGAACAGCAGAAGGTGGGAGTGGAGTGAAGAGTTGATGCACGGCCTCAGGAATGGGGTGAGGAATTGGGAATGAATGGATTGAGGGCTCTCAAGGGATGTGATTTGCTTTATGATTTTTTAAAACTATATTTTATTGATTTTTTACAGAGAGGAAGGGAGAGAGATAGAGAGTTAGAAACATCAATAAGAGAGAAACATCAATCAGCTGCCTCATGCACACCCCCTACTGGGGATGTGCCCGCAACCAAGGTACATGCCCTTGACCGGAATCGAACCTGGGACCTTTCGCTCTGCAGGCCGATGCTCTATCCACTGAGCCAAACCAGTTTCGGCATGATTTTTTTTTTTTAATTTCAAAGAGGAAGGGAGAGGGAGAGAGAGATAGAAACATCAATGATGAGAATCATTGATTAGCTTCCTCCTCCATGCCCCCCACTGGGGATAGACCCTGCAACCCAGGCGTGAGCCTGACCGGGAATCGAACCGTGACCTCCAGGCTCACAGGTCAATGCTCAACCACTGAGCCATGCTGGCTGGGCCCGACTGCTTATTGTCATCCATTCTTCAGCTCAATGGTCACCTCCTTAGAGAAGCCCTTCCAGCCCAGCCTGGGAAGCCCCACTCATACTCACCTACTTTATTTTTAGTCTTAGTTTAACATCTGTCTCCTCAGCCTATGAGTCTCTGTGTCCCTATGCATAGCACTAGGCCAGGCACTAGGTGCTCCATGTACAAAGGGAATGACTGATGCTGTAAAGTGAATGTTTGGGGGAGTGCCAGGAGGTCCCCACTTTATAGAAGAGGAAGATGTGGCTCAGAGTTGGGGAGTGGATAAATGTACTAATGTGCGTGAGTACTTGCCTACTGGCTCATCCTGATCTCTCTCAAGGTTTTAGCCCTTTTTAAAAATATATATATACTTTTTAAATATAAAAGAGGAAGGGAGAGGGAAAGAGAAATATTGATGAGAGAGAAACATCAATCAGTTGCATCTTACACACACACACACACATACCCCGCCCCAGGGTACATGTCCTTGACTGGAATCAAACCTTGCGCCCGCAGGCCAACGCTCTATCCTCTGAGTCAAACTGGTAAGGGCTAGCCCCCCCAACACACACACTTTGTTTTTTAAACACAAGAAAATAGTCCTCGAGAGGTTATCAGCCACTCAGGTGTCAGTGACTAGCCTGGGATTCAAATCCAGCTCCTGCTGAAAGCTCACTACCTAAATCCTGCTTCCTGGCACCTTTAAGCCTGCTTCAGTCTCCCAGAATGGGGCCATTGGCTCTGCCCCAAAAGTGTGGCCTTCTTTCCTTGGGCAATAAAAAACCTTGGTTCCAGACCCAAGGGTCTGCCTCCCAGCTCCATTGGTCCCTTGTACCCAAAGATAGTGGCTGCAAAGCCTGGACTGGATACTTGGATTGAGTCTCAGAATTCGAGTGGCCTCTCTGGGCCTTGGTTTCCTCACTCTGGGTGTTTCCGAGTAGAGGGTTGCTGGGACACCCCTCCCCCATGGCCTGTATAAGGCCATCTCCCACCACTCACCTCACTCAGCAGGAAGGAAAGTGCTGTTCCGCTGCGCCTCATGCTGCAGGCGTCTGTGAATCTGGGGAGATGGGTGTGAAACCCCAGGCCCAGCAGTCCAGTCATACCCCCTAGATGGGGAGCTCACTCCCAACCTGGCACCCTCTCCTGGAACCCACAGATACTCAATTGAGGTAGCTAGGCTGCAGCACAGGCACCAGTGTGGACACCACCTGAACCTCTGCAGAGGCCTCCATGCACGGACAAGGGCTGGGTGCCCACATACCCTCCTCAAGCCCCCTCCCTTCTCCCTGCTGTGGTCAGCAGCTTGGGAGAAGTCCCCTGGCCCCGGGTCCCATGGGGGAGCTGTCAGTTCCCAGACCAGCTCCAGAGGGTTTGGAGAACCCAGCCCACCATCTGAGAACCCTCTAGACTCACACCAGCTCTGTGAGGCCCAGGCAGGCCTGGCACTCACTGCCACTGCGGAGTCCTGTGACCTGGTATGGAGCTGGGAAGGGAAGGACAGGACCTGCCCAAGAGGGCGGTCCAGGGTTCCCTCAGCAGAGCTCTTTAACTATCTGAGCACCAGGCCCAGACTGGACAGACCACATACCACCCTTAGGACCCAGCCAGGAGGCTGCGGGTAGAGAGACCGGGAGCTATCACCAAGAAGGGTATAAGAGAGAGAGTGCCAGGAGGCTGACCTAGTGTGTAGGATAACAGGGTGGGGGGGGGTGTTAAGTTTAATTGTTCCTGTGTTTACTTATGAGAGAGGGAGAGAGATACAAACAGAGAGTCAGAGAGAAAAAATGGAGAGTGAGAGACAGAGGGATGGAGAGAGTAGGGGTGTGGGTGAGAAGAGGAAAAAGACAGACATTGACAGAGAGAGAGATGGAGAGACACAGAGAGTGGAACAGAGAGACAGAGAGATGTAGATAGAGAAGAGAGACAGGGAGAGGTGCCATAAGACTGGGAAGGTTTTACCAACTTGAGGTCTGGAACACTGTGCTTCACCGCAGAGCCCTCTAAGGTTTGGGGGTGGCCCTCAGGGGTCCCTGGAAGCTCCTGGAAAGTTGCTCACCACACTGTGCTGCCTCTCTGGTCAATAATCTCTCCATAAACAGCAGAGGCTGGAGCTGCGCCTGAAACCCGGCCTCAGGAAAGTTCATGGGGCCCTGTGGCAGGGAAAGGAGTTCCTATGGTGCTTCTGCCTCCTGAGCCGCCACAAGTTAATGTTTCACCAGAACTGCTGCCTGCTGCCCCCGGGAATCATCAGAGCATGACTGTCCCTCCGGCGGGCTTTTCCCCAATGTGTGGGGTGACCTTGACTCCAGGCTGTCTGCCCACTCATTTTACAGCAGGATAAACCCACGCTGGAGAGCGCAGCTCCAGGCCCCAGTTCTGGCCACGGGGCAACGCTTCCATGTCCCTGCTGGAGAAGCCTTAAGGTCCTGGTGGGGACAAGAGTAGGCAGCAGGAAGAGTCCATTGACCTGCTGAGGGTCCTCAGCCCCAGGCCTCGAAACTTGGTTTTCCCTCCTGTCCAACGGGAAGGGAGAGCATGAAAAATAGGACTGAGCAATGGGGGGAGGGGCATTTTGACTCCCTGCTCCCCACATGCTTCTGGACTTTCCTGACTGCAAGCCTTTGCATAGGGTTGCCCGGGCCTCCTGCTACGCCTTCTCCCTCTGCTTATCTGTCCCTTAAAAACCTGGAGGAAAACCAAGCAGACCCCACCACTTAATGGCTGAAAACGCCAGCAGGTGCTCAGGTTAAACCCACCCTCCTTCCCACCCATCACACACCTCTCTGTTGTTTCCCAAATATCCCAAGTCCTTCCTACCCCAGGGCCTTTCTTTTCCTTGCTGTGCCTGCATTCTGTGACACCTGCCCAGTTTCCCCAGGGTGCTCCTTCCCATCTTTGAGGTCTCAGCTCAATTATTGCCTCGCCAGAGAAACCTCCTCGCTGGGTCAGCAAACCTTGGACACACAGGCCACTGGAATCTGGCCACAGCCCCAACATGTGATTCCGTTGCCCACGGAACCATCTGAAATGTTATTTGACTCCTTGGCTGTAGTCTGTCTCCGCCCCCCACGGCTGTGAGCCCCATGAGGGTAGAAAAGGGGTCCGCACCGTGACCCTAGCACATAGTAGAACAGGAATCCATAATTCAGGAGGCCTCAAAGGAATAGTAGAGGCTTTATTCCAACCTTGCCCCTCCCAAGGTGCCCAAGCCCATCAAAGTCCCCACCCTACAGGGATTGCTCTGGTGGGCGATGGGCAAGGATGACCTGTGGCCCATGGCTCCCTGGAAGAAGAACACAGACAAGGGAGTGTGCAGGCACCAGGGACTTGCTCTACTTGGGATGGCGACCCCCAGCCCGGCCCCCATCTCACCATGGACACAGGCTCACCCTGGTGGCAGCTCCTCACAGCCATTACCACAGACCCGCTGAGCAAACGGGATACACCAATAGATACACCTTCACTCCCACCCCTGAGTTCCAGAGCAACTCAGGCCCCAGTGTCACCTGGAGTGGAGAGGAGGAGCCCGGAGTCAGCCCTGGACCCGCCCCTACCCAGGCTGAGACACCCTCAGCGCCCAGAACCTTTAAACCCCTTCCCAGGAAGGGCTCACTTCCCTCTCTGGTTGCTGCTCTCACTTTTTAAAGTGCCTCCTTATCCTTTTACTTGTGAACATATCTGTCTATAAGGAATTCATTCTGTTTGCTGCCTCAGCCCAGCAGTTTTCACTGCTCTCAAGGGCCACTCCTAGGAGTTCTTACAAAGTGAGAAACACTTTACAAACACTGCGGCCTTCTGGTGATCATATGAAATGAGACACTCTTCAAATGAGAAGATGGCTTATATCCTGTGACTTTAAGCAAAAGCTCATCACATTTGGTGTTTGCACTCTTCTTTGAACATTTCAGAGACAACATTTGAGTAACAAATTTGTTTGAGTAACAAATTTTTCTAGTTGCCTCTAAAAATTCTTGGCCTCTATTGAAATTCTTGACCATCCTGGGGTCCTGGATGGTCACACTGTACAATCTTCCCATCCTCGTGGCCTCCCCACTAGTATCCTACTCAGTTCCAGCCACCTGACTCTTCCTCCAATGCACCAGGCGCAGTGCTGTCTCGGGGTCTTTGCACATGCTGTGCCTGCTACCTGGGCTGCTCTCCCCCTAGATAACTTCGTGGCTCCTCCCTCACGTCTTTCCATTTGAGACCTTTACTGGCCACTTTTTAAAAAAAATGTAAGCTATTTGTACTCATATTCCAACCTTTTAGTCTGCTCTATTTTATTTTATAAACAAATTTACCTATAACCCATCTTCCAGCCCAGCTGTGTCCGCAGGTTGTGACATACTCTAGGCACTTAATACATGTGCCTGAAATGAAGGACTCAGAGCTTTCAGCAATACAGGGAGTGGAAGGGAGGGGTGCAGACCTTTCGAGCACATTCTCAGGTCTGTGTCTCTCCCTGGAGGCCAATCCTAGAACTGCAGCCAGTAACCTCAGCCATCTTTCCCCTCTCCACCCCCACTCCAGGCAAACTGCCCAAGAGCACAGAGTTGCAGAGGTACTGTCAGTTGTGGCCAAGGGCACAGGAAGTGGGGCTCAAGTGCAGGGTCAAGAAGGTGGAACTCAAGTAAGTGGCAGGAGTGGGAGGTGGGATGAGCTCTGAGCTGGAGGGTCAGAATTGGGGTGCAGGATTGTCTCTGGTTGTGGGGCAGTGGGCACCCACCCTAAATTTGTGGAGCTGGAGCTGCACTGGATGGTGGGGGTAACCTCTGAATTTAAGGGACCACGGAGGGGGGTCGGGGAGTCTGCCCCTGAACTAGGAGTGGGGTGGGAGCTGGAGTGGCTGGTGGAGGGTTCCACTGAACTAGGAGAGAGCTGTGGCTGGAGGGAAAAGGAGTCCAGAGTTTGGAAGCTGAGGTCTCAGGCTCCCCCCTAACGTCGGAAAGCAAGCACCAGAGGGCACAGGGAGGGGATGAGGAGGAACAAGGGTGGCGGGCCCGGGCCCAGCCCCCTCTGGATGCCTTCTTCCCTCTTACCTCAGAGAGTAAACCTGCTCCTGGGGCCTGGAGGATGTAGTTCACCTCCTGCACACTCCCTACTGAGTGCCCAGTGGGACATGAGGTGCCTTTGCCTGAACCCACAGTGCAGGTTCCAGTCCAGGTCGTACTCTCGCAGCCCCCTCTCTTGCTTGGGCCCCAGAAGCTCTCTGGGTACAAGAAATGGCTGCCACCCAGGCAGCACTCTGGGACTCTCAAAACTTCTGGGACTCAAAGGACTTTTTGTCTGTGAAATGGCGGCAGCACCTCTGAGAGTGGCACAGGCCTGCGCTGTGGGTGCACAGAGCCCCTCAGAGCTCCCCGGAGAGGATCAGCCCTAATCTGTCTTCGGCAGGTGCCTGGAAGGTCCTCATGGCCAAACTCAGAGTTTGTTGTTACTTTATTTAAATATATTATTTATTTCAGAGAGGAAGGGAGAGAGAGAGAGAGAGAGAGAGAGAGAGAGAGAGAGAGAGAGAGAGAGA
>JAAGEH010000197.1:1045877-1134257 GCA_011751065.1 Lasiurus cinereus | reverse complement strand
AGAGAGAGAGAGAGAGAGAGAGAGAGAGAGAGAGAGAGAGAGAGAGAAACAATGAGAGAGAATCATTGATCGGCTGCCTCCTGCACACCCCACACTGGGGATCGAGCTCACAACCTGGGCATGTGCCCTGACTGGGAATTGATCAATGCTCCATACTGGTCAGCATCAGAGTTCTAATGGGGTGGGAGTAGAAGCCTGGACTCTGGGCATAGTCAGGTGATCAAAGTTCTGAAAAACCCTAACCTTGTTCTGGCTGCTCCCTGGCTCCTGATCCTCCCAGGCTGGGGCCAGGCTGAGGGTGGGTAAATATTTCATGGGCCACCTCCTACAATTGCTTCCTTCCCAGTTCCAGGCTGCTGGGCACCTTAGCTGCTTGCAAGTTCATTCCTCAACCCTGTCCACGCTTTGTGCTTCTTCTCTTACCTCCCAGATGGCAGAAATGTGGAAATAACATCCAGCACTAGGCTCAAGAGGAGTCTGGATCCACACACAGACCTACTTTTCTCTGTCCAGTCTCCCAGGCCCTGTGGGGATGACAGCTGAGCCAAGGAGAGGCATTGTGCCCTGGCCTGATTTTATCCCCATTTTACAGATGGGAAACTGAGGCCTGAGGTAACTAGGAAAGTGGGAAGAGGGCCCCTCAAGGACCTCCAAGGAGTCAAGGACTAAAAGGCCAGCCTTCCAAACTGCCTCTCACCATCATTTGAGGAAGAATCCAGATGAGGAAACATTTTTGCTAAAATGAGGATGACTCAGGGGCCACAGTGGACTTGAAGCCAAGCCAGGACTCTGGGGAGCTGAACTTTTTTTTATTATTATTATTGATTTTTTAACAGAGAGGAAGGAAAAGAGATAGTTAGAAACATTGATAAGAGAGAAACATTGATCAGCTGCCTCCTGCACACTCCCTATTGAGGATGTGCCCACAGCCAAGGTACATGCCCTTGACTGGAATTGAACCTGGGACCCTCGAGTCCGCAGACCAACGCTCTATCTACTGAGCCAAACCGGTTAGGACAGAGCTGAACTTTTAAAGTGCACTGAGGAGGCCCCGCCAGTGTGGCTCAGTGGTTGAGTATTGACCCATGAACCAGGATGTCACAGTTCCATTCCGTATCAGGGCACATGCCTAGGATTGCTGGCTCAATCCCCAGTAGGAGGCATGCAAGAGGCAGACGATTGATGATTTTCACTCATCATTGATGTTTTTATCTCTTTCTCCCTCTTCCTTCCTCTCTCTGAAATCCACAAAAACATATTTTTTTAAAAATTTCAAGTGAACTGAGGAAAACTAGTGATTCCAGAAAGAGGAGGTAGTGGAGGACACAAGCTCTGCTGAGTGCCTGGCATGGTGCAGGCAGGAGCCTGGCACAGAGTAGGCAGGAGCTCATGAGCTACTGGAGAGCTGACCAAAGGTAAAGTGGGTTTTTTAATTTTAATTTTTATGAAGTTTGTTTGTTTTATTGATGAGAGAGATTTGTTGTTCAACTCATTTATACATTCATTGGTTGATTCTTGTATGTACCCTGATCGGGGATCGAGCACGCAACCTTGGCATATGGGGAGTACACCCTAACCAACTGAGCTACCCAGGCAGGGCTCAGAGCTATTTCTATGTACTGTGCCATGAGTTCTAGGCCAAGAGGCTGGCATGGACCAAGTCGACTGGTTCTAATCCAGTTCTGGCACAGGCTGGGAGGGAGACTTGCATAAGCCTGTTTCCTGAGCTATAAAATAGGGAAGCCCTTGCCTGCAAAGAGTGTCATATGTGTGGTGGCCTCTGATATTACAGGTGTGGGGCAGGTGCACAGGTCAGAGAGAGTGATGGTTTTGTGGGAGGGGAGGCAATGCAAGAGTCCAACTCCTATGGAATCACTGAAACTAATGTAATATTGAACACCTGAAACTAACATAATATTGTATGTCAACTATAAAATAAATCTTGCTAAAATTTTATTACCCTGGGAACAGTCAATCAGGCATAGATGCTTAGTGACCAGGAAGTGAGCCCTTGTCCCCTTTCCCATGGCCTTGGGTCCTCCTTCCCTTGGGGGCTGGCTAAGAGGAACAGCTTTAAAATGGAACCTCAAACTGGATATGAGGCAGCCACAGCTTCTCACTGGCTCAGGTCAGGCTGGAGTTGCAGAAGTGGCATCCTCAGGGCTAGAGTGGGGGTGGTGGAGGTGTGGGGGTGCTGCAGCGGTTCTCATGACCCCCCACCTTGCTTCTGGGGGGAGTAGCCCTTCTGGGGGTGGGTGCCTGGCAGACCAGCCTGGCCTGAGGAAAGGGCCCAGACACCAGGTGTATGCTGAGCAGTATGGCCCCGCCCCTCCCCACCACCCCAGCTTTCTAGAGGCCCATCTTCTTCCTTACCTGCTCTTACCTACAGGGGAGTCAGCAGCAGCAGAGAAATTCACATCAGTTTGCAGCAGCAGCAGAGCCAGCCACCGAAGGGCGGCAGCAGCTGGGAGCCTGCCATTCCCGCGCGGGGAGGATGAAGGACAGGCTCTGCACAGGTGTGATGTGTGGCCAGGTGCGTGGCCAGGTGGCTGTTTCTTACACCTGCCCAGGGGAGAGGTGGAGGTAGGGCCTCAGGACACAGGGTCTATGGGTACTACCGTTTCCCAGGACTGCCATACCTGCCCCCCCCACTTCCACCTGGACCCCCACCTCGCCTAAAAATCTTGCTTGAACCATGACCAAGAAACCCTCAAATTCTGTGCATCCCTGCAGGACACCCCTGCTCCTTTCAGTTCCCCTCCCTGCAGCAGCCCCATCCACTCTGTGGCCCCTTCCATAGCTGCCTGAACCCATGCTACCATCCCCTTTGTCCCTCCTCCAAGCAGGCTGCACCCTCTGGGTGCCTATAGCCCCCTCTTCCCTCCCTGCCCTGTCCCTGATCCCACAGACTAGGAACATCTGTGTTCAGCTCTCTCTCACCCAGACTGGAGCCCCTTGTGGGTGAGCCTAGCATCCCTCCAAATTAGTACCTGGTTGGAAACCCCTAGCATTTCGTGAATAAGGCACCATGCATTCGCCCATAAGGTTTTCTAAGGCCAAGGGCCTAGGGCCCAGACACTGGCTTTTGGAGTGTGTCAGGGACACCTTCCATCTGGACACCGTCCCACTAGTCATGGACAGATTCTGTGGCCATATGGAGGCCCCTGACCTCCAAGAAGGCTTGGGTCCCTCTCCCAGACACAGACCCTGGGTACCAACCATGTGGTTGAAAGTTTTAGGGTCCCCCCCAGTCCAAAGTGTTCCAGATTCCCCTCACTCTTCCCATCTATTCCCGAGATACTTCTATGAGCACAGGTAGGCCAAGACCCAGGCTGTGGAGAACTTTATTCATTAGACCAAGAGAGCCACATGGCACTGCCCCTGAGGTCTCCCATTGGGCAGTCAAGGTCCTAGACTCCTGGCCACTGTGTGTCTTGTGGGTTGTCCCATGCCTCTGGCCTCAAAAGCGCATCCGTTGTGAGGGAGGACCGGGTGAAGTGGCCACGCCAGTTGGCTTGAAGCATCTTGGCTGCTACCTGCTTCTTCCTCAGCTGGCGTCGTACAGCGAAGCCCCTCCAGATGGACTGGATGAGCGTGGCTGCCTTATTCTGGCCCTGGGACTGCCTGGGTTTCTGGGAGCCCAGCTGGGTGTCATAGCCCTCCTGGTCCGTGGTGCCCCGGCCCATGCCCTGCACCACCCTCGTGGGCAGGGTATGGCCACACATGTGGCATGTGCGGGAGCTGGCACCCATGAGCATCACGGCACTGGGGGGGCTCCCCAGCCTGGGAGTCAGCGACTGGCAGAAGGTACAGACGTGGGGCTGGCAGGACTGGAAGCAGCGGTGGTCAGAGGTGGGCGTGGTCCTGTCACTCATCTCAGTCCAAGTGCGGGGGAGCAGCATTTGCTGGGCTCGGTTCCGGTTCCGTCGGATGCTGTAGCCTCGCCATGTGGCCTGGATGGTTGTGGTAGCTTTGAGGAGCTGGGCCAGGTTCCGCCGCACGCAGTAGCCACGCCAGGCAGCCTGGATGATGACAGCCCACTGGTGCCACACCTTGATGGTACGGCGCACCAGGTAGCCACGTGCACACGCCTGTATGACGACCACGGCTTGCAATATTATCTTCTCCACAGTCTGAACTGACGTCACCAGCTCCCCAAACCGTCTGGGGTCCACCAGCGCCTCAATGCCCATGGCATCCTGCGGCACATCACACCTGGCTGCTTTCCATACGCCACAGGGGGCCTTGTCCCCCTTCATGGGCCGAACGGCAACACTGGGGATGGCGGAGTTCCACCTTTGGCCACCAGCCATGCCAGCGTCCACAGAGCCCTGGAGTAAAGCAGAAGTCAGAGGTGCCCTGTGACTGTACACAGGAGCCACGGTGCTATGCAGATTCCGAGGTCCCCGTAGCGACTCCTGGTTAAAAAGGGGCTGCCAGGAACCACTTGGTGAAGATTCATAACCCAGAAACCCCCTCTGAATCCCGCCATGCAACCTAGGGATGGCCATGTCAGGCGCCGGATGGCCATAGGGATCATTGGCGTTATGGCGGCAGCGCACCCATGGAACCTTTGGGGCCTTCCTGAGCGCACCTGGAGGCATGCTCCACCGCCTACTGGGAAGGCTCAGTCTTGGCCACAGAGCCATCTAGCACTCCGGAGGCAGAGCTACTATGCAAGGACGTGTAGGATTCTCTAGCTAAGGAGGTCACGGTGGCTGCTCTGAGCAGGTTCCCAGACACTGGCTTCCAAAACACACCGGAGCCGAAACCGGTTTGGCTCAGTGGATAGAGCGCCGGCCTGTGGACTGAGGGGTCCCAGGTTTGATTCCGGGTGAGGACATGTACCTTGGTTACGGCACATCCCCAGTAGGAGGTGTGCAGGAGGCAGCTGATCAATGTTTCTATTTCCCTTTCTCTCTATAAAAAAATCAATAAAATATATTTTAAAATATATTTTTTATTGATTTTTTTTTTTTTACAGAGAGGAAGGAAGAGGGATAGAGAGTTAGAAACATCAATGAGAGAGAGACATTAATCAGCCGCCTCCTGCATGCCCCCTACTGGGGATGTGCCCGCAACAAGGATACATGCCCTTGACCGGAATCGAACCCGGGACCCTTTAGTCCGCAGGCCGACACTCTATCCGCTGAGCCAAACCGATTTTGGCTAAAATATATTTTTTAAAAAATGCACTGGAACCCACTGGACGCCACCCCACTGGTCTTAGACTATAAGGCAGCACACGGGAGGTCACATGGGTGCCCCCTGACCTCTGGGAAAGGTTTGGGATCCCCCCATCCCAGACGCAGACTTCAGGTGCAAACTAGATGCCACAGTCCTGTCATGGGCCAGCGCGGGTGACCCCGATGCTATTGGAGAAGCCACCATCCCATGGGAATGACTCCCAGGCATGTGAGCAGCCGAGAGGCTCTGGGGGACAATGTGAGCACTGTTGCCTGTGAGCTCAGGAGGCCCCATGTCCACTTGCACACTGGGGACCCCATGAGAAGTCACAAAGTGGGAACAAGAGGCCCTCCAACTGGTGGCTGACCTCTGCTGCAGAGTTGGGGTGACACCGCCGGCCCTGGTGTGCAAAGCCCGGAGGATGGGGAAGGACAGGGGCGATGTCACTCATCATAGACGAGGCACACCTGGGAGCTGCCTCCTCCTCCGACGCCCTTTGGCCTTTGGAGTCTTGTCCTCTGCCAGGAATTCATGGTCGTAGTCGACCTCAGGTGACAGGGGACTCTCAGACATCCATGGGGTTACCTCAAGGACCACAAACTCCCTACTGAAACAGGACTCCTGGGACAGAGCCTCAAACAGGTCTCTGGTTTCATCAGGGCCTGGCCATCTCTGGTCTCAAAGGCTGTTGTCCCATGATTGTGGCTCAACAGTGAGGCTCTTTGCAGATCCATGGGCACTTGGTGCCCTCCTCTGGCTCTGCCATTGAATTCTAAGGCCTGGGGAGGGGCTTGAGCCACGCCAGTGGCATGGTATGCCTGAAAGGGGAATGCAGACCAGTCTTCAGGGCCCTCCAAGGTAAAGATGTGTCTGGACCCTTGGGGAAGGCTGTGAGTCACACTTCTGACTGTGGAGGGTGGATTAGCTGTGCTAGCCATGGATCTTAGACCAGGCTCTGACTCAGTCCCCCAGGCATAAGTTCTGCGACCACACTAGAGGCCACAGAACCGGAAGAGACACCTAAGTGGTCACAGCTGCATGGTTGAGGTTTTGGGCTGAAACAGTGATAGCAGAATGTTCTGTTGGGTGCCCACCCTACTCACCCCTGAACCTAGGACAGTCTTGGAGAGGTTATGAGTACAGACTCTTACAAAGAGACTGCCTTTTCCCACCTGCACCAAGTGCTGTAATCAGTCTGGGGGGCACCCCACTCACCACAGAACCGGGAGGCAGGGTCCTGGCCATGTCAGTGGCCACAAAAACTGGAGGAAAGCTCTGGACCACACCACCGATGACAGAACCTGGAGAAAAGCTGTGGACCCCGGCGCTGGCCATGGGATCTGAAGGTAGGTCCTGGCCCAGGCCACTGATCACAGATCATGGCTGAAGGCCTGGGCCACACAATTGACCAGGTAACCTAGTGGAAGGCTGGGGCCACACAGTTGATCTCAGACCCTGTGGGAAAGCTGGAGGCCTTGCCATGAACCACAATACCTGGAGCCACAGCTGTGCTCATCCTATTGGCTACAGAAGCTGGCACTGGAAGACGGGCCATGCTCATTACAGATTCCTGGCTGAAAGCATTTGATTGTTGGTAATTGGATGTGGTGACTGTGGACATAAGACACTGGTGGTCCACACTGATCAACATTGATCTGAGATATGCTGGAGCCCCATATGGGCCAGGGAAAATCTGGAAGGACTCAGACCCAGTCTGTTGGGCACAAAAGCCTGAGAGCAGCCAGGCCCCACCCCTGAGGCTTGTTCATGAGCCAAAGGGTACCTGCCACAGAGGCCGAGGATGCCAGGGGAGCCCTGCACTGCCTAGCTGAGATGGCCTCGGGCCCACAGCAGTTGTCACCCTTATCCGGCACATACTCCTTGTCACACCAGGAGACACGGGTCCCTGAGTCATATTTAGGAACTGGCCAGTATCTGGGGTCCCCCAAGACACATTTGGGAGGATGCCAGCAGCCACGGTGCCCTGAGACATGCTTGTAGCCAAGTCCCTGAATAGAATGCCCTGAGACAGCCTGGTTCCCTGGCCTAGACAAGAGTCCTCTCCACTGGTCACAGCTGCATGGTTGAGGTTTTGGGCTGAAACAGTGATAGCAGAATGTTCTGTTGGGTGCCTCCCACCAAGACCGAGCAGCTGATGAAACCCAGGGGACACCTCACTGAATTCAGGGGCCTGGACATGTGAGGTCATCCCAGGACCCATCAGAAGTTATTGACATATATTCACCCCAGTGGCCAGAGATGGCTAGCTCAGCCCCCAGCCCGTGCCATTAGCCCAGACAGATGTGGTGTATTACACGTAACTTCAGCCAGAAAGGATGACAGACAAGGGGCCACTCCATTCACTCTTGACAGAAGATCTGAACTCACCTCGGGGGCCCAAATTGTCTGAGTGAGTGCACACCCTACTCATCACAGATGGCTGACCTAGGCTGGGGGCTACACTATTGCCCATAGGTTGGCTAGGGGCCACCCCACTGGTCATAGATGGCTGTGCTAGGCTGGGGCTTACCCACAGACCTTATATGGGTGGCCTAGAAGGCTCAGATAGGCTGTGGGGAGTTTACTGGCCATAGAAAGCTGGCCTAAGTTTGGAGCCACCTTACTATTTACTGATGGCTGGGATGGGCTTGGGATCAATTTACTTGTCAAAGATGGCTGCTGCTAGGAGGGAGCACATGACCTACAGACAGTCCTGTCCTGTAGGGTTTCTGACACAAGCTATCTTTTGGACCCAGAGAGTTTTGGCTTGAGGATATATCCCTCTTGTCCTGACCACCTGAGCTCCAGTGGATGCTCAAGGTCATATGACTGGACACTGAGCTGTGGTACAGAATGGGGATCAGCTCTGAGGCTGGGAAGAGCAAGTGGTGGAGATTTGGGGCTATGTACCCATGACCCACTCTCTCCATTCCTTCCAGGTCCCCATGGCCCCCCCAGAGAGGAAGTCCTGTATGTGAGCTGGCCTCCCACAACTCCTCCTCCGCCAAATCGACAACAGTCAGGCTGGCCACAGGCAGGGTGGAAAGGCTGAGTGGGCTACAGCAGCACAAGCAGCTCTGGGACCTGTTCCAACTTAGGCCACAGCCTGTAGAGCCCTAGGAGGAGCTTCTGGCTAGGTCAAGGTCATTGTCTGAACCCTGTGGCCAACAGTTCACTGAGTATGTGGCCAGCACGTGCCAGAAATGATACCCATGTTCAATTCTTCTCGAATGGATGCATAGGGAAGGGTGGGCATTAACTGGCTTTCTGGGTAGGCTTCCAACAGACTAGTCTCTCCTGGCTTTTGAATGCCCAGAGATGACCAGGAGCCATGGAGTTAGGAAGCAGAATGCTGTTGTGTTTGGGTGCCATGGGGGTCTGTGGTTGAGTTAGGGGGACTTTGCTCACGGTGGTGGCCCTTGGGAGACCAGAGGCCACCTTGCTGGTCATCTCACTTGGGCTCACAGACCTGTGTGTGACTTGGGGACTGAGTCCTCTGCATGGTCTCCGCAGGTTCATGCAGACTTTTGGCCACTGATGGCTAATACACCTCAGGGGCCCCCTCAGGTGACCCCGGAGGGCTGACATCAGTAAGCAGACCCCACATAGGTGGTGACAAACTGGTGGGAGTGGATGGTTTTCCCACCACCCACAGTGCTGGCAAGCTTGCCTGGGGCCACGCTGTCCTCCCCCAGTGATGCTGACAGACATGGGGCTATCCTGCTGGCCACATGTGGTTTGTGGGAGCTTAGGGCCACACCACTGGCAATGAGCAGCTGTCACAGATGTCGGGGTGGCTGCAGGAGAAGCGGCTCAAGCAAATTGCGGCCTGCATCACTCACCCTCAGTGGAGAGCTGATGCCGATTCGCCCACCCCTGGGTGCACGGAGGAGTCTCCCTATACCATGACAGAATGGGGTCCAAAACTGCGGTCAGGGGAAAATGGAGAATGGTGGTGATCAACCTAGTGACCAAGGAGGCACCTGGACAAAAGGGTGACCTCCTGACCGTGGCCCATCCCCCATCTCCTCCAACAGCCCGGCTGGCCCACCTGTGACAAAGCCTTCCCAGGCCCCACCCTGGGGAACGCTGACCTTGCTGGGCTGTGGTCTCACATGGCCCATGGTGGGCCCCCATGCAGTTGACCGGCTCTCCCTGGAGTCCCCCTTCACTGGGACCGGCGTCACCATCATCCCACTTCCCAATGTTTTCGAGGTGTCCTTAGGGAGGACGAGTTCAGTCCGGAGGGCCGCCTGAGACAAGGACTGGCTCAGGACGGTGCCCAGCTCACCCTGACACACAGCCTGGCTCAGGGCAGCCCGGTCTTGCTCTGTCAGGACCTTGCTGAGCACCTCCACCAGTGTGCCCTGTATGGCCTTAGTGAGTTCTGCCCGCAGCTCACCCTGGGAAAGGGCACAGGACAGGGCAGTGCCCAGCTCGCCCCAGGACAGAGCCTTCACCAGTGCTGTGCCCAGCATGCCCTGGGGCAGGGCCTTGGCCATCGTGGTGCCTAGGACCTCTTTGGACAGGGCCTGGTTCAGTGCCGCCCTCACTTCCCCCTGGGGGAGAGCTTTCGCCAGCAGAGCACGGATGTCCTCCTGGGAGCCCAGCACAGTGGCCAGATCAGCACACAGTGAGGCAAACTGGGAGGCCCCCAGCTCCTCCTGGTAGGGTGCGGCTGGGCTTATGGTCAATGGCTGGGCCAAGGTGGCCTGGCTGTCACCCCAGGACTCGACGTTGCATGTGGAAGGTCCAGTGGATGCCAGCAGAGGCACCAGCATGCTCTGGGTTTTGGAGGTCCCCTGGCGTGGGCCCTTGGTGGCTTTACCCTGGGCACAGCTATAGGCTGGGAGCTGGGTTAGTCTGTCCTCTGGCTTTGCTCGGGACAAAGTGCCAAGAGAGCCGATGTGTTGATAGGGCTGGGTGGAGGCCTTGAACCCAGCCAGGAGTGGCTGGGACCGAGTCTTGCTACTGAGCTCAGCAGCCTGGTGGGCAGCACAGAGGCACTTGGCTGTTTCTGTGACCAGCTGGGCTTGGGACTGTGCCTTGGTCAGATATGCGCCCAGATGGGCCAGGGGCGGGGCTGTGTTTAGTTTGGCAGGTGGATGTACCTGGGATGGGGGCTTGGACAGACACCTAGCGATATTTGCCTGGGGCAGGGCTCTCATCTGCTTTGCAAGCATATGTCTCTGGGGTGAGGCTGTGGTTGAATAGGTGGCCTTCTGTGCTCGGGCCAGGGGTTTTGCTGAGCATGTGCCCCGTTGCGCTTGGGGCAGAACCACGGCCATCTCTACAGGCGCACACACCTGGGACCGAACCTTCATGACATCTGTTTTCAGCAGTGCCTGTGATAAGACCTTGCTCCTGTCCTTGACCACACTGGTGTTAGACATGGTTGCCATTTTCACCTGTTTCTGGGAAAAGGCCTTGATTTTCTCGGCTTCTGAAAAAGGCCTAGTTGGAGCCTTGGGAGCCCCGGCCCCCAGATGTGATGGGGGGCAGTATTTCACCTTTCCCTCAGTCAAGTGTGAATGGGATGAGACTTTGACCATGCCTGCCATCTGCCTCCCGGTCACCACAGCCTTGGCCTTTGGTCTGTTTAGATTTGTATGTGACAAGGTATTGGGAATCTCATCTGCCACAGCTGCTGGAGGTGAAGCTTTCAGATTTCCATCTGCAGGAGGAGGCAGGCAAAGGTTCCTGATAGTGGTGGCCACTGAGCGTAACTGGGCTGGTGTCTTGGTGATCATGGCTGCCAGACGTGTCTGGGTAGGGGTCTTGGTCATTGAGGCTCCTGGGAGCGTTTGAGATGGGGTCTTGGCTGTCGCGGCTCCTGGACCTGTCTGCAGTAGGGAACTGGCCATTGTGGCTGTTGGGCACATCTGGGGCAGGGTCTTGGCCATCACAGGAACCGGGCAGGTCTGTGCCAGGGGCTTGATAATTGAGGTCATGGCAGCTGGTTGTGTCTGGGGTGCAGTGCTGGTCATGAAGGCTGTTGGTCGCATCTGAGCTGGGGTCTTGCTCATCGGGGCTGCCAGGCATGGCTGGGGCGGGGTCTTCATTATCATTGTGGGTATTGGGCATGGCTGGGTTGGGATCTTGTTCAAGATTGCTGCTAGGCATGACTGGAGTGTGGTCTTGGCCACGGGGACTGCTGAGTCAAGCTGAGATGGGGTCTTGGCTATTATTACCGTGGGCGTCGGGCATGGCTGGGCCACGGATTTGTTATTCATGGATGCCAAGCATGACTGGAGGGGAGTCTTGGTCATCGCAGATGCTTCACCTGTCTGGGGTGGGGCTCTGAGGACCTCTGTTTCCACCTGGGCTCGGGTCTGGGTCTTGAGGGGGCCATGAAGTGTCTGGGCAATCCTTTCACATGGTGGCCCTAGGGCTCCTGCCTTGCTGGCTCTGGCAGTCACTTGCTTGGTCTTCGTCCTGTCCCCTTCTAAGTGGATAAGGCTGGTACTTCTGATGGTTCTTGTTAGCAGACATGGGTGGTACTTTGCATTCAGACTCACTGGACACGGAAGTCTGATGGAAACAGTCTGGTGTGGCAGGAAAGTTACACTAGGGCCTCCAGTGGCACAAGGAGCCCGCATGCCGGGCCGTGGAACACCTGGGGGCTGCAGCAGGGCCAGCTGGAGGGCACAGGCAGGCAAGCTGTCGTCAGAAGGGAACTGGGTCTCCTTATTCACCATGACAGGTGGGGCCAGAAGATACCCTTCTTCTTCTGAATGCTGGAACCGCACCTGCTGAGGGGGGTGGTAAGGGATGTTCTCCTCATCCACATCCGTTTTTTTCCCAATTGCTTTGCCAGACCGGAGGAGGCGTCTGGTATTGAAGCGCCGCCAGGCCGCCTGGACGCCTTTAGCCGTCAATATCTGGGAGGTCAGCTTCTGTCGGAGCTGGTGGCCCCTCCAGTTGGCTTGGATGAGGGTGGCTGCCCGAGACTGTATCATGTCCATCTCATCCACCAGGATGTTCTTGAAGGCCTTGCTTTCGACCACAGTCCGGAGGCGTGGAATGTGGGGAGACACCATCTTGTCCTTGCCAGGCTGTTGCAGGAGGGTCTCCCTGGATGCATGTGTTCTTGCTTGGTCTTGGTAATGGGAGGTGGGCCGGGGATGGTAGGAGCTCTGCCCACTAGGTGAAGACTGTAACCGTGTTGCTTGTGGCATTGTCTTAGTTCCTACGCGGATCAACTCTGCCTATGGGGTGGCAAGGAGGTAGTCAGAGAGTGGAGTTGTTGTGCAGACAAGAGAGGTTCTGGCTGGAGCAAGTGCTTGCCCCAGGACCTAGATCCTGTTCCTGGTACCTTGTAATCTTCCTTCTGCCCATTGCAACCTTCTCTATCCTGGCCTCCTGGCTGGAACATAACTATGAGTACAGCACTGAGCACACTATTTTGAGAATTTCCTGTGTGCGTATTGTTATTTCCCTCTCCCAATTAACTATCAATTCCTAGAGGGCAAGAAATAGGTCTGAGTCATGTCTGTGTCCTCATCGCTGTCATAGAGTCTGGTTTCAGGATATGAATGGGTAGGTGTTGGGTGAGTGACTAACTTGACTAATAAATGAGTGAGTGAGTGAATTAAAAGTCAAATGGATAGATGAATACATGACTTAATACTGAATAGGTAAATAAATCTGTGGGTGAATGAATAGTAGATCAGTTGGAGGGATAGTTGAAAGGTTGGATGAAAGAATGGATGCATAAATGAAGTTGATGAATTTATGAACAGATCAATATGAAAAGAAATGGACACCCTAGCCAGTTTGGCTCAGTGAATAGAGCATTAGCCTATGTACTGAAGAGTCCTGGGTTTGATTCCAGTCAAGGGCACAGGCCTGGATTGTGAGATTGATCCCCAGTAGGGGGTGTGCAGGAGGCAGCCAATCAATGATTCTCGCTCATCATTGATGTTTCTATCCTTATCTCCCTCTGCCTTCTTCTTTGAAATCAATTTGAAAAAATTTTTTTTAAGAAATGAACACATGGATGGAAGGATGTATAGGTAGAAGGATGAGTATATGGATGGATGGATGAATAGATGGATGAATAGATTGATGGATAGATAAGTGAGTGTGTAAATGGGTGACTGGATGGATGGGTAGACAGATGGATAGATATTTGGATGGATGGAGGGATGGATGGAGGGATAGATGGATGGATAGAGGGAGTGAGGAATGGATGGAAAGATAGAGGTATTGATTTGTGGATGGATAGGTAAAATCTGAGTAGATAAATGAGTGTGAGTGTGCGAATGGAGAGAGTTGAAGGTATTGGTGGACTGATTAATGAATTCGTGAATGGATGGTGCATGACATAGATGATGGATAGATTAATGACAGATGGAAGGATGGGTAGAAGGAAGAATGAGGAAATGACTGTGGTTTTCAGAAGTACCTTGATGCAGAGAGGGTTGGGATGCTGTCAAGCAATCCTGATGCATAACCTGGAGCCTGTCTGGCTAAAGTCCCTCCCACGCCCTGCTTCTGGTTGCACCAGTCCACCCTCGCCCAGCCATCTTCATACCTTAAAGGATCACAGAGTTGGAGGAGAAGCAGGAAGAGAAGGTGCAATCTCAGAAGCCAGCTTGCAAGAGTAATCAGCCTTCACCCTTCATCCCATGCAATGTGCAACAACACTGCCCTGGGCTGGCTCTGTGCTCAAGACCAACATAAGAGATATTAAAAGCAAAAGTTAAAAATTAAAATTTCAAGGAAACCCAAAAACTTTTAAGTCCACAAAGATGAATGTACAAGAAAGCATATTCTGGTGTTATTTTGTATGTAAAAACAAAACAACTGGAATTAACTGAAAAGGTGATTGCTAGGGGGCCAGTTACAAATGCATGAAGAAGGGTATTCCAGAATGTTCATTGCTGTATTATTTAGAAAACCAAAAACTGAAAACATGCCGAAACCGGTTTGGCTCGGTGGATAGAGTGTTGGCATGTGGACTGAAAGGTCTCGGGTTCGATTTTGGTTAGAGTATGTATCTTGGTTGCAGGCACATCCCCAGTAGGGGGCATGCAGGAGGCAGCTGATTGATGTTTCTCATTGATGTTTCTAACTCTCTATCCCTCTCCCTTCCTCTCTGTAAAAAATCAACACAATATATTTTTAAAAAATCTGAAAACAATCCAAAAGCTTTATCAAGATGTTGCTTAAATTCATCAACAGAACACTTGTAGAGTGGTACGCTATCCAGCCACTAGAAATAGTGTCCAGATCCACAAGAATGGCTAAAATAAAACATATGGCCCAGCCAGCATAGCTCAGTGGTTGAACATCAACCTATGAATCAGGAGGTCATGGTTCGATTCCTGGTCAGGGCACATGCCCAGGTTGCGGGCTCAACCCCTAGTGTAGTATGTGCAGGAGGCAGCCAATCAATGATTCTCTCCCTTCATTGATGTTTCTTTTAAAATATATATATATTTTTTATTAACTTTTCACAGAAAGGAAGGGAGAGGGATAGAGAGTTAGAAATCTGGATGAGAGAGAAACGTCGATCAGCCACCTCCTGCACACTTCCCACAGGGGATGTGCCCACAACCAAGGTACATGCCCTTGACCAGAATTGAACCCGGAACCCTTCAGTCCACAGGCTGATGCTCTAGCAACTGAGCCAAACCGGTTGGGGCTCATTGATGTTTCTATCTTTCTCACTGTAATCAATAAAACAATTTTTTTTTTAATATGGACCACTTGGGGAAACAGTATCTTGAAGGCAACATAATCCATACTGCTGAATATACTCAAGAGGTCTGTTTATAACCATCAACAGAAAAATAAATAAATTTCATATTAATCAATATTTATAGATATAAAAGGCTAATGTACAAAGTGTCCCTCCGGAGTTTGACAGGGAGACTGGGAGTTCAATCACTCGCTATGATGTGCACTGACCACCAGGGGGCAGCACAGAATAAAGGAAGGCCCCGTATGGCAGCCAGCAGCTGGAAGGAAGGCCCCAGTTGGCAGCCAGAAGGCCTCACTTGGCCCTGATCACTGGCCAGGCCTAGGGACCATACTTGTGCACAAATTTTGTGTACTGGGCCTCTAGTATCAATTTAAATAAATATCAATATAATTATTGACTTATTTGTAAAAAAACAATGTATCACATTCAACAAAGCTAGAAAAAATGAGCTCAGCGATATATGTGTATCTCACATATATTATTTTGAGTGGAAGAAAAAAAAATTGGTTATTCCAACTGTAGAAAATAAAAGGGAACAGAAGTTAAGCTCTGCAATTAGAAGTCAGTATAGGCCCTGGTCAAGTCACTCAGTTGGTTAGTGTCATCCCTAATACAACAAGGTTGCAGGTGCCATCCCTTGGTCAGGCACATATAAGCAGCAATCAATGAATGGGTAAGTGGGACAAGTTGGTATTCTCTCTCTCTCTCTCTCTCTCTCTCTCTCTCTCTCTCTCTCTCTCAAAACATGGGTGGCTGGGAGGGGACAAAAATGGGTCTTAGAGATAGTCATGTGGGTTTGTATGGATTGTATGGATTGTGAAAATGAAAACTCATGGGTAGAGAAGAAACCAAGATGGCAGCATAGGTAAACACTTAAACTGCTGCCTCGCACAACAGTATCAAAATTACAACTAAAAGACAAAACGGACACCATCCAAAACCACAGGAAGGCTGGCTGAGTGGAAATTCTACAACTAGAAGGAAAGAGAAAAGCACACTGAGACTCAGAGGAGTTGAAGAAGGCAGAGGTACCAAGGAGCATGCATGTGGAGAGGGCTGGCAACTGAGTTCTCGGCTGGCTTTCTCAACCTGAAGGGAGACAAAAGCTCCCAATGGTTCTGAACTTCAGTGCTGTGTGAGACTCTGGGGACCCAGACTCATTTGGGAAGAAATTGGACTGTCTGGCAGTGGGTGAAACTCGAGGGCAACTTTCTCTTAGAGATGCTTGCAGTAATTACCATGGTACACTGAGACCCAGGGGCCTCTTAGGGCAGGGCTGATGGGAAGCCATTGCTGTCTGCTCCACCCTGAGACTCTGCCCCATCCAAGCTGAACACAGAGGCTTTTGCAAGTCTTATCTCATAAGGGTGTCTCCAGCACAGAAGTTCTCCCAGTGTAGACACAGCTGATCTATCTGCACAGCCAATTGGCCTAGAGGTCAATTCCTCCCAGTGATACTAACAACAATCAAGGCTTAACTACAACAAGACTGTGCACACAGCCCACAAAAGGGTGCACCAAGAGTGTCCTTCTCAGGTAACTTGGGAGCCTGAGCCACTGGGCCCTATAGGACACCTAGCACACAAAGCCACTTTATCAACTCAGGGAAGCAGCCAAAATACGGAGACAAAGAAACAGGTCACAAATGAAAGAAATGGAGAAAAGCAAACTACTGGATATAGAGTTCAAAACCACAGTTATAAGGTTTTTCAAGAATTTTCTAGAAAAGGCCAATAAATTTAGTGAGATCCTCAAGGATATGAAAAAGGATCAAATAGAAATTAAGCAAACTCACTGAAATAAAAAAAATAATATACAGCAGACTAGAGGATCACAAGAATCAAGTCAAAGAGTTGAAATACAAAGAAGTAAAAAACACCTAACTGGAAAAGCAAAAAAGAAAAAAGAATCCAAAAATATGAAGGTAGTGTAAGGAGTCTCTGGGACAGCTTCAAGTGTACCAAGATCAGAATTATAGGGGTGCCAGAAGAAGAGAGAGAACAAGATACTGAAAACCTATTTGAAGAAATAATGACCAAAAACTTCCCCACCTGGTGAAAGAAATAGACTTACAAGTCCAGGAAGTGCACAGAACCCCAAACAAAAGGAATCCAAAGAGGACCACACCAAGACACATCATAATTAAAATGCCAAGAGCAAAAGACAGAGAGAGAATATTAAAAGCAGCAAGAGAAAAACAGTGAATTACCTACAAGGGAGCATCCATATGCTTGTCAGCTGATTTCTCAACAGAAACTATGCAGGCCAGAAGGGAGTGGCAAGAAATATTCAACGTGATGAATAGCAAGAACTTACAATCAAGAATACTCTATCCAGCAAAGCTATCATTCAGAATTGAAGGGCAGATAAAGAGCTTCACAGATAAGAAAAAGCTAAAGGAGTTCATCACTGCCAAACCAATATTATATGAAATGCTGAAAGGTATTCTTTAAGAAGAGGAAGAAGAAGGATATAAAAATTATGAACAACAAATACATATCTATCAACAAGTGAATCTAAAAATCAAGTGAATAAAGTGAATAAAAAATCTGATGAACAGAATAAACTGGTGAATATAATAGAATGAGGGACATAGAGAGAGAATGGATTAACAATTCTCGGGGAAAAGGGTGAGGGGGGTGTGAGAAGAGACTGGACAAAAATCATACATGTATGGATGAGGACAGTGGGGGGAGGTAAGGTCAGAGGGTGGGGTGTGAGCTGAGTGGAGGGGAGCTATGGGGGAAAAAGGAGGAAAATTAGTAACAATCTGAACAATAAAGATTTATAAAAAAAAAAAAGAAAAGAAAACTCATGGGTAAAATACAAATATTCTAAAAAAAAAAACACATTATCAGCTATCAAAAGAATACTATAGCCGGCACCGGTTTGTCTCAGTGGATAGAGCATTGGCCTGGGGCTGAAGGGTCCCAGGTTCGATTCCGGTCGGGGGCATGTACATTGGTTGCGGGCACATCCCAGTAGGGGGCGTGCAGGAGGCGGCTGATCGATGTCTCTTTCTCATCGATGTTTCTGGCTTTCTGTCTCTTTCCCTTCCTCTCTGTGAAAAATAAATAAAATATATTTTTTTAAAAAAAGAATACTATAGGCAAGCAGGACTTAGGATAAGAATGGCTCAATAGGTATAAATCACCAAGGTAATTCATTATATCTAGAAATTAAAAAGGCAGCCTATGATTTTTTTCAAAATACTATGTCAAAAAAGTGTTTTATCGCCCTAGTGGATAGAGCATCGGCCTTCGAACTAAAGGGTCCCAGGTTCAATTCTGGCCGAGAGCACATGCCCCCGTTGCAGGTTAGATATCCGTCCCCCCACCCCCACCCCGCCCAGTAGGGGACATGTAGGAGGCAGCCAATCAATGATTCTTTCTCATCATTGATGTTTCTTTCTCTTTTTCTCTCTCCTTTCCTCTCTGAAATCAATAAAAAAATATATTTTTAAAAAAGGTGTTTTATCTAATGAAATGGCTTTCTTTTGGGGGGAGGGGCAGGTATTAATCCTCACCCAAGGATATTTTTTTCATTGATTTTTAGGGAGAGTGGGAAAGGAAAAGACAGAAACATTGATGTGAGAGACAAATTGATTGGGTGCCTCCTTCACGCACCTGACTAGGGCCAGGGAATCTGCACCCATGGTATATACCCTTGACCAGAATAGAATCCTGGACCCTTCAGTCCATGGGCCGACATTCTATCAGCTGAGCCAAACCGGCTAGGGCTGCAATGGCTATTTCTAATAACTTATAAAAATAGAATAGTATTAAAGATGGTAAGGCTAACCACAAAACCACAGCAAATGCCACTTTAAATGGTGAAATCCTAAAGTCATTTCCACTAAAGGAACAAGATACACAGATGGACAAGCCTGCTTATCTCAGTGGTTGAGCATAGACCTATGAACCGGAGGTCACAGTTCGATTCACAGTCAGGGCACATGCCCGGGTTGTGGGCTCAAACCCATGGTGGGGTATGATTCTTTCTAATCATTGATGTTTCTATCTCTCTCTTCCTCTCCCTTTCTCTTTGAAATCAATCAAAATATTTTTTTAAAATGTTGCACAGTTGTCTAACCCCACTGCAGGTATCATTTTTAAAAGCAAAATAACAAGGACTTGAATAATCAGTGTAAATATTTTTATTAATTGTTTGTTTGCTGTTAACAATATTACAGATGTCTCCCATTTGACCGTTTCCATCCAGCTCCGGCCTCATCCCAGGCCTTCATGATTATTTACAACTAGTGCCCTGGTGCACATTGAAAGGAAATTAATTAGGAGGTGGCTAGTGGGGTGGGACTGGGCAAGAAGGCCTAGACAGGCCCTGGAGCCAACCTCCTGCCATCCCTCCCTGGCCTGCAGCCAGCTGCACCTGGAGCAGCAGCACAGGGCTCAAAAGCTGTCTGCAGAGTGCACTGGGGTCCCTCCAACAGGTGGAGTCTCTCGGCCTGGCCTGCGGGGATCAGCCAAAACCAGCTCTCCCCTGAGGGGTCCCAGATTGAGAGAGGGTGGTTCTCAGGTGACACACTTCAGAATTGAGCTCCCTCCTCTCTGGTTCTGGGGTGCATCACCCAAGAACTGCTGCTGCCAAGTCACTGCAGCTCAGCAGCTCCTGCATTAAGCCTCTGCCCCCTGGTGGTCAGTGCACATCATAGCTACTGGTCAGATGGTTGCTTAGCCTTGTATATATATAGATTGCTATGATCTGGAAACAGCCTAAGTGCTATCAGTAGATGAGTGGATAAAAAAGCTCTGGTGCATTTACACGGTATAAATATTTTAAAAGGAGAGCTAGCAGGTGCCTGAATTGTCTACCTAAAAGACCCAAGACATTCTGATTTTAAAAAATAGTCCAGCTGGTGTGGCTCAGTGCTTGAGCATTGACCTATGAACCTGGAGGTCATGCTTCAATTCCCGGTCAGGACACATGCCCGGGTTGTGGGCTCCATCCCCTTTGGGGGTTGTGCAGAAGGCAGCCAATCAATGATTCTCTCTTATCATTTAACTTCCTATCTCTCTTTCCCTCTCCCTTCCTCTATGAAATCAATAAAAAAATACATATTTTAAAAAGGGTACATGTTATGGTTTTAGGTTTGATCTCCAGCACTGCTCCCTGGCCCTGGGGCACATGCAGGAGGCAACTGATAGATGTTTCTCTCTCTTTTTCTCTCTCTCTCTTTTTTCCCTTCTTCTCTCACTACAAATCAATGAATGAGGATTTAAAAATCAAAAAAACATATATCTATAAATATCTATTTACATATTCTATATTTAATATATTATTATTAATGTATTAATATTTATATTTTTGAAATGTAATTTATATAAATCTATGTATACGTCTAAAATGTATACACACACTTTGAATAATTATAAAGGCAGTGTTTATTAAAATACATTTCATTTTCTGCCAAAACCGGTTTGGCTCAGTGGATAGAGTGTCGACCTGGGGACTAAAAGGTCCCAGGTTCGATTCCGGTCAAGGGCATGTACCTTGGTTGCGGGCACATCCCCAGGAGGGGGCGTGCAGGAGGCAGCTGATTGATGTCTCTCTCTCATCAATGTTTCTGGCTTTCTATCCCTTTCCCTTCCTCTCTGTGAAAAATCAATAAAAATATATTTAAAAAATACATTTCATTTTCAAAATGGAACTATCAGCTGTTAAAGTATATATACATTTTTTTGAACAGCCTGTGTGTGTGTGTGTGTGTGTTATCAATATATATATATATATTTATTTGTTGTTAATCCTCACCAGAGAATATTTTTTTCATTGTTTTTTAGAGAAAGTAGAAAGGAGGGAAGGAGAGGGAGTGAGAGAGAGAGAAACATTGATGTAAGAAAGACACATCGATACGTTGCTCCTGCACAGGGATTGAACCTGCAACCCAGGCACATGCCCTTGACTGGGAATTGAACCCTTGAACCTTCAGTGTACACTCTAACCACTGAGCCACACCAGCCAGGGCTATATATACATACATTTTTAATACTTACCTAATGATATGTTCATTGATTTTTAGACAGCAGAAGGGAGAGAGAACAAAAGAGAAAGAAACATTATGTGAGAGAGCAACATGGATCTATTGCCTCCCATACCCACTCTGATCCCCGCCCTGACCAGGAATTGAGCCTTTGACATTTCGGTGCACTGGACAATACTCCAACCAACTGAGCCACACTGGCCAGGGCTATATCTATATATTTCATCTTCTGTCTTTCCTAAGGCACATGGTTGCATACAAAAAAACAGCAACTTTTTTGCATTTGATGCAAAATGAGCTGTCAATTAAAATGGGAAGGGGGAAAACACCATGCACAATAATGTCAAAAATTATACAAGTCACCAAAACAAATTTTACACCAAAGTCAAAGGCCAAGAAAGGAGATGAAAGCATCTGAAGGATTTACCGCAAGGTTAGGACAAAAGAAGTCATATACTTAGTATTACACAATGTCACAATCACAGAGAGCAATTCATGTCCAATTAGAATCCCAATACAGAGTTTTTTTTAATGGAAGGAAAGATTTCAGTGTTTAAATAAGAGAATAAATGAGAATAAATTTTTAAAAATATATTTTTAAAAATAGAATTGTTAATAGCCAAGATCATGAACAGGAAAGAGGACCCTGACTTAATGGATATATAAATATACTCAAAAGCCATCATAATCACAGCATGATACCTACCCAGAACTAGACAAACCATTGAGACCAAAGGATGAAACCAAAATTGATCCCAGTGTAACAATGGTATATTGTATTTTAATTCAGGAGGTAACAGTCATGGTATAAGGTACAAAACAAATGGTACGAGGCAGTCCATCTGGGGAACACAGACAAAAAGACTGGGGAAAATGTTTGCAATGCATGTAATAAAGAGTCCAAGTTAGCCCAGCTGGTGTGGCTCAGTGGCTGAGCATCGACCTATGAACCAGGAGGCCATTGTTCGATTCCCAGTCACAGCATATGCCCAAGTTTCAGGCTTAATCCCCAGTAGGAGGCATGCAGGAGGCAGCCCATCAATGATTCTCAGCATTGATGTTCCTCCCCCTCTCTCTCTCTCTCCCTCTCTCCCTTCCTCCCTCCCTGAAATGAACAGATTTTAAATAATTTAAAAAAAAGAAAAAGAGATAGATTAGAAAAAAAACAAGTGAAAATTCTAAAATTGAAAATATATAATACCTGAAATTTCAAAATTCTCTGGATGGGCTAACAAGCAGAGAACTGATGACAGAAGAGTCAGTGAGCTTGAATATCAATAGATAGAAATTATCCAATCTGAAGAACACAGAGGAGGAAAGTGGGACATAAAGCAAGACTAGAGGATCTGTGGACAACATCAAAACATCTAACATACATGTAATCGGGTCCCAGAAAAGAGAAAAGGGCATAAAAAAATATGTGAAGAAATAATGCCCAAATTTTTTTGAAAAAGTTTTTTTATAGATTTAAGAAGCTCATAAAATCCTAAGAAAGATAAATACAAAGAAATACACACCTGAGCTTAATCCAGTCAATGTCCTGAAAACAAAGATCAAATTTTGAAAGCAGTCAGAGAAAAATAATATGTAAAACAAGCAACTTCATGAATCAGCCAAGTTTTCATCAGAAAGTATGGAATCCAGAAGACAGCAGAGCCACCCTATAGCAGTCTGGGCCCAATCAGGAGATAGAAACTACACAATAGTTTAAAAGAGAGACTTTGAATATAAAGAATTGTTAAGCCCTGGCCGGTTTGGCTCAGTGGATAGAGTATCAGCCTCTGGACTAAAAGGTCCCAGGTTCGATTCCAGTCAAGGGCATGTACCTTGGTTGTGGGCACATCCCTAGTATGTGCAAGAGGCAGCTGATCAATGTTTCTCTCTCAATGATGTTTCTAACTCTCTACCCCTCTCCCTTCCTCTCTGTTAAAAAATCAATAAAATATATTTTTTTAAAAAGAATTGTGAATAATGATAGAAGATTAACCATAAGGTAAATGAGACTCTAGGTGATTTCCTAGGGCTTAGGGAGTGTTTCCAAGGAAGGGCAAATCTGTAACAGGTTTGCACCTCCTCAGAGCATATGTGGTTTGGCCTACCAAGAGCAGAGATGCTTGCTGGTTTGGCCATGCCGTAGCTGGTCTGGAGTTGCTGGGCATGGAAAAGGTGGAGGAGGAGGAGGAGATCAGCAACTGGTGTTGTAAGCACACATTGGAAGTATGGGTGCTGGGTGGGGCAGGAGGCCCATGGTGCAAGGGCCACCCTGAGGGCTCTGATTTGGAGGTCAAGACAACTGAAGAAAGCTTTCCACCAGGTTGAGACTGAAAAATCACAGAGGGATCTGTACCCACAGATGATCTGCACCCCTGAGGGAAGTTCCACTTGGGAGTTCCACACCTCTACCACTGACTCTTCTTGCAGGTGAGTCTCTTCTTCCTACAGTCTCAACATTGTCTTCTGCTGATAAAGATTAACATTGGCGAGAGAAACCAAGATGGCGGCATAGGTGAACACCTAAACTGCTGCCTCGCACAATTTCAACACTACAGCTCAAAGACAGAATGGACATAATCCAGAACCACAGGAAAGCTAGCTGAGAAAATTCTACAACCAGAAGGAAAGAGAGGTTCATGAAGACTCAGAGGAGCTGCAAAAAGCTGAGGTACAGAGATACGCACGTAGAGAGGAAGCCTGGCTGACTTCCTCTAGCAGGAGGGAGACAGAAACTCCCAATTGCATTGAACCTCAATTCCAACTACACTGAACCCCAGTTCCAGGCAAGACTCATATGGGAGGAGCATGGACTGTCGTGAAAAGGGAGGAGTGCACAGAAACTTAGGGGAGCTGCGAAAAGCAGAGGTCTGGAGGCACACGAGCAGGAGTGCACACACAGAGGGCTGACTGATGATTGTGCTGCTGGCTTTTTCTAGGGGGAGGAAGACAGAACCTCCCAACTGCACTGAAATCCAGCTCCGACTGCACTGAACCCCGGTTTCAGGCGAGACCCTGGGGACCCTGACTCATACGGGTCCCCGGAGAAAACGGAAACTCAGGGGAGCCGCAAAAGGCAGAGGTCTGGAGGCGTGTGAGCACGAGTGTGCAAGGAGGGCTACAGCAATTACCGAGGAACACTGAGACCCAGGGGTCTCATAGGGTGGGGCTGATAGAAAACCAAGGCTATCTGCTCAGCCCTGAGACTCTGCCCCATCCAAGCTGAACAGAGAGGCTTTTGAAATTTTGCAAGTCTTGTATCATAAGGCTGACTCCAGCACAGAAGTTCTCCCAGAGTAGATATAGCTGATCCTCACAACCTATTGGTTTGGAGGTCAATTCCCCTCAGTGATACTAACAACAATCAAGACTTAACTACAACAAGGTTGTACACACAGTCCACAAAGGGGTGCACCAAGAGAGTCCACCTCAGGAAACTGGGGAGGCGGAGCTACTGGGCCATATAGGACACCTAGCATTCAATTTTACTCTATCAACTCAGGGAAGCAGCGAAATGCAGAGACAAAGGAACAGATCACAAATGAAAGAAATAGAGGAAAACAAACGACTGGATATAGAGTTCAAAACCACAGTTATAAGGCTTTTCAAGAATTTCCTAGAAAAGTTGATAAATTTAGCAAGACCCAAGAGAAGCTGAAAAAGGACCAACTAGAAATTAAACATACACTGACTGAAATAAAAAATTATACAGAGATCTAACAGCAAACTAGAGGAACACAAGAATCAAGTCAACAATTTAAAATACAAAAAGCAGAAAACACTCAACTGGAAAAGAAAAAAGAATCCAAAAATTGGAGGATAGTGTAAGGAGCCACTGGGATAACTTTAACTGTACCAACATCAGAATTATGAGGTGCCAGAAGAAGAGAGAGAGCAAAATACTGAAAACCTATTTGAAGAAATAATTACTGAAAACTTCCCCCACCTAGTCGAAACCAGTTTTGCTCAGTGGATAAAGCGTTGGCCTGCAGACTGAAGGGTCTGAGGTTCAATTCCGGTCAAGGGCATGTATTGTGGTTGCGGGTACATCCCCATTAGGGGGCGTGCAGGAGGTGGCTGATCGATGTCTCTCATCGATGTTTCTAACTCTCTATCCCTCTCCCTCTCTATAAAAAAATCAATTATATATATATATATATTTCAAATATAGAGACATCGATCAGTCGCCTCTTGCACGCCCCTCACTGGGGATATGCCTGCAACCAAGGTACATGTCCTTGACCGGAATTGAACCCGGGACCCTTGAGTCCACAGGCCAACACTCTATCCACTGAGCCAAACCAGATTCGGATATATATATATATATATATATATATATATATATATATATTTTTTAAAGTAAACTTCCCCCACCTGGTGAAAGAAATAGACTTACAAATCCAGGAAACGCACAGAACCCCAAACTAAAGGAATCCAAAGAGGATCACACCAAGACACACCATAATTAAAATACCAAGAGCAAAAGACAAAGAGAGAATATTAAAAGCAGCAAGAGAAAAACAGTTAATAACCTACTAGGGAGCAACCGTAGGATTGTCAGCTGATTTCTCAACAGAAACTATGCAGGCCACATTGGAGTGGCAAGAAATAATAAAAGTGATGAATAGCAAGAACCTACAACCAAGATTACTCTACCCAGCAAAGCTATCATTCAGAATTGAAGGTCAGATCACAGAGAAGAAAAAACTAAAGGAGTTCATCAACACCAAACCACTATTCTATGAAATGCTGAAAGGTACTCTTTAAGAAGAGGAGGAAGAAGAAAACGGTAAAAATAAAAATTATGAACAACAAATATATATCTATCAACAAGTGAATCTAAAAATCAAGTGAATAAAAAATCTGATGAACAGAATAAACTGGTGAATATAATAGAATCAGGGGCATAGAAAGGGAGTGGACTGACAATTCTCGGGGGGAAAGGGGTGAGGAGGGTGCAGGAGAGACTGGACAAAAATCGTACACCTATGCCAAAACAGATTTGGTTCAGTGGATAGAGCGTTGGCCTGCGGACTGAAAGGTCCCAGGTTCGATTCCGGTCAAGGGCATGTATCTTGGTTGCGGGCACATCCCCAGTAGGAGGTGTGCAGGAGGCGGCTGATCGATGTCTCTCTCTCATCGATGTTTCTAACTCTCTATTCCTCTCCCTTTTTCTCTGTAAAAAATCAATAAAAAATATATTTAAAAAAAAATCGTACACCTATGTATGAGGACAATGGGTGTGGGAGGTAAGGGCAGAGGGTGGGGTGGGAGCCAGGTGGAGGGGAGCTATGTGGTGAAAAAAGAGGAACAATTATTATAGTCTGAACAATAAAGATTTATTAAATTAAAAAAAAGATTAACATTGTACTCACTTGTAAGGGGACAAAGGAACTTCTTTATCACAGAATACATACTGAGAGGATCATGTAAAGATTCAAATAATCCAAAAGGAGGCAGAAGCGGGGGAATAAAGGATTAAAACTTAGGGCAGAAAGAAAAATAGTAACATGGTAGACTTAAATTCAGCCGTATCATCAATTGAGATGATAATGGACTAGACACTTCAAGAATGTTGACCAGAATCAACTAATTTTCAAAGACTTATCCAAACTCTCCTTTCATGATGAACATTTTGGCTTCATCTGTGTGATAGCCTGAATGTCCAGCACCCTACCCAACCTTCACCCCAGCCCCAAGATGGCCAGGCCCATTGAGAAAAAGGGGTGCCTGGCTGGTGTGGTTCAGTGGTTGAGCTTTGACCCAAGTATCAGGAGATCATGTTCAATTCCTGCTCAGGGCACATGCCTGGGTTGCAGCTCTATCCCCAATAGGGAGCATACAGGAGGCAGCCAATCGATGATTCTCACTCGTCATTGATGTGTGTAACTCTTCCTCTCACCTCCTCTCTCTGAAATCAATAAAAAGATTTTTTTTTTAAATGAGAGAACAAGTGTCAATGTAAACTGAGTCATAAGAGCAAATGGGCCAAAACCGGTTTGGCTCAGTGGATAGAGCGTCAGCCTGCAGACTGAAAGCCTCCAGGTTCAATTCCGGTCAAGGGCATGTATCTTGGTTGTGGGCACATCCCTAGTAGGGGGCATGAGGGGGCAGCTGATACTCTATCCCTCTCCCTTCCTCTCTGTAAAAAATCAATGGTATATTAAAAAAATAAAAATAAAAAAGAGCAAATGGGCCCTAACTGGTTTGGCCCAGTGGATAGAACATTGACCTGCGGACTGAAGAGTTCCAGGTTCGATTCCCATCAAGGGCATGTACCTTGGTTGCGGGCACAGCCCCAATAGGGGGTGTGCAGGAGGCAGCTGATCGATGTTTCTTTCTCATCAATGTTTCTCTCTATCCCTCTCCCTTCCTCTCTGTAAAAAAATCAATAAAACATTTTTTTTTTAAAAAAAAAAGAACAAATGGGCCCGAGGCCAGCTTCCCTGAGGTAGGCCCAGTCATTGTCCCCATTTCACTGAACCTGATGTCTGGAGAAGCCAACATACTGTGTGTCTTACTTTTTATGTTGTTTTCTGGTTTGCCTCCCTCATTAAGACTGAGCTACCCAGAGGTGGGGTATCTGTCTCTTTTGTTTACTTGTGAATCCCCAGTAAACAGCCCACAAAGTAAGTGCTTACTATGTTTATAAATGGGTGGATGCATGTACAGATGGATAGGATGGATAGATGAATAGAGATGAATGGATAGATGAAATGGATAAATGGCTGGATGAATGGATGGAGTCCAATTTTCAAAACTTGGATTTGGCAGCTTTAAGGTCTGAATTGGTCCATTCTAAGGACCATCCTGGAGTTTTAGCAAATACATGGTCCAACCTTTTGGGGGAATTCAACCAGACAACAGAGTAAGAGAAATTGGAGTACAGGGGGTTTAAAGGACAAATAGGGGCCCCCAAACATACAAGCTGAGTGACTGCCTTGGCAATTCTGAGTCAACTTTTCTGAGCCTCATGTGTCACACAAGCTCAGCCCACTCTCCTAGGCCCCCAAGATGTGACAGACTCTCTAGGCTGGGCCCCCAGGCAGAAAACCCACCATCAGGTTTTTGGGGGACTTTAGTACTCTGGTCTGAGGGGTAGGGGAGCTGACCCCTACTCCAAGAGGCCTGGAAGGCCCAAGGGGACTCTGAAGACACTGGGGACTAGGGAAGAATGATCAGGTCCCCATGTACCCCTCATTAAGCCCTCCAAAAGCTCCACTTACCTGCCCCTGAAGCTGAACCCAACAGCCTGAATGGCCAACCTTGGGGGCTTGGTGCCAGGGTGGCTTTGTGACTCACAACCATGTTCCGGCCAATCAACGCCAGCCCCTGGGAGGAGGGGGCCCTAGAAGGCAGACTCAGGAGTAGGTGGACATGATTGGATCAGAGTCAAGAGTCATGTTGGTTGATACAAGCCCATCCAGAGCCAGGAGTTAGGGCTCTGAACACAGAAGTGACCCACCTCCACCTCCATGCGTCTGAAATAGCCTGTCCCTTAGGCATTTGCTGAGCATCTAGTTTGGGCTGAGATGTGATTAGTCTGGGGACACAACCCAAATAATGTGGGGCTATGAAACTCAGGAAGGGATCAAAGAGAGGGTGGGATGGGCTGACCCACAGGGGCAGAGCTGGTATTTCGCAAACTGGGGGAAGGGTGTTTCAGGTGGAGAGCACAGTATAGGCAAAAGCCCTGAGGTGGGAGCAAGCGGGGCATAATGAGGGAACAGAGAGGAAGCTGATATGGAGGTAAGGGAGAGAGAAGAGGGCAGGGAGGGGTCACAATTGGGGCCTAGGAGAGGAGCAGGGTAGTTTGGGCACCTAGGAGCCACGAGGGTTTAAAACAAAGAAAACTCTTTCTTCTTCTTTTTAATGTATTTTTATTGATTTCAAAGAGGGAGGAGAGATAAACATCAATGATGAGAGAATCATCCATAGGCTGCCTCCTGCATGCCCCCAACTGGGGATTGAGCCCACAACTGCTACCTGGGAATGTGCCCTGACCGAGAATTGAACCGTGAACTCTTGGTTCATAGGGTGACACTGAGCCACACTGGCGAGGCTTTCTCCTTAGAAAGCAAGCTGGTGTCTGTGTCTGGCTCTGAGGACAAAAGCTCCTTAGGGTGGGCCCAAAGCCCCTGGGGATCCACACACGGCCTGGTGGAAATGGGCATTGACTCTTAGCCACAATCTTGGAGAAGGAAGCGAAGCTGCCATCCCCAGGCACCTCCTGGGGCTAGGCTGGCTGAGGCCTGGTGTGAATGAATCACTGCTGGCAAGGCTGAAGCTGACACACACCTTGGCCCCAGCTCAGCAGGGTCCTGCCAAAGCCACAACAGCCAGGCCCAGGGGCCTCTGCTGGGCCTCCCAGGGGAGTCGCCAGAGCAAGAGTCCAGCTGCAGATTGGTCTCCAGAAGAATCTAGGCTTAATTAGTGGGTTGGAACTTTCAGCCCCACCTTTCAAACCTTCTGGGAAGGGAGGGAGGCTGAAGATTGAATTAATCACCAAAGGCCAAAGATGAAATCAGTTGTGCTTATACAATGGAACCTCTGGGATTCAAGAGAGCTTCCTGGTTGGTGACCACATGGAAGTGGGAGCCCAGAGGGGGCTCAGAAGCTTGGTGCCCTGTGCATCTCTTCCATCTGGCTGTTCCTGAGTTGTATCCTTTATAGTCACTAAACTAGTAAGTAAAATGCTTTCCTTGGTTCTGTAAGCTGTCCTAGCAAACGATCAAATCTGAGGAAGTAGTGGTGGAAGCCCCCAATTTATAGCTGTTTGGTCAGAAGTATAGGCGGCAACCTGAGACTTGTGCTGGTGTCTGTAGTGGGGACAGTTTTGTAGGACTGAGCCCTTTACCGGTGGGGTCCATGCCGATTCCAGGTGAACTGTCAGAACTAAACTGGAAGGAACCCGGTTATTGTCTGGAGAGTTGGAGAATTGGTAGGGGAAAAAACATACAATTGTCATCAGAAGTGTGAGTAAACAGTTTAGGCAAATCTTGCAACCTCCCTAGACCTCCTTCTCTACAAACTAGGGCATACTTGTATATCAGCTGTGTTCCTGTTGTTCATCCCCGAACTATTCCAACTTCTGCCCTGGGAGATGTTACCTGGATGTGAACACACCTACATCACAGCTCCTCGGGTAAAGGCCCAAGTGAGGAGACTTGGCTGAAGTCACAAGATGGCAAATTGGCACCCTCAAAACATGGCTCTTGGTCTTTGTGTCAACATACCATCTCAGAATCACCCCTCCTCACTCTGGTGCCCCTCCTGAAATGTCTGCCAGAAGGTGGTGCCAGGTGAAGTCACATGGTAAAAACCAAACCCTAAAGCAGTTCTTCAAGCCTTAAGAAGTAGGCAGACAGGGTGACCAGGGGCTAGAGGGAACATGTAGATGGTGAAGTACCCCTCTGACAGCCAAGACTGTGGGCATATGCCACTCCTTTATACCTGTAAGTCAGGCATAATTCAGTCACTTTCTAAGCAGGGCTGGGTCAAGTCAGTGTCAAACACACACTACCAGCCCAGCTTGCCCTATGTCCTAGGCCAACAACGCTCACATCCCCCCGTGGCCCCAAGGCAGAAGCACAAGCCCACATCTTTGGCCCACACAATAGCAAAGCCTAGATGAGGCCAGGGAAGAGGACAGCCTTGCAGTCAGAGCTCTGGAGGTGAGAAACCCAGGTCCAAAGGTCCCTTTACAATCCCTCTTAAAAGGCTGTGGTCCTTGGCCTGTGTGCTCAGTGGTTAGTGCTTACCTAAGGGTCTCAGGTTCCATTCTTGGTCAAGAGAACATACCTGGTTGCAGATTTGATCCCAAGTCCAGGTCAGGACTTGGAGACAAGCAATCAATGTCTCTTTCTCTTCCCTTCCCTCACTCCCTTCCACTCTCTCTCTTAAAAAAATAAATGGAAAAAGTATCCTCAGGTGAAATTAACAACAAAAAGGCTGTGTGATCTCAAAAACCAGTCGCTCAACCACTCTAAAACTTAAAGTTTCCTCAGAGGGGAGGTGCTTTCAGGAAGGGCCCACAGAAAGTACCCCCACCTCCTGTTCTAGATAAAGACCACATGGCTCAGATCCTTGTGCCACTATACTTCTCGCCCCAAGACTCAGTTTCTCCAGCCCCTAATCAATAATAAACAAACTGAGCGGACTGTAAGCCAAACAATGCTCGTCAACAAACTTAATTTTCATAACTTTATGGAGGTTTACGATTGTTCTGCCCATTTCACAAACAGAGAAACACAGGCCCAGAAAGTCAGTTTCTGCCTCTTTCTTCCTACCTCAGGCTGGAGCTGTCCCCTTCCCAACCCGAAAACTTGCTAGTTCCAATCACTGGTTGGAGTCTCCAGCGATTCCCCCACCCAGCTTGGACAGTAGTCGGCCCGGCGCCCAGGCGCGCCTAGATGGCGCTCGCCCCGCGCCAGAGGTTCGGGCCCCTCCCCGGCGCCAGTTCCCCTCCTTTGAGCTGGGAAGGAGGCGCGGGGGGAGGGGAGCGGGCCAGGCCTAGCACAGCCAGTCAGGCCCCGGCGAGGAAGGAGGAGGCGGAGAGCCGAGCTGGCATAAGGAGACTTTACTGAAAACAGAAAACCGGGCGAACCAAATATTACAAACAGGAATGTAGACTCGTAGCAAAACAAAACTGAAAAGGAAAAAAAAAAAGCAAAAAGGGTGGGGAGGAAAGGTGGAAGGGTGTCTGTCGGAAGAAGGGAGGGGTCGGGGGTAGAAAGCAAGGAAAGGGAGGAGTAGTTTTCTTCTTCCTATTTCTTAAAAAAAAAAAAAACCAACACAAAAAAACACACACGCACACAACCAACGTTTGTTCCCGAGTAGAAACATAAATAGGGCAGAATCGAACACTGTTCTCTCTTCCAAATGCAAAAAAGTAAAAGAAAAGGCAACGCAGGGCTTCAGGCTGCGCCCCCTCGGAACCCTCTTCAGCGGCGGTGCGTACAAAGGGGCAGCCGGGCGCGCGGGTTTGTGCAACTCGGGTGGCCACGCGAAGAGGGTAGAGGCAGCGTGAGGGAGGGGTGGGGGTGGGGTCTTGCGCTGGCCCCCCGGCAGCAGGGGTTCCAGCTTGTCGACTGAGGCACCCTCTCCAAGTCCTGGCACCATCCGGGGGCGCCCCCGGGGCCACGCCCTCTCCAAGTCCGGGGCACCCACGCCCCCCCTCCCACGCGAGCCCGCCTCTCGGGGAGGGGGGCCGCGCATGCGCCCCGCGCGCGGGCTCAGTACGCGGACACCTGGTGCTGGGGCAGCAGCTGGCAGCCGCTGTTGACGTGGCTGAGGACCTTCTGCTTGAGTTGCGCCACCTGCTCACGCAGCAGGCTCGCGGTGGACGCCAGCTCCGTGTTCTGGCTCTTGAGCGTCTTCACTTTCTCCTCGAGGCGCGAGATGCGCTCCAGCTTGCGCTTTCGACACTTGGAGGCAGCGATGCGGTTGCGTAGCCGCTTGCGCTCCGCTTTGATGCGTTCTTGCGTGTCCATGTCGATGGGCGACAGCGGCGGGCTCTCGCCGAAGCTCGGCACGTCGGGCACGGTCTGAGGCTCATCCTTGAGCGCAGCGAGGCGCGGCGGCCCCAGCGCTCCCGGGGGCGGCGGCGGGAAGGGCACGGGTTCAGCGGCGAAGGCGACCGTCGCAGCGCCCCCCGCGCTCCCTGTACCACCCGCGTAGCTGCTCAGGTTCGCATAGACCGGCGCCTCGGGCGTGGCCGCCGCCGTGGCCAGCTCGCCAGGAGGCGCGGCGCTCGGGGCCGTGCCCGAGGGTCCCCCGGCCGCTGCTGCGGCAGCGGCGGCTGCGCCCGCACCCAGCTGGTTCTGCTTATGTAAGTCCTCCAGGGCCTTGACGAAGCCCTCGGCGAATTCCTGCTCCTCGCTGGCCGCCACCTTGGGGTAGAGGAATTGCGTGCTCGTCGGCGTGGTGGTGACCAGCCCGTTGGACTGGATGATGAGGCGTTCGAGTTCCGGCGAGGCGAGCTTCAGCAGCCCCAGGTCCGGCGAGGCGAGCAGGCCGTCGGGGGGCGCCGCACCAGGGGCGCCGTCGGTGCGCAGGGGGGCCGGTGGCGGTGCGGCCGCGGGCTTGAGCGCCGCTGCCACCTGCTCGCTCAGGCTTAGCGTCAGCGCATCCTTCTTCATCATGCTGCTGGCCGCTGCCGTCGGGGGCGCACCGGGGAACAGGCGACCCGAGGCCGCGAAGCTGCCGCCACTGCCACTGACGCCGCCGCCCAGGCCGCTTAGCGCCTCATCGCCGTAGAAGGGTGTTTCCATCCTCCGCCTCCCCCGCCGCGCCGGTCCGGGGGGGAGGGGAGTGGCCGCGGCCTCCCGAGAGGCTCGGGGCCCCCCCCCCGTCCGCTTGGCCCTCAGCCCACCCAGACTGCGGCCGCTGCGCCCGGCCCTCCGTTGGCGGCGGCTCCTGCGCCGCGCAACCCGCGCGCCTTCTTATAGCCTCGGCCCAGCGCGATGAGCTCATTGCCCCCGCTCGCCATTGGGCGCGGATGACGTATAACATTTACATGGAAGGGCGGGGCCAACCATCGACGCTCCCCCGGCTGCCGTTGCCCCGGTGACGCGCGGTAAACGGCACAACAGCGCGCTGCCTTGTGGGTTGACATCATGGGGGTGGGCCGCGCGTCTAGGCCGGGTCACCCCGCCCCGGGATCTCTGTGCACAACGAAGGCCCCAGCGCCGCCTCCCGCCAAGGCACGTCCGGGGTGGCGTGATAGGCTCGGCCACCAGGCGCCCGCCTGCTCCGAAGCCCCGCCCCGCGTCTGCGCGTGGGGCCAGTCCGGCGGGGGCGGTACTGGTCCGGGGGAACGGGGGTGGGGGATTTGGGGTCCCAGATGGATAAATAACTCCCTGGCGCCTCCCGTTCCACTGCCCTTAACGCATCTCGGCCAGGCTTTGTGCGCTCTGAAGCCTGAAGGGACGGGGGAGCGGTGGCCAGTGACTTGCCGGAGATGCGAGCCAAGTCTGCCTTCATCCCACCCTCACTCCAATGTCCGGTGGTGTGTGTGCCCCAGAAAGACAGAGGAGGGGAAAGGAGCGCTGCCAAAAGTTGCTGGACGCGCTTTGATCTTAATGATTTTCATTGGGAGCCCTCTAAAGCACGGGGTCCAAATTCTTGACCTGCGAATCAAGCTCGGCGAGTGACCGGCCCGCGGGGCCAGGGCTGTGACCGTGGTAGTCGCATACATTTTAACTCTTTGTCTGCCAAGGCCTGCTGTGGGTCCTGTTAGGATGCCCTCCAGTTTTTCCTTTAATATCCCTTCCCACCCCTCCTCCCGTTTCTCCCTTATCCCTGCTTGGGCTGTTATCCCAGCTGGTAATTGTTACCTGCTTATTACCATTATCTAGACTGTTAAGGCTTAATGAGCCGCCCTAAAGGCGAGCTGGGGGTGGGATATGAGGGAGAAGGGAGGGAACAATCCCCCAACACTCCCCAGGATCCTTGGCATATCTGAGTCTGACAGACAGCCCTTACATACACCCCCTCGTTGGTTCCCACCCCACTCAGGAGGGAACCCACTTCTCAGCCAGGTGGTGGAGGCTCTGAGTCCACACCCTTCTTCCTCCTCTGACCTTTCACCCTTACCCTCTCTGAACCTTGGCTTCCCAGATCATTACTGCCCCAGGACCTTTGTAGCTGCTATGCCCTCTGATGATTCCTTGGCCCAGTGCAAAAATATGTCCTCAGAGAGGCCCTTCCTACTCACCTTGTTCTCATTACCTTGGAATTATCCAGATGGAATAGGTCATAAGGCTCAAGAAGATAAGAACTTTGTCCTGGTCCTAGTGGTTCCCCAGCTCCCTGTTCAGGGCCTACCTAGCATACAGTGGATGCAGAATGTTAAAGGAGAACACTGGTTGGATTTGCTGTGGCAGTCTCTGGCCTTGGTTTGTGTGACTGGCGTGCCCTACTCCCTCCCCCCCACCCCCGCCCCCGCCTGCCCCCTACCTGCAACTCCCTTTCTCACCTCACCCTGCCCATAATGGCTTTGGAGCAAAAGGCTAAGAGTGAGACTGTGATTATGAGCAAGAGGCCTGGACTGGACTAGCAGGCAGAGGGCCAGGCGTGTGGGTGGGTGTCTGTGTACACACTTGTCTACCTGTGCTTGTATGTGTGTGCATATGTAGAGCAGGGTACCTTGTGTATATGCCTGTCTGTTTCCAGACACTTAAGTTTCTGTGCCCTCTTGACCTGTCCTCTTGGGTCCCAGCCTGGGCATGAAGGGACCCCTGTTGGAAGGGAGTACAGGCCAAACCTGTAGCCAGCCGTCTCTGGGTCAAGATTGGAAGAGACGGGGACATGCTTCTCTCCAAGGCAGGAGAGTAATTGGGTGACCTCCACTGTGGGTCCCGAACTTTTTCTTTTTCTTTTTTTTTTTTTAACCTTAATAGGTAGATGAATGTCTGAACAATGGGCAGAGCCAGCCTGAGCTGAAAGACTGATCAGCAGACAGGCCTTGAGGAATAGAGGCATAGGGAGGCCAAGGCAGGTTAACCTCTTTGAGTCTCAGTTTCCTCTTCATGAAAATTGAGCAAATAATTCTACCTATCTCATGGTGTATTGGGATTTTTACTGGATTTGCAGAAATGGTGTAAGCTCAACAAATGTTCTCTATCATTGTTTTACTTTATTATTATGCAGCCAAATTTTTTTAAAAATATATTTTATTGATTTTTCACAGAGAGGAAGGGAAAGGGATAGAAAGCCAGAAACATCGATGAGAGAGAGACATCGATCAGCCGCCTCCTGCACGCTCCCTACTGGGGATGTGCCTGCAACCAAGGTACATGCCCTTGACCGGAATCGAACCTGGGACCTTTCAGTCCACAGGCTGACGCTATATCCACTGAGCCAAACCGGTCTCGGCTATGCAGCCAAATTTAACGGCTGTTTTTTGGTCTGGAGTTTCCTTAGCTTGGAGTGCCCTTCCTTAGTCTCCAGGCAAACTCCTACATATCCTTCAAAACCCACTTCCAGTATTCCTTCCTCCAAGAAGCCTTCTTTAACCATGCCATGCCCCTGGGGACTTCCCTAGACCCCTTCCTTCCATCTATCTGAACTCTGTCCACCATTTGTGTCTGGCTCTACATGCCCCAAACAGGGGAGGGGAGACCTTGACTTTTAAGTGCAGTGGCAGACTTTGCCAGCCCCACTTTCTAAGGCCTGACCCCCTCACCCCCCAGACTTCTCTGCAGTGCACTTACTATTCCTTCTGATCTAATGCCCTCCCCCATCATTTCCTTCCTTCCAGCCAGGGAACTCTTGGGACACACCCGCCCTGCCCCTCCATTTGGGCCAGCCCTTGACCCCACAGGGCTGGGAAGAGGGGCTGTGTCCAGATCTATCCCTGAGACTGGGGGCTTCTTGGGCAGATCAAGGATGCCCTAAGTCCATCAACCAGCCCCTCCCAGTGAAGTATGTATAACTACCATTCCTTCCTTCATTCCATGTACATTGGTTGAGCATTTATTGGGATACAAATGAATGACACAACCCCACCTGCCCAGCACAAGATCTGAAGGAAGAAGGTGTCAAACAGCTTCCCAGAGAATAAATGGTGCTTCTTCCATGGAGGGTACAGGAAGATGTTTTTAGAGTTGAGTAATCTGGGAGAGGAATCACAGGAGATGATGCAGAATGAAGGAGCAAGTCAGGAGTTAATCAAGGGCAGAATGTCACAGTGGGAACAGCAAGTGCAACGGCCCTGGGGCAGAAACCAGTTGGCCACATTGATGAAGGGCAGAGAAAGGTGGGGCTGGATTTGGAGCGACAGAGACAGAGGGAGAGAAGGAAAGTGAGGTGGCAGAGTCTCCACCAAAACTGGGGTGGGTGATATTTGTTCCAGACTGTATTTTCATCTTTATTCTCCCACCAGCTTCAAGAGTCTGGGGACATCCCACTTCCTAGAGCAGTGTCCAGAGGGGATCCATGACCTGCCCAAACCTGACCAGAACTCAGCTGGTCCTCCCTCCCTCTCCTCCCCTCTTCCCTACAGGGTCTTAATCTGAGCCCCCCTTCCCCCATCACCCGGGCTCTGGCCTCTGGCCAGCGCAAAGAGATCTGGCTTTCTTGTTTAAATCAGCCGGCAACTCGATTTAATGTTTGGTCTTTATTTGAAGACCCAGAAGCCTAAACTCTATTGAATAAAATGGAAAAAAAGGAGTTAAGCAGGAAGCTGAAAGGGGTGAGGTGGAGGGTCGTTCCTCGGGTGAGGCTAGCCAGGGATGGTCCCGGACGCTCAGAACCCCACAGATACGGGTAGGGTTAGTAGGGGCGGTCCTGGGGAGCTTAGGCTCCCCGGGCTGAAGAGGGCGGGGATGGCGGAGACCCGGGTGGTAGGACCCCGGGGCAACCAGAAGAGAGGCACCGGCTTGGGATAGGGGGCGCGTCTGGCCCCACCGCATTCCTGAGGATCAGGTTACTGGCTAAGACCGCAGCTCCTCCCTCCCTTCCTGTCCTAGCCTGGAGCCTGATGGGCAGCCACTTCCCCAGTCCAGGGCAGGTGTTTCTCCGGCTGCAGGGAGGGGACCCAGGCTCTGCCCTCTGGGCTGGCACTCTATCTCCCTGTCTTTCACAAGGTCATTTTGCAATTCCCACGTCAACCCTCTGCCGCAAGGATGGGGCCAGATTGATATCTGGCAGAACCGGCTGTATGACTGGTGGCCCTGCTGCCCTTGCCCTGAGGCCGTGGTGTATCCTCTGCCTCCTGCAGGCCTGGGAAAAGTCCTTCAGTCCAGTCAGTGTTTGTTGATTGACTGATCTATGGTGCAAGGGCTCCTGCAAAGAGAAAACATCTCACACCAGCCACTGCCACCTCCCAGGACAGACTCACCCAGTGTCACATATTTAATGTGTTCTTGCTGTATACCCAGGCCCAGATGAGGCCCTTTCACAGGTGGATGTTGGGGGAACCAGAGGGTTTTGGGAGTTGGTGAATTCATTTTCATTAGACCAGCTTCAGAAGTTGGGCTAATCTTAAGAATCAGCATTAATCCATTCCACCACCCTCATTGAGCACCTGTGGGTCAGGTTACTGTATGTTGGGTATAGGTTTTTGGCCCTTCCTCATTACCACCTGAGCTGTTATTCTTATAGGAGACAGAAAACAGAAGCAGCACATAAGCACTGTCACTATTTCTTCTTTAGTTTGACACCTTTTTCTGTTTTTTTACTTCACTGAATATATTTCAAAAGGGAACCTTCATGTCACCAAGAATGGAAAACTAGTTTCTCTTGCCATAAATAGAAGGAAATCCAAAAAATGATTAAACGAGAGCAAAACACAGGCATCCCCCACCAGCTCAGGAACACTCTGGGCCAGGCCTAGATCAGGAATGTCCAAATGTCCAGAGAGCAGTAAAGGCAGGGAAGCCCCAAATCAAGCCAAAGAAAACTTTAGGAGGGATCACAGGGACCCACTGGTGGTTTCTGTTCCAGGGAGCCCCAGCACACAGTTGATACTCCATCAATGTGTCCAGCCTCAGCTCAGCAACAAGAGCACCTACTATTTTTGAGGTTTGCCTGCACCAGCCAGCACCCTCCCAAGGCCCTGTGGGGTACTGACCCATTTCAGAGACAGATGGAGGTAGTGGTGGCAGGCAGCAACTCACAAGGCTGCTGAAGGGAGGGAAGCTTCAGGTTGGTTCGGTTAAATAGAAGCTCCCACTTCCTCCTCAGAACCTTGGGGCTGTCCCCACCTACACTCAGTGGGCCCCTGATGAGCCCTGACGTCCTTCTCCCAGGAGCTGTGGGCCCCTGGTGTCCTTCCCTGGCTATCTAGGGGTTGGGGAGGGGTTGTGTGAATCAATAAATTTGAACAATTAAGTCAATGAGTGGATGGAGTAATGGATGAGTTAGTGAAGTAATGAACGGATGAGGCAATTAACGAGTGGCTGCATCAAAGCTGCCAAGATTGGAAACCCACTCTCGACACTTTTTCTTAAAACCCCACAGCAGCCCCTCAAGGAGGGACACCTGCCCCCATTTTTTGGATGGACACACCAAGGCTCTGAGCAAAGAGCCTTGGCTCCAATCTTGGGAAGGCAGACTGGAATACAGGCCCATCTCTCCAGGAGAATGGAAGGCCGGGATCCGGTGCCTGGCCTGCCGGCGGGGCCTCATGGCAAAGGCCCCGGGCCCAGTGAGGGAGTGGGCGGAAAAGAGGTGCGGCAGGCAGCACAGTGCAAGGAGCAGGAGAGAGAGGCGTGAGGAGAGAGCAGGCAGAGGCCGGGCCCACCACGTAGGGGTCCGGGGAATGAGGCTGGCCCCGCCCCCGCCCCGGCAAGTGAGACCCTTAAAACCCTAGCTCGGCCTCACTGGCGCGGGCGGACAAGCTCTCCGAGCCTGAGGCCGCCCTCAAACTCCCTCGCGCCCCACCCCACCCCCACTCCACCCCTCCCCCGGCCCCGGCCCCCGCCACTGCCTCCGGGGGAGGAAGTGGTGAGGGGGAAGGAGGGCCCCCATTTCTCACTTCTCCTGGGGCAGGGCGGGGCCTGAGGGCCCCCTTCCCCGCGGAGAGAATGGGGACCCCTTCACAGGGGTGGGGGTCAGGGAACCGCAGGAGCTGGGTGATCGGGCCTCGTGACCTCCCTAAACTCTTCCGGCTTCCCCGGTTCTCATCTGAAAAACGGGGGGCAGAACCCCAACCTTGAACAGAATTGCTTGGTAAGCGGACCCCGCCCGGGGCTCAAGGAGCTCCCGCGGGGCGGAGAGACCCAGCTGGACACGGACACGCCCAGCCTGGAAGGTTCTGGGCCGGGCCCCGGGAGGGATGGCAGTAAACAGGCCTCGGAGGGGGTGAGAGACGCACTCCGGGCCGGAGGCTGGGCGCAGGCAAAGGCCCGGAGGCCGGACGGCCCCTCCCGCGTGGCCTGACTTTGCCCCGGACGGCCCTCCCTCCGAACCCGCACCCAGGCCCCGCGTGGGTGGGCGGCCGGCGGCAGCGCAGGAGTTAACTCGGCGGCGGCTGCACGGGCGGCGGAGGGGGCGGGGCGCCGGCGTGACGTCACGGGGCGGGGCCGCGCGGGAGGCTGTGGGGGCGTCGGTGCGTAGGGGCGGCCCTGCAGTCCCCGACGCGACGCCCACGGAGGGAAAGTGAGGCGCGGGGAGGGCTGCAGCGCTTCTGGGACTGGAGCCGCGCCCCCGGGCCCCAGCCCCGCCCCAGCTCGCCCGCGGCCCCCTCCGCCGGCCCCTGGCTCGCCCAGGCCACAGCGAGACGGTCCCCGAGGCCGTGCGGCCGGAACCCGCTGGCTTCACTGTCTTGTCCGGCGCGCCAAGCCGCCCAAACCAGCGCTGAGCGGCCCGAATGGGTCCCATCCGCGTGGGCCTCAGTTTCCTCAACCAAACTATATATAGGAAGAGAGCAGACATGCCCCAGGGCTCAGCCTTTGGGAGTTCGGGGTCGGGTGGAAGGGGCGAGGTGTGGGAAGGTCAGAACTGGTGGGATCCCAGACACATTGGGTGGGGGACCCTCGATGCGGCATTCGAATTCCTGGCTAGCGTCGGCTCCCCTCCTCCCTTACCCACCTCCTCTCCTTCCTCCGCCCCCTCCTGCACCTCCCCTCCATTTTCCTCCTCCTCTTCCCTCCTCTCGCCAAGCTCGGCTGCTCGCTGGGCCTCTAATTAAATGCAGGGCTAGGGGGGAAGGGGACGCCATGCGGTTAACCCCTTCCCCGCTGTCCCTGGAAGCCTGCCTGGGTCTGGAGAGGACACGAGTGTCAGATACTGAAGCCTCCTCCGCCCAGGACTGAGGGTGTAGGGAAGCCTATTTGATGGATAGGTAGACCAAGGCCAAGGGGCCGGTTCCCAGGCTGGATTAATGAGGGTTGGGGGACCGGGAGCATAGAAATATTGGGAAAGGAAGTGGAGATAGTAGCTGACATAAAAAGTGAAAGGCAGATAAGGAAGGAGGGGGAGAGGAGAGAGAGGGAAGAAAAGTTGAGTGGAGCCAGAGGGAGAAGGCCAGCGACCTAGAGTGAAAGGAGGAGAGACATCTGGGAAAGGCTGGGGACAGGAAGAACATGTTTTTCACTGGGATTCATCCTTCTCGGCTGGGACTGACACGAACCAGTCTTCAGTGAAGATGGAGTGACTACCTCCCAGGGCAGCACAATTGGAGCTGGTGGCGACATGCATGGGTGACCAGTATGTGGCGATGGTGTGTGTATGGGGGGCTCATAGGCCACCCCAACTTGTCCTGGAGGCTTCATGGCAGACACCCTACTGCCTCTGCCTTTCTGTTCCCACTGTGGGCTTGAACTGAGGGTCAACCTGCCCAGGGAGCTGTAGGTCATTCCAAGGTCCCACTCCGTGTTGCAGTTCGGATCAGATGGAGAGGACCCAGACACTGGCCCTTTTTTTTTTTTTTTTTTTTTAATATTTTTTTTATTGCATTTTTACAGAGAGGAAGGAAGAGGGATAGAGCTAGAAACATCGATGAGAAACATCGATCAGCTGCCTCCTGCACACCTCCTACTGAGGATATGCCCACAACCAAGGTACATGCCCTTGACGGGAATCAAACCTGGAACCCTTCAGTTCACAGGCTGAAGCTCTATCCACTGAGCCAAACCGGATTTGGCCAGACACTGGCCTTTCATTGCCTGGTCCCCCCTTCACTCTGTACACTGGGTACTGCCATTTACAGTAAACTAAGGCCCACATTCTTAGAGTGGGAACAGCTGGAAAAATAAATCAACATGTAATATCAAGTAGTGCTAAGAGTTATGAAGAAATTGCAGCAAGGGAGAGTGAAGGGAGTGCAGAGGATCCATCTTCAAAGGGGGTGCTGTGAAGATGCACCTGAAAGCCAGAGTAGCACATGCAGAGATCTTGAAGTAGGAATGCACAGTATGTTGGAGGAGAATCCAGGAGGAGGCCTGAGGTGGGGTAAGAAGAGGTGAGATGGGGGAAGGTAAGGGTGGGAGGATCACAGGAGTACCCAGGTTTTAAGCAAATGGGGTGATGGGTAGTTGGAGTCCTCACCTACTCTCTCTACCTCATTTTCCCCACTAGTGCCCATGGTCCGGGAGGCTCACGGGCCATCTTTTTCCCTTTGAGTGCCACCCTGGCCTCCCCACACTCTGGCTTACTGCTTCCCTATCACCCCCTAGCTCCGCCCGCTCCAGCTGTCCACTGCCAGCTCTTGCACAGGATGTTTCCTCACCTGTAGTACCCCACTGCTTTAGATAGTCCCTGCCCCCTTCTAGGCAGATCCTGGAAATTCTGCAGGGAGCTGGTTGCTTAGGAGGCAAAAGGGCTGAGAGGCATGGGGGAATGGGCATCTTGGTCCTTGAGTGCTGTCAGCAGCCTGGGTAAAAATAACTGTACCTCTGCCCCGGCAATGACGTGAAAATGGCTGCAGTGATGGGGGATGTGCCTGAAGGAGGTTCTGGTAGGATCCACGTTGCCATGGCGATGCTGACTCAGGCAGAGGCAGGTAGCAGCATCTGGTACTCAACGGGCCTGTCCCTGTGTTCACAGCACCCTGCCAGGCCCCTACTCTGCAGGGTCCACTCTGGGAGTGGCTTCTGAGACTGGAGAAGGATGGTAAGACACTGGGGTTGCTAGATCAGTTCCTGCATCAACCCATCCAGCACCTGCTGAAAGGTGTGAGATCTGAGACAGTCTCTCTCTCCTGTTCCTAGTCTTTCACCCTCTCTTCCTGCCTCTCCATTTCAGAGTACAGTCCAAACCCTTCCCCACACATCCCAGAACCCATAGCGGCTGTCCACCTTCCTCTCTCCCAGTCATTTGTTCTCCAGGCACACTAGCCTATATTTTTTCTCCAGCACATCAGCCCACTCCCACCTCAGGGCCTTTGCACATACTGGTCTGCCTGGAAAACCCGAGGGTCTTTATCTGGCATTTATCTTGTTTGATTCTTGGCATCCTTATTCTACCCCCATCTCCAGATTATGGTCTGTGATTCCTCTGGAGGCCAGTCTGCCAATTTCTGCCTTCATTTCCCTCTCTGGGAAATGGGCAAATGGGCATGGTGGTCACAGTGTGACCTCATGGAGAAAGTGCAGATTAAGTGCTTACAACTGTGCCTAGCAGAGAGTAAACATTCAATAAGCACTTAGAAACAGTCCAAGTTCCATGAGCTGCTAAAGGTCCATCCACACAGAATATTACTCAGCCACATGGAGTGACACAATACAATGTGGATGAACCTCAAAAATGATGCCAAGAGAAACCAGACACAAAAGGCCACATGTATGATTTCATTTATATGAAATGACCAGAACAACCAAATCCATAGATAGAGGAAGCAGATTCATGGTTTAGGAGCTGGTGGAGGTGGGAATAGATATGGTTTCTTTCTGGGATGAAAATGTTTTGGAACTAGAAAGAGGTGGTTGCACAATACTGTGAAGGGTACACCAAATGCCACCAAACTGTTTAAGTTAGTGAATGTTACCCACTTAGAAATAATAAAAAGGACATAGGGTAAAAGCAGGAAATCTGGCCCTCACTGATGTGGCTCAGTTGGTTGGGTGTCATCCTGTGCACCAAAAGTTGCCAGTTTGACTCCTGGTCAGAGTACATCCCGAAATTGCCAGAGATCTTGAAGTAGGAATGCACAGTATGTTGGAGAAGAATCCAGGAGGAAGCCTGAGGTGGGGTAAGAAGAGGGGAGATGGGGGAAGGTAAGGATAGGAGGATCACAGGAGCACCCAGGTCATAAGCAGATGGGGTGATGGGTAGTTAGAGTCCTTACTTAGTGGGAGAGTGCAGGAGGTAACCACTTATTTCTCTCCCTCCCTTTCCCATCTTCTCTGTTAGGACAGAGCGTGACAGGAGGCTGAATGGCTAGCATGGTATCAAGAACATCTGGGTGCCTTGAAGAGGACAGTCTGCCCCCCAGGGGAGAGGGAGAAAGAAGGACCTACAATATATGTGGGGTCTCATAGTAAGTAGGGGAGTCTATGGGGTGCAGTTCAGCTGAGAGCTCTTGTGGGGAGCCTGCTTTCTGCAGACTTGTGGACACGAACAGCAAAAATAATTTTCCTGCCCTGGCTGGTTTGGCTCAGTGGGTAGAACGGCCTGTGGACTGAAGGGGCCCGGGTTCGGTTCATTTTTTGTAAGGGGCACATGCTTGGGTTGTGGGCTCAATCCCCAGTAGGGGGCATGCAGAAGGTAGCCAATCAATGATTCTCTCTCATGATTGATGTTTCTCCCTTCTTCTCTGAAATCAATAAAAATATGTATTTAAAAAAAAACAAATTTTCTCATTTTTAAGGAAAACAGTAAGATATTCCTGGATAGTATTGCTGCACCCAGGCATCCCCCTCCAAGAATAGACTTCTAGGAGTTTCAGATAAGGTTGCTTTTCCAGAATGTTCTGGAGAAACTGCATCCTGGTCTCCTTGGTGACAATGGAGGGAGGCCACTGTGTTACAGTCCAAATGCAATGAGACAACCTCCAACCCTGGTCACCAGGGACACTCAATCTGCTGGAGGGTCACAACATGGAGGGATAGGACCTACGTTGCTCACAGGAATGGTTTTCAAAGGAACAGAGAAGGGAATGAGGGAGGGGAAAACTCATGAGGACCCGCAGAGTATTTTTAGGCACTGAATGTAGCCCTGAAATATTTCCATGGCCACTCCCAAGTGTGAGCTGGGTGACTATTTCAGTGCCTGGTTCCAGTGGAGGCGGGGCAAGGATGAGTCACCTCTGGGTGACTGGGCCTAGATCCGAAGGGGCCTGTAAGGTGACTGCTCACCAGGCTAAGCCAGCCTCTTGGGCATAGAGGACAGTGGCCTGGCCACAGCCCGCCAGATGGCATCACTGCTCCCACCCCCACCCCTCTAGACAATGGGCCAAGCATCCTGACCTGGAGATTCAGAGATGAAGAGGGTCCTGGGGGAGGCTCAGGCACTCCACAGATGCTCACTGAAGCACCACTGAGAGCTTCAAGCATGAATAGAGCATTTGTTGTATAGCAAGCATTCCCTCCTGTAACCCTCCCAAGAACTCCATGATGTAGACTCAGACATGTTACCAGAAAGGCATAGCGGGGTTAAACCTGCAGGACCCCTCATGGGCCTTGAACCCTGGCCCTCAGCTGAAATCACAGTAAGGGGAGTGAATTTTTAAGCAGAAGGTATCTTGCCTGCTCCCTACTCCAGCTAACTCCTGGCTATGCTTGACACAACAGAACTGAGAGAAGGTAAATGGATCCTCTAAGTTCAAGGATGAAACAGGGAGGAGTTATGTGACCTAGGGTCAGATAGCCATCCTCTCTGTACCTATGTATGGGAGTAGGCCATAGAATCTCAGGGAGCTTGCACTTGCTGTTCCCACCACCTGTTCTCTATTCTCTTCCCATGACCAGTGCCTTCTTGTCCTTCCAGAGCTGGTTTGACTGTGTCCCCTCATTGAGGCCTCCCCTTCCACTCTGTGGAAAGGTCCCTGGGGGTCCTGGACTTCCTGTGGAATGGGCAGCTCATTTGCTTGGGTCCTTGTAGCAGCCTTGCTCCTTGTACCACCTCATGGCCTCCATGAGGGGCTTTATTGGTTTCTTAAAACCAGAAGTTCGGAGTCCCTAGGACTACCTCTTCCTAGTCTGGCTTCACCCTGACCTTCTGTGTTCCAGAGCCCTCTATTCCTTCCCATCTCAGTCAGGGCCTGCACCCAACCCATTTCCTGCCCCTCACTTTGCTCTCATCACCAATCTGCACATAGCCTTTGCATAGGCTGTTCCTCCATCTGAACTCTTCCCCCAGATAGCTGGCTCCCTTGCCTCCCACATCACCTTGCCTTCTCTAACCACCTCTACTTTCTTCTCCAAAAGCACCTGGATGGGTTGTGGCCCCTATTCCTCTATCCTAAGCCAGCCCTCTGCTCCTGCTGTGGCAGGTGGCCTCTCCCATTGAGTGGACAGCAGGCCTTTTGAACCCTTAGCAGGCCCCCTCCCCTGGCTAAGCAGCCAGCCCTTTGTCCACATGGGGATGGCAGAGGACCCTGGAGCACATACTGAACCACTGGAAACAATGCCAATGCCAGGAAGTGCCTGGCACCAAGGTCCAATTGCAGGGTGGGAAGGACAGCTGCAGTCACACCTCCAGAGGAGGTGGTGGTGGTAGGTTCAGTGCAGGCTTCAAGGAGGAATGACTTGGAAGTGTATGCAGGCAAGGGTGATATAGAGAAGCAATAGACATCTCCCAAATAGTTGTATCTATTGGTATGTCCCAGAAATGGGCTCTTGGCCCCAGGCTAAATCACACCTGAGCAAGTGAGGCTCCCTGATGGCCACCAGGAGCAAACTCCAGGGGGAGGAGATCACTGTCACATTTGAGGATCCTACATTGTCTGCTGAGGGGGCACATATACTGCTGAGAAACCACCAAGACAGAAAGATTGAGGCCCCTTATTTCTGGTTTCTCTTCTTATTGAGGCTCTGAGTTTTCTTGAAACCAATAAGGAAGAAGACAAACAGCTGTCCTAAGAGCCAGCTCAAGACAGGGCATTCAGGAAGCCCAGCCACCAAAGTGCAGGGCTAGGGCAGTGGCTTATGTCTAGGGTAAGATGACAGGACAGCTAGCCAAGCTGCCCTTTGGAAAGGTAAGGGCCGGGTGGGCACAGCAAAATTACATAGACTTGGCATGGGCTGGGGCTAAGGGCAGTGCGGTGACCAGAAACAGGCTCATATCCCTGAACTTCAGAAGAATACAAGGTGCTGGGGGCCTCTGTACGCTCTTGGTCCAAATCACAGTTAAACTGGCAGAAGCAGGCCTCCAAAAGACTTCCCATCACAGCGCATGGGCTACTCGATCCCAGAGCCCCCATTTCATCGAAGCTCCATCAGACAGGACACCTGTGGCAGGAGCTCTGTTCCCAACCTCTCAGACCAAGAACCCAGAGGCCTTCTGCAGAGAGAGATGATGCTATGAGAGGTAATGGTGGCCAGCACGCACCCACAAGGCCCAGCCTTGTCACCAACACTCCGCTGTTTTGCAAGAACCATTCACACCAGAGTTCACCCAAACAGAGAAGACAACTGACTCAAGTAATGTTTGGATTTTCTTAAGCCTCTTCCCTCTTCTCCAAGGCACCGCCATCCACATTGCATGAAACTCTTAAGAAAATGTAGAAGGACATGGTAAAAGTCCTGTTGAAAATGCTTACCTCAGCGAGATGTGTTGCAGGCCTAGAAAGGAAGCTTCTCATTATGTGCTCAGTGGCTCAAAAGAAACTTCGGATTTGTGGCTTGTAGTTGTTTTGTTTTTATTTTTGTAACACAAAAGAGGGAGAAAGGCAAAGGAACAGGGCCGACCAAGGCCTCACAACAGCATCTGAGGCACATGTCTGTGGGGATTTGTTTTGAAAAGACAGTTTCAGGTCTGTCTCAAGGAAAACTCCCTAGACTGTCAACCTCAGTGTAAAGACCTTAAAATGAAAACTTCCCATCTGTTTTCCACACGGGGTTCCAACAAGAGATACAAAATAAACCTGTTTGGAAAATGTTCCCGTTAACACAAAGGGGAAGGCTCTACAGAGGCATTAACACATAGAACCTTACAGGAATCAAGTTGGCTGCAACTTCACAAAATCAAAACCAAATAATATTTCCAACTGTAGAAATGCTGGCTTAAAAAAAAAAAAAAAAAAAAAAAAAAAAGGGACTCAATGCCCTGGCCGGTGTGGCTTGGTTGGTTGGAGCATTGTCCTGTACACCAAAAGGCTGCAATTTCAATTTCCAGTCAGAGCACATATCCAGGTTGCAGGTTCCATCCCCAGTCAGAGTACATGCCAGAAACAGATTGATGTTTTTCTCTCTCTCCCTTCCTCTATCAAAAATCAATTAAAAAATTAAAAAAAAAAAAAAAAGACAACATAAAAAGGACCACAAACTGCACAGGTGGGGTCCCCCAACACCTGCCTCTTTTTTTCTGTTCTGAACAGACTCATGGACTGGAGCAGATATATAGCCTGTTGGGGAAGGGCTTAAGTTTCTGGGGGACGCAGGGCCAGCTCACTGTTTACCCGCTTGCCTGCCGGGCTTCTTTTCTGGCTGACCTCTGCCAGTGCCTGGGATCCCGCCTCTGCCACGGCCGCCAAACACACCTGCAGGACAGAAGTGGGGGCTGCATGGGAGCCAGGCTCCAGGGTATTCTAACCCCAAGTCTTTGTGGCCCCCCTATGTAAAGTGTGGAAAAGCAGGCTGAAAAGCTGGGATAGAGTGTCTGACCAGAACTGAGTATGGGTGGTGCTTGAGATGTTCTCAGTGTGACAGAAAAGACCAGGTTGCAAAGGGTATGAGGAAGGACAGAGGAGGACCACAAGTCACATCAGGGCTTGGGTCAGTATTCCTGGGAGAGAGAAACTGGGGCTGGGGTGAGTGGTCACTGGAGAAGGGAGCAGGTGCCACGACAGGGGCAGGACTCTGGCCAGGGGTGGAGAAGAGATCCCTCAACTCTGAGGCTGAGGTGTACATTGGGGACCCAGGACTTCCTTCACACTAACACCATCTTGTAGGTCCAGAGACTAATGCCGGCATGGATTGCCCCATCTCACCTTTCATGGTCAAGACCAGCTTTGCCAAGGTGGCTTCTCTTCAGAGTGGCCTGTGCAGGCCACTCCCCCTGCCCTCCTTGCAGCTGTCACCATTGGTACCCCCCAGTGCAAAGAGCCTGGCCTCAGGTATCAGACAGGCCCTGAGAACCCAGGGCCTGCTATCTCTCCGTTTTTGTCACCATCTGGAGTACCCTCCTGCCCTCTTCCTGTGGTTCACTCTGTCACCTGAGTCTGGCTGAGAGCCAGAACTGGCATTCAGAAGGTCCACACATAAGGAAGATAAAACGCCAGGCCCACTCTAAGAACAGAAACCTAACCAGGAAGGTGGGGCTTACAGATGGCCTCTAGGGTCAGGCCCCAGCTGACTACACAACAAATTTAATTGTATGCCAGGATTGTCATGTTGAGGTAGTGCGGGAGTCTATAAAAAACATGTGACCTTGGCCTCAAGGAGTCGGGGCAGGGAAGGGTCCTGTGCCATGCCCCAAAGTTGGGGTCCTTGCCCACAGCCTGATAGGCGGGCACCACCAGATCCTCTCTACAGAGGGTAAACTGAGACTTGGGGAGGTGCTATGCCATGCCCAGAGATGTGTTTGAAGCCCAGGACTGCAGGGCACCAGATCAATCTGCTGGGCACCAAGGACTCAGCTAGGACCCCAGGTTGGGTTCTGGGACAGATGGCAGTCAGCAATAGCCACTCCACAGAAGAGCCCTGTGAGTCACAGCTCCCTTGGCTCTGCTGTGGGGGTAGGAGGTGGGGCAGGGATGGAGGGTGGAGTTGAGGGGAGAGGCTCAGAGCCAGGCCTGCTGCACTGTGAGAGCACCAGCCAAGAATGTCAACACTGGGCTGAAATAGATGCCACGTGCTGCAGCCACTCGCTGTGTGTGTGTGTGTTTGTGTGTGTGTGTGTGTGTGTGTGTGAGAGAGACCTACCTCGTCCAGCACCCCCCATGCCACGGCCTTTCTGCTGCTTCTGCTGTTGCAGACCACCACGGCCACGACCCTTGGCCACCACCTCTTCTTTGACCATGTCAATGATCTCATCGGGGATGCGCAGGTACTTGATGGTGCTGCCGCGAATGTAGCACTCGGGCATCCGCCAGAACTTGTCCCCATCCTGCACAAGAAGAGGTAGGGATCTCAGATCCATGCAGGTCCCTTCAGAGTTGGTACAGACAGCTGGGTGCCATCTGTATCTCTGGTATCACCACTGCCAAGTTCACAGTCCAGATATGACATGAGACCCCTCCAAAGGGGTCTCAACAGACCCTCAGCACCCTTGGCACAAGAGGAAGAGCAGCAGAGCCACATAGAAGATGGTGTCAATCTGTCCTCCAGTGTGGAATGGAGTTTGTTACCTGCAGCCCAAAGCCCAGGGTGAGGGGCTGCCCCATGCACCAGGTGCTGGCACAACCCCATCTCCTGTCTGCACCTGTCCCCAGCCTTTTAGAACCTTTTCTAGGGAGGTGCCATATCATGCAAAGACACAGGTAGGTATGGAGACGAGGGCTTAAAGCCCAGGTCTGTGTGGGCACCAGATCAATCTGCTGGGCTGGACCTACAGCAGACTCATTTATTCATCCAACTATTTCTAGGTCAGCAGGAAGAGACCCTATATAATAGGTGAAGAAATCCAGAAGGGGAATGGGAAGGCAGGTTTGGTGTTCACCAGCGTTAGCTACCCAAGATGCCGATTTTCAGGGGAGCTAATTGAGACTGGAGAGACAAGGTGGCTTGCAAAGTAAAAACCCTGTAGTTCCTAAGATGCAGACTGCCCTTCCCCCAACCCCATATCCTGGAACCAACACAAGGCCTTCCCCTGAAGTCCCCTCCTGCTGCCCTTGGGCAGGAGCCTAGGGCCTCCTATTAGTTTCCTAGCCCCACCCCTACTGCCTAGAGCCAGAAGCCTGGGTAGCCTTTTCCTTCCCCCACACCCTTAGAAATCAGACCAAGACCTCTCCCTGCTTAGAACCCAGCCAGGCCAAAACACAGTATGGCTCCTAAGCGCACAAGATCCAGCTCCACCCTGGCTGCCCTCTCTGGGTACTCAACACGCCTTGCAGATGAAACTTTCTGGAACACACAAGGAGGGCTTTCCTGCCTTTAGGACTTTGCACACATCGTTCCCACCTTTCCTTGTCCAGCTAACTCTGGTTCTTGATAGGGCTTGCCTTCCAGGCTCCCTGAACTCTCCAGTCCTCACTTGACACTCACCAGCAGTCGGTCTGGCCCAGCACAAGCACTCGGAGGGTCAGAAGGAATATTCGAGGGCTAACTCTTCCCAGGAACATACATGAGCTCCCATCCCACACAGGAACCCCACGAGGCCTTGCACATTCCTTTCCCAGAAAGAGTGGGCAAGGGGCCAAGTTTATGGGGATGCAAAGTACAGCCAGATAGAAACAGAAGGATTCCATGGAAGCTGGAGGCCAGGGCTGGAGCTGGCTGCTCCTTGATTGGCTCTTCCTCAGCCAAGGACAGGCCAGGCTCAGTATGCGCCCTGCAGGAACCTCACTCTGCTTTTCATGGCAGTAGTTTAGCACCCGCCAACACAGGTTCCCCTAGGACCTTAGCCCCTGAGGTCTCTGGATCTGCCCAAGGGATTTCAAATCTCATCCCAGCCTCTCCTCCCAACCACCTGGTCACAGAGGGAACTGCCCAGAGGAGCCATGTTTCTGTGCTGGAGGCTGGACCAAACTTTCTCCAAACCCCGTGGTTGGCTCTACAAGTGGACACAGACCTACTGGCCATGTACAGAAAGACATGCATTCCAGGCCGTACACTGCAGCACTGTCTGCTAATGGAGCTGCCCACACACCTGCTGTCTGGCATGTGCCAAGAAAACCAGGAGAGAGCTAGCTGAAATGGAAGCTCCATGGTGCACCATTACAAGAAACAGGTCATGGAGCTTGTAGGTGAGGGAAGGGGTCATGGCCACTAGTCTGCCCGTTGGGTGTGAACCATGCAGAAGGATGGGCCAGGGATAGGGGAGCTGTCTTGCTGTGCTGTACTCTGGCATGGCAAACCCTAGGGGCACACTACCCTCAGGCTCAAGACAGCTCCAACCTGGCTAAGGCCCCCAGCAGCTTCTTCCTTTGTAACCTGGGGGAGGGCTACTGCGGGCATGGGGACTAAGACTGGAAGCCAGGCAGAAGGATAGAGCCCATGCACGTTAGTGGGATAGCGTCTGCCTCCACAGCCATCCTTGTCCCAATGGCTCTGGGGTCTTCCCAGCCTGTGACTCCAGGGATACTTCCCCAGCCCTGGGAGCTCAGGTTCTGGCCCTCAGTTCCTGGCTTCAGGTCTGGGGATGTAAGTGAGCCTCTGGAGCAACAGGGCTGTCCTTGCCGCCAGATACCTATGGCCACAGGGCCATGGCCTGTAGCCTGGAACAGCAGCAGCCAAGGCTGAGAGGAGAGTAGGATCTGCCTGCCTGTACACTTGTAGCCAGAAGCACCCCCTCAGGCCTGAGTCTATCTTTGTTAGGGGTGGAAGCAGGGGCAGGAGGAGAGGGATAGCAGATCATTACCTGATCAGGAAACATCCCCACAGGTGCAAAGTCCTCACAGGTACAGAGTCCAGGACACTGGGAGGCCCTGCTCCTCCCTCAGGCCCAACCCTGGGTAGGATAACCTATGGTAGGCTAAGGAAGCCCCCCTACTCCTCCCAAAAGGTGCAGGGAAGGGCCTTACTTCATTTGGAAGCCAGAATGCTGAAGCTCTGTAAGCTTCCAGTCCCAGCGAGCACTCCTGGCCACACTGTCCTTACACCCCATGCCTACCCGCCCCACCCAATGGTCGCCAGCTCAAGGGTACTCACCCGAGATGTGCATATCACCTCGCGCAGGTTGATGTTCATCCAGTTGTCACAGCTTACCAAGTGTCCATTGTAAGTCTCCCCGTTTTTAAGCTCCACTAACTGGAGAGAAAAGGGTCCCAAATCAGCCAGGGGTCCCAAAGGAGGTGCAGCCCTGCCAGTAAGAGTAGCCCTAACCTCATTCAGATATGTCCTCAGCTCCTTTTAGTTCCTAGGGGCCACTGCACACAGTGCCTAGGCCCCCAGAGAGGCCCATCTTACAGGGACATATTCTGCTTTCTCTGTACATTGCTGGGCATTTATTTCTACAAGGAAACCTCTTGTTTCTGGTGAAGAAAAAAAAAACTCAAAACCCAATAAAAACAACAAAGGCTGTGATTTAAAAACAAATAAATGAATACTCAACACTGGCCAATGTTGCTCAGTGGTTAGAACCTCAGCCTGAATATCTAAGGGCCGAGGGTTCTATTCCTGGTCATACCTGCATTGCAGTTTTGATCCCTAGCCTCTGGTCAGGGTGCATGAGGGAGGCAACCAATCTGTATGTGTCTCTCACATTGTTGTTCTTCCCTTCCTTCCTCCCTCACAAACTCTCTAAAAAACAACCAATGGAAAAAATATCCTCAGGTTAGGATTAACAACAAAAAAGAAACAACTCAGATATTTGTGAAGGCATACATCCATGTAAAAAACGCATACATGAACATTCATAGTAACCAAATATTCCACAAACAGCCAAAAGACAGAAAAAATAAAATGTACATCAACCATGATGAAACACATCATGGTCCATCTACACAATGGAATATTATTCAGCCATAAAATACCACAATATGGATGAACCCTGAAAACATGCTGAGTGCAAAAAGTCAAACACGTAGGCTACATGTTATACGACCCCATTTATATGAAGTATCCAGAAGAAATAAATCCATAAAGACAGAAAGTGGATTTGTGGTTCTCAGGGACTGGGCAAGAAGCATGGGGAGTAACTGCTAATGAGCATGGGGTCTCCTTTTGGATGATGGAAATGTTCTGGATCCAGAGAGAGGTGATGGTTGTACAACATTGTGAATTTACTAAAGGGCACTGTATTATTCACTTTGAAGGGCTGAGTTTTGTGGTATCTGGATTACACTGAATAAAAAGCACATACATGTATCACAGAATTAGTTAACCTGCTGGGAAAATGAATGGAGGTCCACTATAAGACTGTCTTGCGTTTGACTTTTCTTTCTGTTTGACATTTTTGATAAGCACTATTACTTTTGAAAGCAGCAACAATAACACTGGCCCTGACCCGTGTGGGAAGTAAGAGAACAGCTGCTGTTTTGTGGACAGGTGAGAAAGCAGGTTTGGCTAGAGGCACCTCACCCTTTGCCCAGTGTCCCCATCCCTGTGTCAAGGCTGGTCCCACTGAAACTCACTGTCCCAGATGGTACATACCATGGGGTGATTCTGAGCCGTCTTCAGTAGTGACAATGGGAGCTGAAATGCAAGCAAAAGTACAAGATTTGTCTGTTTAATCAGCTCCTGGGAGCCCCAGGCCTCTGGGCAGGGTTTCACAATAGCACCAGGAGTACAGAAACCCGTAGGGCTGACCCCCTAAGGGAGAGGTATTCTCCTCATTCTGCACAACCCCAGGACACACAACTGCTTCCCTCTCAAGGCCCCTTTCTCCTTCCAGAGGCAGCTGACACCTAGGCCCAGTGCTTTATATTTGGTATTTTTTTATAACTCACACTGTGTATTTTCCTCACACCCACCATGCTTATCAGCAGCATCACAGCATACAGGTCCCTCTGCTGCTGTTTTGCTCAACTGATATATTTTTTTAAAATATATATTTTATTAATTTTTACAGAGAAGAGGGGAGAGGGAGAGTTAGAAACATCGATGGGAGAGAAACATCCATCAGCTGCCTCCTATGCGCCCCCCACTTGGGATGTGACCGCAACCAAGGTACGTGCCCTTGACCGGAATCGAACCTGGGGTCCTTCAGTCCGCAAGCCGATGCTCTATCCACTGAGCCACTCCTGCTAGGGCTCAACTGATATTTAAGATGCATCCACGTGGATACACCCAACTCCAGGTCTCATTCCCAGCACTGCATATGGCTATTGTAACACCCTCTTTAGAGATGGGGATACTGAGGCTCAGAGAATGCTGCCCAGCCCTAGAGCTAGTAAGAGAGAGAGCTTGGTTTGACTCTGTCTGTCTGAAGCCAGAGGGCAGCCCCCATTGGACCAAGAGTAACTCGGCCAAGCACAATGGGGAGTCCACCTTGATCTAAGAAGCCACATCTGAACTGGGTTTTCAAAGACAGGAATTCACCAGGTAAGAGGAAGAAACATTCCAGAGAAAGTTTGTAATTATTGTAAGAGAAGGCAGATAAAGTGTGGTAACTTTTAAAGCTCACCCAGATAAGGTAGACAGTGGTCGGCAAACTGTGGCTTGTGATAGGGGCTTAATCACAAGGAACAACAACAGCCTGTAATTATTGGAATCGACAGGCTAGGTCAGTGGTCGGCAAACTCATTAGTCAATAGAACAGCAAACGGCAGCTCCTGAGCTGCAGTTTGTCAACCACTGAGGTAGGCTTTTAAGATTTTTCTTTTTTCATCATTACTGAATTCCTTTTTAATAACAAACATGGTGCAAATGGAAAAAACTCAGCTCTTCTCATTTTGGGAACAAATCAGGAACCATACAATGGAGCCACCTCTGGCTCTCCAGAAAGTGACTAAAGTATAGTGCTTGGGTCCAGGTCCAGTGGCAGCCCAATCAGTATGGCTAGATGAAGGTTCTGGACTAAGGGCCCTACAAAGAGGAAACTGCCTCAGGGAGCGAGAGTTTTTGCTTCATCCTGCCCTGGTCTCACACTACTCATTCAATATGAGGCAGCTGTTTCTCCAGGTGGTAGAATGGAAAGCATCTCCAATGGAGGCTGGAAATGGCCCTCAACCCCCACAGTGTGGCTTTCCATGGAAGGGCTTGGGTGGGGGGCCAATCCAATATCCCTCAGGCCTTCCCCAGAAGAGTCAACCAGGGAGGTCCAGCGACAACAGGAAGCCAGGCCCAAGCCCACTTCCTGCACTGGCTTCCTGGACTGGCAAGATAAGAACAAGCCACGTGGAAGAGAGGCAGCTGCTCTAGGGAGGATGGGCAGGTTGGAGACCAAGATGGCCAACCCACAGCTCCTGCCCTCTCATTTGGGTGCATCCGTGTGACACTGCACCAGGCCATGAAAGAGAAACTCCCAGGAGGATCAGAATGGCACTTGGGGCCATGCACCCAGGTTGCCTTTTACTATGGAGAAGCTGTGGGCTTTCCTGGCCAAGTGGGAATCTGAACCAAGGCGATGAGAAACCTGGGTTCTACTCCCAGGTCACTGGAAAGGGGACAGGGTCAGGCTAGTCCTGGAATGAGAATGAAAAATGGACTCAGTTGCCAAGAAGTAGAGGGAGGGTCAGAAGAAGGAATTGCCCAGGGACACAGAGAAAGGTCATAAGCCAGTGAAAGTAGACAGATGCCTGTCAGCAAGGGATCCACAGGTGTCTTTTATGACATATACAACCCCTACGCTGATGATGGCCTCTCTCAGGTCACCACCTTGTCTCAGCTACTGACAGCACAGTTCTGGAGGACCCACATCCTCCACAGATGTCACTGATTGTGCCCTATCCACAAAGCAGCTGAGGATGTCTGAAACACATAAGGGACCAGCACCTGCTCCCAGGCCTCCCTGACTTCCCTCACTCACTCCCCAGGCAGATGGGACCTGACAAGGCTCCAGCAAATAAGCCCATTCTGCTCCTCATACCATGCAGGTTCCTATTGCTCAACCTTTGTTCCTGAGATTCCCTCTGCCGGGGGGTGCCATTCCCCAGACTGGTTGGGGCTCAAACACCACCTCCCTCTGCCGAAGACCTCATAATAACCCCATTTAGGAAACGAGGTTTCCACCTGGGCCACCCTCTGCTGTTTCCATTATAGCACTTAGCCAGTCTCTAATTATCTTGTTTACTTGTCTCCCTGGCTAGACTTGAAACACCACACCTTTTGCTAGCCTGGAAAACTCAGAAGGTTTGGACTTTGTCCAATGCCAAGCATGGGGCCAGGCACACCAGGTGGACTAAGAAAATATTTGCTGAATAAATACAAGGGAAATACACATACTGCTCAGGAAGGTACATGCATTCCACCCGCCCCACCCCACAAATAAGGAGAAGCTTAAGGGAGAGGTGGCATCCAGACAGCCCTTCACTGCTGCAATGACCAGAAGCAGTGGCCATGTCTTGCCATCTCCATCCTCATCCCCAAACTGTGCGGGCAGGAGGGAAAAAAAGAAGGGGAGGATACTGGAGAACTTAAAACCCAATGGAGCCGAAACCGGTTTGGCTCAGTGGATAGAGCATCAGCCTTCGGACTGAAAGGTCCCAGGTTCGATTCCGGTCAAGGGCATGTACCTTGGTTTCAGGCACATCCCCAGTAGGGGGTGTGCAGGAGGAAGCTGATTGATGTTTCTAACTCTATCCCTCTCCCTTCCGCTCTGTAAAAAAATCAATTAAAAATATACGTATACTTAAAGAAAAACAACGGAAAAGAGGAAGATGCGTGAAGGTGTCAAAAGAAATGGGAGAGGGCCACTCAGTGCTGGAGGAGACTGGAGTTAGGCAAGCCAGAAAAGCTAAAGGAAAGAAGATTCCTTTCTCTGGGCTTTCTCTTTTTTGGAGTCTGGGACAATCCTGGAGAAGACCCAATGGGCTCCTGAAGTTCCCAATTCAAAAAGCCAACCTGGCCCATCCCCACATACACGCCCAGCCCTCTGCTTCGAGCCGCCAGGACCAAAGGGAACTGGGGAGGTGTCATGCCTTGCCTACTCCTGGACACTTCCATTTGAAACAGTGAGTCTGCACTTTGCATAGGCACGGTTCTAGACTCTGAGAACGTATCACAGGCACAGTTCTAGACTCTGAGAATGTATCAGGGGGAAATACAAAGATTTGCCTCCATGACGCTTAAAAGAGGGATCATTCCGCTCATTTCCTGACACTGGCTCTGCCTCCCAGCAGGGAGGAACCTGATCCCTTCTCTCTGGTACTAGTCGGCAACATTTGTGTCACCTTCACTAACCCTCAGAAACATGCAGCAAAGGTCTGACTGACTCAGGTGCTCACAGGCCAAGCACTCTCCCGGGAAGCCCAACTCCGAATTCCTCTGTGAGGGCCTCCGTGTCCCTGTCAGTCTCAGTTTTTTTCTTCTGCGAATAAATACAAGGGAAACGCAGTTAGCCCACTCCTGGCTCTAAATACCCTCTCTCCCCTGCTTTATGATCCAGGGAGAAGGAAAACCCTTTTCTGGGTCTGTTTCTCAGCCTGAAAACGAGAGGCACAGGAAATTGTGCTGGAGTACCCGAAGTGCCTTGCAATCCCCGAAATCCGTTGGAGAATGCAGACGGGCCCCCTCCTGCCTCGCATCCCAGCTTCCCAAGAGGAGGGAGAGCGGGTCGGATGCATTCGGGGGCACTTCCCTGCCAAGCTCACTCTGCTCACTCACCGGGCCCTTCAGTGGGTCCCCTTCCTCCCCCGCCTCAGTTTCGCACCTATGAAGCCGGAGGACTGCGGCGAGGCCACTATACTATGGTTACACGGTCGTTCAACCCTAAGTTTTCGGAGGCCGCCGCACTGGGCGCTCTGTGCGAGGCTCCTATCCTCTCTGGCCTCGGTTTCTCCTCCTGGGGCCGAGGGCAGGCCCCATTACACACTCACTCCGCGTCGCCCCGGCCCCAGCGCTGGTCCCAAGGGGCCTTGGAGGCCGCGCCCCCGCCTCCTGGCGAGAACACGCCATCACCCTGCCCTCACCATGCTGGTGGCAGGGACCTGGCCCGCCGGTCACTTCCGCCGCGGTCGCCTCCGTTCACGCGCCCGCCGGCAGCCACCCCGTCGCGCGCCACTACAGACTGAATGGAATGGCAGCGTCGAGAGCCAGTCCGCACGGGGCTCAAAGGTAGGACAACCAATCCGTGTGGAATAGGGCGGGGCCTGTTAGGCACAAGGGGCGGGCGGTGCCGTGTTCGAATAAGGGAAAGAGCCGTCAAGTGCCGCGGTGAGTGCCGCAAAACGGGGCGGCCACTGTGCGCCGGCACAGGAGGCCTTGGGAGTAAGAGCGCATGCTCGTCGTGTGAAAGCCTTGTTGATCTGGGCTCCACACTGTGGGCAAAACTGGTTATTCCTTACATCTTGCAGTTGGAGAAACCGAGGCTCCATGGTTATTAGGAAATGCCTTCGGGCTCCTAACTCTTTTTGTGTGTGTGTGTGTGTGTGTGTGTGTGTGTTTTGGGGGGCGGGGCTCCTACTCTTCTGATACTATTGTAGTTGGCCCTTATCAAGGCACATATTTTGGTAAATTGTCCCTCTGAGACATAGTTATCCACCCTATAAAACCAGTGTAATGATAGTGTCTGCTCTATAGAAGGTTTCAGTGGGAATGAAGTGAGTTAAGCCATATGAAAGCACTTTGGACAACATCTGGCACATACTAAGCACAATGAATGCATAGGCATGCCATAAATATTTATTGAGCACCTACTACTTGCTTACTCTTGGGAACACAAGTGAACAAACCTGACAAAACTGGCTCTCCTCGGGCTTAGGAGATGGTTGGGGAGACAGACGGTAAACAAAATGAGTAGGTAAATGTATTCTTTCTTTGGGCTGCTGTAACAAATTACACAATAGAAATCAAATCAAGGTGTCAGTAGGTTTGCTTTCTATAGAAGGCCCAGAGAGAATTCATCCCATGCTGCTCTCCCAGCTTTTGCTAGTTGACAAGCTTTGTAGGTTGTTGTCTTGTGGACACATCACTCCAATATCTTTTTTTTTTCACATGGCTTTCTTCTCTCTGTGTGTCTACGTCTAAATCTTTCTCTCCTTTCTATTACACGGATTCTATTTTCTTAATAGAATCACTCTAAATCCAGGGTAATGTCACTTCCAGATCCTCAATTACATCTGCAAAGACCTTATCTATATATGTATATAAAAGGCTAAGTGACCAACGATGTGTAAGTCTGATTGTCTGACCCACCAATACATATGACGTGCACTGGCAATTTAAAAATAAATGTAATAAACGTTAACTGCACATGCACAATACATATAAAGCTCTCGATCATGCCAATCACATGTGATGCCAGAATGTATCTGAAGACCAACTATTGGCACTTTGTTGTTTTTATATCATGTTGTTGTTTATTAATTTACAATCATTGTTTTTGTCCATATGGTTTTTATATCATATTGTTACTGTTTATTAATCAATTTATTCATATACATTTTACTAATTTTCTTTCATCTCTGACATTTCTATTATAGAGAAAGGGTGAATAGTGATATTAAAATATTTTGTATTTTTTTGCCAAAACCGGTTTGGCTCAGTGAATAGAGTGTCGGCCTGAGGACTGAAAGGTCCTAGGTTCAATTCCGGTCAAGGGCATGTATCCTGGTTGCGGGCACATCCCCAGTAGGGGGCGTGCAGGAGGCGGCTGATCGATGTGTCTCTGTCATCGATGTTTCTAACTCTATCCTCCCTTTCTCTCTGTAAAAAACCAGTAAAATATATATTTAAAAAAATATTTTGTATTTTAATTTTATAATACTATATATGCTATTTTGACATGTAATTTTTTTTGCAGTAATGTAATTATCACAAGAGTCTTTTAATTTCCTTTCAATGTGCATGAATTTGTCACTAGTTTCAAATAAGGTCATACTTACAGGTTCCAGGGCTTAGAACATACCTGTCATTATGTTAGTGGATTGGCCAATGACTGATCCCATATAAAGTGCCAGACACTTGTTACCAATAGTTGTCCTTCATGCTTTAGTTTGGGGGTCCTGAGATGAGTACTCAAGGTCACATAGTGTATTCAGGGGGTGACTCCAGGATGCCCCTACTGGAAGTGGAGACCTGATACAGGAAGGGAAGGATCCTGCAGAGGGCATCAATAAGAAGATGACACAGAGAGCAACCAGAGGTCAGTCCAGCTGGAAACAACAGCATAAGAGCTCATGGCTCATTGGGGTCCCATTCAGGGTCAGGGCAATTGAAGCACTTATTCTCCAAGTCCCATCTATCATCACTTTAGGGCTTCCCCCAGGGGAGCTGGCGAAGTCTGGGATGTGTGCAGGATATTGACAGGCAGCCAAAAGTGATATCCTCACTGTTTTAGAGGGATCAGTGTGAACTTGATTTGTTAGAGTAAAGGCTACTTGATGTAAACAACAGAAATTGGGGTGCATGAAGTGTCCCAGCATTAATATGGTGGTGGAAGTAGGAAAAAATCTTGTGTTGGATTACTCCTTTCTGACTTTTCTATACAGAGGCTTTCATCTTTTTAATATATTTTTATTGATCTCAGAGAGGAAGGAAAAGGGAGAAAGAGAAATGTCAATGATGATGAGAGAAAATCATTGATGCTCTGCCTCCCGCCCGCCCCCTACTGGGGATCCAGCCGAGTAATGGAACCCAGACCTCCTGGTTCATAGGTCAATGCTCAACCACTTAGCTACAACAGCTGGGGGAGGAAGGCTTTCTTCTTTTGCCCAATTAGCAAACTCCTATTCCCCTTGAAAACTTCACTTGGGTGACCCCATGTGGTAGACTGAAGTCACTGCGGGTTTTGTAGGTCCTTTTCAACATAGGGTGTCCAGAGTTCTCCATTCCCCTGGGCATGGTGATTGATTAAAAGAGAAGCACATGACCAAGCAAGACCAATTAGAATCTCCCTTGAGTCTAGCTGGCTTGGCTCAGTGGGTGAGGTCAACCTATGAACCAGGAGGTCATAGTTCCATTTCTGGTCAGGGCATATGCTTGACCATGGCTTGATCCCCAGTGTGGGGTGGAGGCAGCCAATCAATGATTCTCTCATTTCTCTCTCTCTCCCTCCCTCCTTCTCTCTCTCTCTCTCTCTCTCTCTCTCTCTCTCTCTCTGTCTCTTTTCCCCTTCTCTCTTTCTCCCTCCCTGCCTCCCTCCCTCCCTCTCTAAAAATCAATAAAAACATTAAAAAAAAAAAAAAAGACTCTCTCTTGAGGATTAGGAGGGAGAAAGTGTTTTCCATGGAGGTTGTTAAAAGTGAAATAGTGAGAGCCGAAACCGATTTGGCTCAGTGGATAGAGCATCGGTCTGCAGACTGAAAGGTCCCAGGTTTGATTCCAGTCAAGGGCATGTATCTTAGTTGTGGGAGCATCCCCAATGCGGGGCATGCAGGAGGCAGCTGATCGATGTTTCTAACTCTCTATCACTTTCCCTTCCCCTCTGTAAAAAATCAATAAAATATATATATTTTTAAAAAGTGAAATAGTGAGATATTCCTATTTACGGAAATAGTGAGATTTACAAGTGTGATAGTGAAAACCCAGTGCTATGAGGTTCCAACATATACAAGAATGCAACATACATAAGAGCTGCTTGGTGGACAGAGTGGCATGGTTTGAGCCCCTGAACCCAGCTATGCCTAAAGCCATTAGGTCTAACTTTCCATTTACGTAAGCCCAAGAAGTTCATTATTGCTTCATCCCCTTGTACTTTGGATTTTGTCCCTGGCAATGGTCAGAACCTGCACTCATGCATAGCTGCTTCATGGACTCTTCAATGACTGGCCCCAAAATCTAATCATTCCCCATCTTATACTTTGAACTTTAGTACCTTGCAAAGATTTTCATCATTACCCAGTATGTGGCAGATTTAATTGTGCTTTTGCACACTTAGGCCTTCTGGACTGTGACGTGGAGCAAAAACATGAGAGGCTGCATGGGCCACTATTTGAGGGAGTCAGCATAGCTCCGTCTCCCCTCTCATCATAGACACATGTCCCTGGCTCAGTTAGAGGGCTTCCCTGGGCTGGTGCTGGAATTGCAGTTAGAGTAATGGGATTCAGATACAGACATGGCCATCTCTCCACTTCAGAGTCTTCTTGGCCCTGTTTAATTCTGGATCTGGCTGTACCTGATGCTTCATGAATCCCTAGCTTTTTTAGCTCTTGAACCAATACTCCTATTTTTTTCATTCCAGTTGAAATTGTATTTCCGACAGCAAAAACTTAAAGAGGACCAATGTACCTATCAAATTAACAAAAATATTCTCCCCCCACTAAAAAAAAAAAAAAAAGGAGGGGGGACATTGTAAAACCCAGTGCTAATGATCCCAGATCAAAGGAGGCTTGGGGAGATGTGACCAGGAAATGCAATGGGGTTTCCTCTACACTGGGTCCTAGCACAGGGAGAGGACATAAATGGAAAACCTGGTGACATCTGGATAACATCAGGAGGTTGGTTAATAACAATGTACCAGTGTTGAGTTCTTAGTTACACAAATGCACCTGATAATGTAAGATATTCACATTCCAGGAGGTTGGGTGAGGAATACAGGGGAGTCTCCATACTATCTTTCCAAGTTTTCTGTAGATCTGAACTTATTAGAATATTAGAGGCCCGGTGCATGAAATTTGCTCATGCACGGGCGGGGGTGGGGGGAATCCCTCAGTCTGGCCTGCACCCTCTCACAGTCCAGGACCCCTTGCTCCTTACTGCTTGCCTACAGTAGAGGCTCCCCCACCATGGCTATGTTCACCAGCTGTGAGCCCAGCTTCTGGCTGAGCACACAGAAATACGTAAATACAATACACACAGGGGGAGCACACTGACCACCAGGGGGCAGCTCTTGCATTGAGCATCTGCCCTCTGGTGGTCAGTGTGCATCATAGCGACCAGTCATTTGCTGGTCCTTGTGCTGTTTGGTAGATTTGCATATTAAGGTTTTATTATACTACATAACAAAGAGGTAATATGCAAATTGACCATCACACAGTCACAAGATGGCCACGCTCACAGTTGCGGGGGGAGGCTAACTCCATGTGCCTGCCACCATAGTCCCCTCAGCCCCTCCAGCAACCCCCACTGACAGCTCGCCCAGGCTCCTCCAACAAGCTGCCCATTCCTCTCTTCCTCTCTCCCGTGAAGCTGAAGCCTGACTGTGGTGTCCAACAAATTGGAAGTTATAACTCATGTTGTTGAGAGTGTTCTCCATTCCTCAGTTGGGGCTAGCTGCTTCATGTGCCTGCCGCCGGAGTCCTCACAGCCACACTGGAGCCCTCGGATCCTCTTGCACCCCCACTGACTGAGGCTCAGGCAAGCAGGGCCAGCTGAGGCGCAGACAAGCATTGGATGGCGGCTGCCCAGTCGCCCAGGGCTGGCCTTCCTCTGATCCCCGGGTCGCCTCCCACCTCTGAGGGCTCCTAGACTGTGAGTGGGGGAAGGCCAGTCTGAGGGACAATCCCTCCAGTGCATGAATTTTCATGCACTGGGCCTCTAGTACACATAGGATAAAAAGCCTGCAGTAGTCTTTAAGCCCCATTTTACAGTTAAGGAAACTGAGGCTTGAAATGAGAAAATAATTTATCTGAGGGTACAGGCCACATAAGGAGTCAGGCAGAATTTGAACCGAAGCCAGCTCTAACCACCATATTTGCTGCCCTCTATTTTCTCCCTAAAAAACTTATTAAAATTTGAAAAGGAACAGTTCTTTACAAATGAAATATATTTTGTTTTTTACAACTCTGAGGAATAAGTTGTGGTACCTGATCCATTACATTGTATCAATTTCCTGGTGAGATACATACATATATATATATATATATATATAATTTTTATATATTTTATATATATATAATTATATATATATATAATTTTTTTTATGGAGAGGAAGGGAGAGGGATAGAGTCAGAAACATCGATGGGAAAGACATCGATCAACTGCCTCCTGCACACTTCCTACTGGGCATGTGCTGGCAACCAAGGTACATGCCCTTGACTGGAATCGAACCTGGGACCTTTCAGTCCACAGGCCAATGCTCTATCCACTGAGCCAAACCGGTTAGGGCAATTTCCTGGTTTTGACAATGGTTTAGTGAGATAAACTATTTCACTGGGGGAAACTGGAAGAGGGTTTATGGAAACTATACTACTTTTTTTTTTCCATCTTTGTGATCAATCTTATACTGTTTTGAAAAAAAAAAAGTCACATAAGTTGAGTGTCTAAAAAAATTGAAAACGGTCTACGAGAGGTACTTGCACCACCATGTTTATAGCAACATTATTCACTGTAGCCAAAACATGGAATCTACCTAAGTGTCCACTGATGAATACATGGAGAAGCAAACGTAGTCCATCCATATGATGGAATATTATGCAGCCTTAAAAAGGGAGGGAATTCTGATACCTGCTACAATATGGATGAACCTTGAGGATATTATGCTAAGTGAAGTAAGTCAGTCACAAAAGGACAAATTATATAGATACTTATATGAGATACCTACAATAGTCAGATTTATAGATGCAGAATATAAAGGTGTGGGTGCCAGAGGCTGAGGCGGGGTGTGTGGGGGGGCTAGGGAGTTAATGTTCAATGGGGACAGAGTTTTACCTTTATGAGAGAGAAAAGTTTTATAGATTACACAACAATGTAAATACTTTTAATACCACTGAACTGTATACTTAAGTTGTACATTTTATGTTATGGGTATTTTACCACAATTTTTAAAACTCTAGTAGTATTTTTTTTAAAGAAACTGTCTATTTTCTTTATTTCTGAGTAATTGATATGTGTACATGGTGCAAGAAATGTTGGCAGTATCTTCCTTCCACCCCCATTTTCACCTCTCTTCCCACATTCTGGTTCCCTCCCCAAAGGACCCAGTATTATCAATTTCTTATTCTTCCTTCCTGAGATTTTCGCTGCCTTTGCAATTACATTTGTGTACATCTATCTTTCCCTTGCATTTGTTTCTCATTCATAAATGCTTCCACATTGGCTTTTTAAAATTTTTGATAAAGTATACATAGATAAAACAGCACTTAAACCATCTTAAAGTGTACAGTTCAATAGCATTAAATATAATCATCATGCTGTAAACCATCACCTCTGTCTAGTTCCAGAACATTTCATCATCTCAAAAGGAAACGTGGTCTGGTCTCCATTAGTGGTCACTCCCCATACCCCTTTCCCTACCCCTGGCATCCACTAACCTATTTTCTGTCTCTATGGATTTGCTGTTGAGAACATTGCATATAGATGGAATCATACACTATGTGGCCTTTTGTGACTGGCTTCCTTAACTTGGCACAGTGTTTTCAAGGTTCATCCACGCATATATCAGAACTTCGTTCATGTTTATGGCTGAGTAATATTCCATGGTAAACCACATTTTGTTTATTTAGTCATCCCTTAATGGACATTTTATTTTGATGGTTTGGCTGTTGTGAATAGTGTTGTTGTGAACATTCATTACAACTATTTCAACACTAATACTTTTCATTGTTTGGGGTTTATCCCTAGGCATTGAATTGCTAGGCCCTGTGGTAACTATGTGTAACTTCTTGAGGAACTGCCAAACTTTTTTAAAAAAATTGATTTTAGCCCTATCTGGTTTGTCTCAGTGGATAGAGCATCATCCTGCAGACTAAAAGGTCCCAGGTTCGATTCCAGTCAAGGGCATGCATGTACCTTGGTTGCAGGCACATCCCCCGGAGAAGGTGTGCAGGAGGCAGCTGATTGATGTTTCTCTCTCTTCGATGTTTTTAACTCTCTATCCTTCTCCCTTCCTCTCTGTAAAAAGCCAATAAGATATATATTTTAAAAAATAAAAAAAAATTATTTTAGAAGGAGAGGTAGGGAGAGAGGAAAACATTGATATGAGAGAGCAACATGCATCAGTTGTCTCTGGCACATGCCCTGACAAGGGATTGAACCAGAAACCTAGGAATGTGCTCTGACTGGAAATGGAAACAGCGACCTTTTGGTACATGGAAGGACACACAACCAATTGAGCTGCACTGTCCAGGGCTGTCAAACATTTTTTCACTGCAGTCGTACCATTTTATTGCACTTGGCTTTCCATTATAATTATCTTTTCTCTTTCTCTCTCTCTCACTTTCACTCTCCTTCCCTCTCTCTCTCTCTCTCTCTCTCTCTCTCTCTCTCTCTCTCTCTCTCTCCCTCTCGCTCTCCTTCCCTCTCTCTGTCTCTGTCTCTGTCTCTTTCTTCTTTCCTTCTTTTTTCCCTCCCTTCCTCCCTCCCTTCCTCCCTCCCTCCCTTCCGAGTTCTCTATCTTCCTCTCTGAGCCTTCATCTAACCTACATGGGCATTGATTGCATTAGTGATTACATTTTTGCAAAGCCCACCCTTGAACACACATCTTGGCAGCTCCAGCTGTGTGTGTGGGTGTGTGGGTGTGTGTGCGTGTGCTCGCACGCTCTCGTGCGTGCACAGTTGTCCTCCCTAAAGATATGCCCATATGCTCTTAATCCAAATCCCAAACCCCTCCCATATGTGACCTGGAACAAGTGGCTTAGCTGCTGTGGGTCTCAGTTTTCTCACTTGCAAAATGATGTAAGACTAGTCCCTTTCTAAGGATTTTGGAAGATTTAAAAAGAGAATTCCTGTTATCACTTGAAGGGGATACATGGATGGTTCAGCTACCAGTCAACTAAGCCTTTACCCCCCAATCACTGTTGGCAGCAGCCTAGAGCTCAATTTTCCCCATGAGGGCTGATTCTGGGTGTTTCCATTTCCTCCCTTTGATGGGAGAAAATGAAACCCACTGTGACTTCTCTCTCTTCACATCCTAGCTTCTAGCAACGTGTGCACTTTCTACCAGACACTTACTACATGTTCAAACTATAAAACATGATTTTGGGTGAGATTTTCAATCTGTTCTCTTCTCCCACTTGGTTTGGGTCTCACTCCCCGCTGTCAGACCAGACCTGCTCTGAATTTTCTGAATTCTACTTGAAGCTGCCAGAGACCCCATAGTCACCAAGAATGTGACCTCCAGTCTGAACTTACAAACAGGGCTCTGGGTAGTCCAAAGAACGCTGCCCTGGGTAGTCAGAGGCCTGGGCCAGAGGCAGCTGGTACTTCAGCAGCACCCTGGCTAATCAGGGCCAAGCTGCTTGGAATGAGACATCAGTGACCCATGTCTAATGTGCAGCCCTGTTTCTGAGGATGTGGCCAGAAGCAGCTTTATTTTTCTGGCTGTTTTTGGAGGAATTGTGACCTCTAATGTAGGTTGGTGGGAGATCAACTGTGTGCTAGACTTGTACCGAGTGCAGGGACACAGATGTAATAAAGACACACTCTTAGCATGCAAGTTCTAACCCTTATGTTATAGGAAATGGGAAATAAACCAGAAAAGCTGCACCTATCAAGGAATGATTTCTTTTAGTGAAATAAGGAAATGAGATGGATCTCCTGAGTGGTGGTGAGTCAGCCATTTAGAAAGGCCCTTAGGAGGAGGTGACAGAAAGAGAGGGCTTCTAGGAAGAGGTGATATTCTAACTGAGCCTGAAAGGAGAGGAAGAGGCTAAGTTTGTGGCAACTACTGGGCGTGTTCCAGGCCGAGGAAACAGCAAATGTAGAGCCCCTGGGTTGAGTGTGGGAAGATAAGAAGGAGGAGAGGCTGAGGTCTCTGGGCCACATCAGCCTCCTTAGCAACATAGAAGCCTGCAGAGAACATTCCAGCACCATGCAACTATTTCTTAGCTTAACCCCCTGGCCTAAATGTCACTTCTGTGATTCCAGGAGGCTCTAGCCAAGTGGCCTTACGAACTGTGCCTCAGGTTCCCCATCTGCAAAACAGGATGAAAGGAATCTTGCTCATAGGGAAGTGAGGGAACCCCCAGGTAATTTAGGCAGGCACTCAATGAACACTTGTGGAATAAGAGACCAGCTTGCCCCTAGCGCCTGATTCAGTGATTTCAAGTGGCCACATCCTACGGCACAAACTGTCCTCGTTACAAGTGGGAAAACTGAGGCTCTGCAGGGTGGGGAGCCGGGCGCTCCTGGGTTGAATGCCGACCTTGGAGGAGCCGCGCATGCAGGCATTCCGGGCTGAGCGGGGGGCGGGAGTGTGGGGCGAACGCCGGGCGGCGCGGGCGGGGCAAGACCAGGCGAGGGCGGGACCTGGGCGTGGCCGGGGGCCGGGCTCCGGCGGCGTAGGGCGCGCCAGTCCGGACTCCCGCGGGTCGGAGGCGCAGCCCGAACGCCATGGAGCGGCCCCGGAAGGCGGTGGTGGTGACGGGTACGCGCTGATGGCGGCGGCCGGGGCCGGGGCGGCCGCGGCCGGGGGTGGGACGCGTTGCCCGGGCCGGGCAGGCGCTGGAAGTCATGCCACACTTGGAAGATGTCATCGCCCACGGGAGCTCAGTTCGGTCTGTGCGACGTAGAAAGTAGAGAAGGGGGCGCCCCTGTGGCTCCAGTATCAGGGTCGGGGCAGGCAAGTCGAGTGCCCCGCGCTGAGCAGTCTCCTCTGGCGCCCGTCCTTCCCTAGGTGGACACAGTGAGCCTCGGGGCACCTGCTGTTCCGTCCGCCCCGCGGGTGAGCTGGACTGGACTCCTTCCTACACCTCCGGAGGCCGGGCCTGTCCCCACCCCCGCCCCCAGGGACAAAGGCCGATCTGTGGGCAGGAAGCGCCCCGGTGACAGATGAACCTTCAGCTAGCCCCTGCTCCCCGAGTCCTGCGCTAGTGGGACGACTCCCCCCCACCCAACCCCCTGAGGCAGGCTGGGTGGAGCTCAGGGACTTCGGGTGCCCAGCCACTCTCCCGGGGGTCCCAAGCACCGTCTGGGTCAAAATCTTTTCTACCTGGGCTGTTTGTGGGTGAGCCTGGCCCCGCTATCACCAACTCCCCTAAAATAACTGTTCTCCTGGAGGATACTCGCCTCAGGACCGCGTGGGCGTCAACTTCCGCTGGGCTTGCGACTGGGGAGTCATTTTGACTCGCCTTCTGAAGGGTCCCCCTGGGAAGTCCATCTGAAGTTCACACAGGCTGTTTGGGAGGGTAGGACTAGCCCTGGGATTCCCGGGAAGATGGGAGAAGCCACGCACCTGACTTAACAGGTGTGTGTGACTGGGAGAGGGTCCCGCCCCCAGCAGCGTCCTCTAGTCGCTTATTTGTTGCTCTGTTGCCTGTTTGTTGCTCTGTTGCCGACTGTGCAGGCGGCCATCAGATTGGGCATTGTCCTTGCATGAGCTCATGACATCTCACCTGTCTCTGTTTTGCAGAGAGGGAACCTGAGGGTCACAGAGGTCACCCTGTTTGTGAGTGGCTGAACTAGGACTTCTTAGTTCATGCCAGAGGAGGGAGGGAGTGGAGAGGTCCTGACTCAGCCTGGGGATGGGGTCCAGCTGTTCCAAGACCATGACACTATTTGGGACCCTTGGCCCACCTGGATGACCCATGCTTCCAGGGCAGCCTCCCTTGGAGAGGCTTGTTTCTTTGGGCAGGTGTCAGGGTAATGAGAAGAGGGAAGCCAGGGATTCATGGGTCTGTGTTTGCATCCCAGCTCTCTTCGTCCATTCACGGTGTGACTTTGGGCAGCTGGCTTCACCTTTCTGAGCCTCAGTTTGGCTCCTGTAAAATGGGCCCAAGAACACCCTTTCTTGAGACGGGATGCAGTGAAGCTGAATGCCACAGTGCACACAGAGCACTTAGCACATTTCCCGGTCTTGGTTTGTAAATGGGGCTGGAAGGTGGTGGGGTGTTGTCTGAGCAGCCTGGCCTGGGAGACACCCACATGCATCTCTTAAGGACCATTCTTTTTCTTTCTTTCCTTTTTTAAGATTTCTTATTGATTATTAGAGCGGAAGGGAGAAGGAGAGAGCAAAAATTTCAATTTCAGAGCAAAATATTAATTGCAACCTGGTTATGTCCCCGGACAGGGAATTGAACCTGCAACCTTTGGGTATGCGGAGTGACACCAACCAACTGAGCCACACCGGCTAGGGCAAGGGCCATTCTTCATTCACAGAGTGCCTACAGCCCCCTGCATTTCCAGAATGAGGGAGAGGCCTCGCAGGAAGGCCGTGATAAAATAATTGTACATTGGGTCAAGGACAGGTGAGGAAGTTGAGAAGAGAGCAAGACCAACCTTTTCTGGAGCAAAAGGAGGCCACTGGCCTTTTGCTGGGCATGAAAGTAGGGACAGAAAAGAACACACTGCTTCAATTAAGAGCAGACCAGTGTATGGCGGTGGCTCTGAAGCACCACTGGGTGTGCCCCAGAGCTCAGGACAGGCTCCCTTGACATTGCCCCAGGTGGCAGCTGCTCCTGCAGCTCCCTGCTCTGTTCTGGTTGGAGGCAACAGCCTCATCCTGGCAGACTAAGAAGGACCACTCTGCGGTGACATGCTGCTTTTACTGTGTTTTTTTTTTTAGGGTTTGGTCCTTTTGGGGAGCACACCGTGAACGCCAGCTGGATTGCAGTCCAGGTAACTCAGACATGAAGGGTAGGCATCATTCTTGGGGCTGGGCTGCCCCTGGCAATATTTGGTACCAAAGAAAAGAGGAATCTACAATGAGAGCATCTCCTGTGACACTTCCTATGCAATATTTCAGTCTGATGTACACATCTTCCCAAATAGCATCCGCTGTAGAATACAAGTGTTGAGCACTACTCTGGGCCAAGTGTTTTCTGCAGCCCAGCACTCTGAATTTTCCTAACAACTCGTGCATGGTTAGGAGCAGTTATTCCTGCATTCACTTGACAGATGAGAAAACTGAGGCCCAGAGAGAATTATCTGAAGCCACACAGACAAAAAACTAGAATGGCATTGCCTCAGAAGCACCCCACACCCCAGCTATGTTGTGGGGCGACCAGGCAGGGATATGGGGGGATGGTTAATCTTGAGGGGTGGTACCTCCTTGCAGCTGAGGGAAGAGAAAGCTGTGTATATTGGGGGTGCGGGCGTCTTTTTTGAGCAGGATGTCAACCAATGAGCCTTCCAGTTTTTTTGTCAGATGGAGCATTTGGAGGGACAGACTAGGGAACAATGGGCAGAGAAAAAGAGAGAAACGTTTTCTCCTTATATAAATCAGATCTGCAGAGACCGGAGCCAAACTCCAGTTAATCCTAGCACATTAGCTGCTTGATTTAAAGCATTGCATGCTTTCCACACCAGAGCCCTGAATTTGGAGAAAAATTCAAGTTGAAACTTTGATGGGTCAACCCCTAATTGGAGTGCCCCCACCGTTTTTTTTTTTATCACCCCTACTCCAGACCTCAAAAATCTTAGCACCTTTTTAAAAAATTATCACCCAGGGATGGGGTCCCCAGGACCCTGCAGATGGGAGCATGTCCGAGCCCTTGCTCAGAGCACCCGCTCCCTGGAGCCCAGACAAAAAGGAAACAGCGTGTTTCTGAAGACTTGTGTGTCTGGCTTTGTGCTAGTTTCAGACCAGAGCCTTCACGGGACTGAGTGGACACAAAGCCTTGTGTCTGGATTCCTGGACCCCAGACATGATGATCTGCATCTAAATAGGAGAAAAATCAATTAAACAATCTTTGGAAATCCCCCCTCCCAGCTTTGGGACTTGGATGCGGGTGTTGAGGGGGGAGGATGGCTGCTTTTCAGGCTCTGCCTGAGGGGAAATATACCTTCTGTTTCTGTTGCTCATCTTTCCAGACCTGGCCTCTGGAAGACTTTCCATTTTCTTCCTCAAGTTTATGAAATAAGAAGAGATTTCCCACCATTCCCCAGCTCAAAACACACCAACCTGCCCAGATCCGATTGTTTCTCTGTTTGTTTGTTTTTTAAAACTGGAGTGGTACAGATAACCTTTGAGTACCCACATTCGTATAACTCCATGGAATATTAACACGTGCACCTTACGTCACCTGCGTCCGGATCAAGGTTTAGAACATTCCAGTCCCTTCTGCCCCTCTCAACTACCCCCTCCCCAAGATGCAAACTCTCTGCTGACTTTATTGCCACCACATGAGACTTGCCTGTGCTAGAACGCCACTTGCTGTGCTTGTCCCCACTTGTCTGCACCATCCACCCAGGGGTTGCCCGGAGCTCGCATGGGTACCTGTAGTTGCCCTGGATAAAATAGATTTGCCTGTGGAAAGAGTGCAGCTGTTGGATAGGTCAAATCGATACCTTGAGAAATAGGCCTCGAGTGTGGTCCAGACTCAAGCTGCAGGAACATTTGTCTGTCACCTGAGGCTGAAGATGGGGGTTTGGTTACACAGAGTGGGTAGCATCACTTTCGGTCCCAACTGATTTTTCAGAAGCCCAAGTTGCATCTGGAGAAGGCACCTCTCCTTCTCTCTCGGGGGCCAGCTAACTTCTCTCTCTCTCTGTCTCCTCTTCTCTCCCCATCTTTCTCTCTTTATACCTGTATCTCTCTCTCCCCCTCTGTCGTTCTCCATTTCTCTTGGCCTCTCTGTGGGCCTCTGTCCTTCTCTGTTTCACTCTGTGTCTCTCTGACCTTCTCTTTACAACTCTCTATCTCTGTTTCTCTTGGCCTCTCTGTGAGTCTCTCTTCCTTTCCTACTCCATTTATCTCTGTCTTTTGCTCCTCTTTCATGGGACCTTCCTTCTTCAACCTTAGGTGACACTCACCAGCCACTTCCGGAGGTGGGAGTTCTGGGGACTGAAGACCAAAGACCACACTTTGGTCTTTCCCCAGGATGTGGCTCTTCATTACCCCTTATAGGAGAGGTTGTTCTGCATGTGTCCTGTCTGTCCCCGGGGGCTGGGACACCAGCTGCACGGCTCTCTTTCTAGGAGGCCCAGGCAGGTATAGGTGTCAAGGGCCAGGACCCCTTGGCTTGGGGCCGTCTGGACCATTCCCTGCCTGAGCAGGCAAGGAGGAGCCAGGTCACAGTTCTGGTGACATCACGGGACAATGACTGACACAGCGAGTCTAGACAGACCTGCTAAGGCTATTAAGCAGGGAACAAAGAGGGTCTTTGTTGTGGGGTCAAGGGAATCGGTCAGACGTGTCTGAGTGGTGGAGCCCTGTCAGGTAGACAGGGTATAGACAATGCGCCATCTGGGACACCCCAGCCATTCCCTTCCTGTCACGGATATGCTCGGCACCCACTGCAAATTGTTGTGGGACTTGGAGTGTGCTGCTAGCCCCCCAGGAAAACCAGTTGGTCCTGTTGGAACAGAAAGTGTTTAGGAGCAAAGAATTGAGCAAGATTACTGGTCACCCACTTGTCATAACTTCAGAGGAACTTAATAGCTGCTCTTTGACCTCCATTACCTTTTTTAAAATTGAGAATAATTTGCATAGAATAACATGTACTGATCTGTAGTATCCCCCTCACTTCGGAGAGAAGTATTTATGCCCACATCTCCAAAGCTCCATTGCTGCCCACCTAGAATGTTCCCTTCTGCCTCCCCCCACTCCCCCACCCCCGTCCTGCCCCAGGGATAGCTGCCATCCTGAGCTCGGACACTGTAGAGTCTTGCCTGGTCTTGAATGTGTGGCACAGCCTCTGTACCCACGTGTACCAGTTGCTTTTGCTCAACCTGCTTTGATGCAGAAGGGGCAACTGGCTCTTTTCCTGATTCACCCCCTCCTCCCATTGACGGTGGCATTCGGAGACTTTAGGGTTTGCTCCCCTAAGAATAAGGCAGCCAGCCAGTGGCGCTCCAATCAGGGTCTTTGCCAAGAGGTGGATGGCTTACTATGGGGCTGCTGGACACGAAGTGTGTGCATATTCTTTGATTTCTGGGGACTGAGGGGTGACCCCACACTTTGGTGGTTTCCATAGTTTACATTTTTTCCCCAGTTGGGAAGGGGCTAGCTTGGTACCCAGAGACCATGAGGAACAAAGGTTAGATCAAGATGGTGGCTTGTTCTGTGGCTCCCAGCTCATTTTCTACCACTAAGGTGATGTGGGCAAGTGGCATCGCGCTTCTGCTGGAGAAGAGGGCAGAGAGGGTTTGTAGGGAGGATCTGCCGCCAGAGCCTGGCGTCCGGCCTTGGCACATCCTATGTCATGGTGGCCACAGGGAGGGTTTCTGTTCCTAGAGAGGGTTGTTTGGATTGGTCACTAATCAAATTACAGGCAGTCCTTGGTTACGACAGACTTGATGTACGTCTCGTGGTTACATCGCCATCTCCCAGTTATTTATTTAAAAAAAAGTTCCGTCATTTTGACGTAGGTACATTTGCGCTTTATGTTTTTATTATTTACTGTCATAACCACAAGTAAAGGCCAGGAATTGTTATCTTTCTTTAAATTTTCTTTTTTTTACTGTTTCACTTCATTATTGCTGTGTCTGTGCTCCAAGTGAGTGACATAGGTGCTTATGTAGGTGGGTGCCGACTTACTGTACAGCGAAAATTGTGTTACCTTGCGCTTCGGGACAGATCTCTGATGTAACCCGAGGACCTACCATAGCAGCATCCTTGATTTCTGCCCTTGGGACAGCTTACTGACTGAGACTGAACAGATAAGTCCTCACTCAGCCTGAGAAATGGATTCTTTTTATTTCTGTACTTTTTCTTTTCTTTCTTTTTTTTTTTAAGAGAGAGAGAGAGTAGAAGGGAAAGGGACAGAGAGAAAATAGCGATTGGCTTCCTCCTGCATGTCCCCTTCTGGGGATCAAGCCTGCAATCTGGGCATGTGCCCTGTCTTGGACTCGAACCCAAGACCTTTTGGTGCATGGGATGGCACTCAACCAACTGAGCCACACCAGTCAGGTCAATTTCTGGACTTTAAACCTGTTTTCTGTTGCCAGAAAAGGCTGCCCAGGCACAGGAAGAAGACCTGGGGTAAGGCAGGAAAATTCCAAGCAGTGAGGACAAGAGGGTAAGAACAGGCGGGGTCCTGGTTGGAGGATGTAAGAACGGATGAGATGATCTACCCTATGCCAAGATAAAGCCTTTGCTGGAGATGCCTCCCACTTCTGTGCGGAGAGGAAGCAACCATCTATATCCCCGTCCAACTAAATTCCCGGCAAGTTATAAGAATAATACAAAGAAGTCTTTTTCATGCCCAGATTTCTCAATTCTTAGTATTATATTACATTTACTTTTTCTCTATAGAGAAGAAAATAAGAAGATAAATATAATTTAATTTTTTCTTGACTTCTAGGTCATTTTTTATTGTGGTAAAATATACATAATGTAAAATTTACCCAACAGTTTTTTAAAAGATATTTTTTCCATTGACGTTTTTATATATGTATATTTTTATTTCAGAGAGGGAGATAGAAACATCAATGATGAGAGAGAATCATTGATAGGCTGCCTCCTGCACGCCCCACACTGGGGATTGAGCCCGCAACCCAGGCATGTGCCTTTGGCTGGAATTGAACCCAGGACCCTTCATCCGCAGGCTGACGCTCTATCCACTGAGCAAAACTGGCTAGAGCTCAACAATTTTTTTTTTCAACAATTTTTTTAAATTATTGATTTCAGAGAGGAAAGGAGAGGGGGAAAGATGAGGTAGAAGCATCAATGATGAGAATAATTGGTCAGCTGCTTCCTGCACACCCCCTACTGGGGATCAAACCCAAAACCTGGGCATGTGCCCTGATGGGGAATCAAACAGACAACTTTTCTGGGCACGGGGTGATGCCCAGCCAGCTAAGCCACACTGGCCAGGGTGGTGTGATACGATTTTAGATTTTGCTTTGGGGGTCAGGAGGCTGGGACACGTGGGGCAGAACACAGTGGAACTTGGTCTCCAAATCGAGTTGACAAACAATATTCAGGTGTAACCAGCAAATGTCAAGCAAATGGTGGTCTGTCCATGTTTATGTGGCCATAATAATCACTTCAGTGTGTACAACCTGGGTAAATCTTTATGAAATTGGGGAGCTGGAATGGTGCTCACAGATCTGAGCACTTCTCGGGGGTTTGACAGGGTGAAAAGCAATCTGGTCAGGTAGGAGTCCTGATTGCATGCTGGCCAGCATGTGCCTGCTCTTCTCTGAATCTCAGATCCTTAAAAAATGTCTTCTCTGGTCCAATTGCACAGTCCAGAGAGTGGAGGTTTAGATGGAAGGGGAGTTGGAAGAATGCAAATACGAATGATGACCAGAAATGATGGTGGGGGAAATGAAATATTTTACAGAGTTCCTCTTTAGTGTACTTTAATGTTTTTTTAAAAAATATATTTTATTGATATTTTACAGAGAGGAAGGGAGAGAGATAGAAAGTCAGAAACATCAATGAGAGAGAGACATCGATCAGACGCTTCCTGCACGTCCCACAGTGGAGATGTGCCCGCAAGCAAGGTACATGCCCCCAACCAGAATTGAACCTGGGACCTTTCAGTCCGCAAGCCGACGCTCTATCCACTGAGCCAAACCGGTTTTGGCACTTTAATGTTTTAAAATCAATTTCTGCCCGGCCAGTGTAGGTTGAGCACTGACCTATGAATCAGGAGGTCAAGGTTCAATTTGTGGTCAAGGCACATGCCTGGGGTGCAGGCTCAATCCCCGGTGTGGGGTGTGCAAGAGGCAGCTGATGGATCATTTTTCTCTCATCATTGATGTTTCTATTTCTCCTCTCCTTTCCTCTCTCTCAAATTAATAAACACATATTAATAAAGACATATTTTAAAAAATAAAAATAAAAAATAAAATGAATTTTACACAGAACATAACCCCACACCCTCACAACCAACTGTCCCAGTAACAGTCTGCAACTCACCAAGCACCAGTGTTCGGGGTGTGGGTTGTACTCTGCCCTCATCTGTCCAGCTGTGGGATATCTCTAGGGGTCCTTCCTGGTCCCACAAGTCACTGGGCTTGATGAGAGGGAAGTGGTTCCAGTTCCTGGTGTTGGCATTTGTGACACCCCACCGCCCCCCCCCCCCCCCCCCCCCCCCCCTAGCCCCCCCCCCACACCCATCATGCCCCACCCACCCTCTAGGTGTCCTTGTTTCAGGTGACCTGCTTCACCCTCTTTGGGGAGCAGTTGGGAATTATCTATCAGTAAGGATAGACCTGCAGAGTAAACTGCAGTGATTGGGTGTGGCATTGGGCAGCAGGGATATCAAGGTCAGGAAATCCCAAAGCCACTGGAGGAGATGCAAGAACTCACCTGTGGCAGATCACGGAGGCCAGTCACACAAATGTTGCACCTGGGACCCGCCCATAGCCCTGGAGAACGCCCTCCAGCAGTAGCATTTTCAAAGCACTGCACGAGATCTGAGAATAATGTGAAATAGCTCGACTGATAATCATGTCGAGTATTAATTCTACTATGAAGAATGCCTAGTTTTTCATATTGAGCTGAAATCTTCATCCCCAAACATCTCTGCCCCCCTCTGGGTGCCGGGCTGGCCGGGGTCACTGTTCCTCCACGAATCTGGTTCTGGGCCTCCCTCGCACTGTGCCTTGGGCCAACCAGGTGGTAGGCTCTGCCCCAAGGAGTTAACTGGCAGACCCTTGGTGGAAAGCATCAGTGTTTCCACAGAAAAGTGTGTATGCAGTAACCCCTAGCCCATTTTTGTATATATACAATTCATGATGTTCTTAAACCACCTCGTGCCCAAGATGGTTAGAGGCTCCCTAAGGAGTTGGGAAACATCTGCATATGTATGCTGAGCTCCTGCAATGTAACAACCACCACATCTATACACAATTCTTATCAGATGTAACCGGGGAAAGTGTAGTAACAACAAAAACAGTAGTAACAGTGGCAACGTTATTTGAGCTTTGCTTGGAACTCTCAGTGTGAATTTGTCCATTTAGTTCTTACAAGCACATTGTGAGGTAGGTACTTTTTTTAAACCCCATTTTACACATGAGACAACGGAGGCTCAGAGAGATTAAGTAACATGCCGAAGGTCACTTAGGCAGGGTTCAAACCCAAGAGCCTAGTTCCAGAGACTGCAGCATCATACCCCTGCTGCTCATGGACGTGCAGATAGAGTTTGAGGCGAGTGGGTGGGGAAGGTAATGGGGGAAGAGCTTTGGGGTAGACCAGCACACTTGCCTATCCACTCTGCCCAGAGTCAGGACACCCACCTGTTTTCTGAGGATTGGTCAGTTCATCCCCACGGAACATGTTATTGCTGTGCTTCCTAATGCTCTGACACTCCCTCTCCCTCCCTTTCAGGAGCTGGAGAAGCTGGGCCTTGGTGACAGCGTGGACCTGCACGTGTATGAGATTCCCGTTGAGTACAAGACAGTCCAGAGGCTCATCCCTGCCCTATGGGAGAAGCATAGTCCACAGGTGAGTGGAGCAAAAGCAGGTGTTTCTGTATTGGGACCTGAGGTGGGCACCCCACCCAGGGATGATTTATAGAGCTTTGTTCCAGCTTCGATCACATACAATCAACATTTAAAAAAATCATTGAGACATTTTACCTTTTTTTGGTGCCCAATCCCCAAAATCTGATAGTTTTTACACTTGACTGTACATCTCAGTTTGCACCAGCCACATATCATTGCTCAGTAGCTGCCTATATTTTAAGTGATCACACATTTTCTTACAGTGCCCCTTCTGAGTATAAACATACACACCAATAATTGATGGTTGAAGTTAAACTGTATTCAGTCTTGGTATCCTGCTTTTCATAAATACTTTATCATGAGCATTTAATCATCTAGGTCATTAAAAATTCTCCCTAAACATTATTTTAATCACTGGCAATTTTTAGTAATTAATATAACCATTCTCATAACTGGGTATGCTACTTGTTTCCATGTTTTCTCTCTCTCTTTTTTTTATTTAATAAATCTTTATTGTTCAGATTATTACAATTGTTTCTCTTTTTTCTCCCCAAAGTTCCCCTCCATCTGGTTCGCACTCCTCCCTCTGCCCTTACCTACCCCCCATTGTCCTCATCCATAGGTGTATAATTTTTGTCCAGTCTCTCCCTGCACCCTCCTAATCCCTTTCCCCCTGAGAATTGTCAGTCCACTCCCTTTCTATGCCCCTGATTCTATTATATTCACCAGTTTATTCTGTTTATCAAATTTTCAATTCACTTGATTTTTAGATTCACTTGTTGATAGATATGTATTTATTGTTCATAATTTTTATCTTTACCTTTTTCTTCTTCTTCCTCTTCTTAAAGAGTACCTTTCAGCATTTCATAGAATACTGGTTTGGCAGTGATGAACTTCTTTAGTTTTTTCTTATCTGTGAAGCTCTTTATCTGACCTTCAATTCTGAATGATAGCTTTGCTGGGTAGAGTAATCTTGGTTGTAGATTCTTGCTATTCATCACTTAGAATATTTCTTGCCACTCTCTTCTGGCCTGCATAGTTTATGTTGAGAAATCAGCTGACAATTTGAGTGTTCCCTTGTAGGTAATGAACTGTTTTTCTCTTGCTGCTTTTAATATTCTCTCTTTGTCTTTTGCTCTTGGTATTTTAATTATGATGTGTCTTGGTGTGATCCTCTTTGGATTCCTTTTGTTTGGGATTCTGTGTGTTTCCTGGACTTGTAAGTCAGTTTCTTTTACCAGATGGGGGAAGTGTTTAGTCATTATGTCTTCAAATAGGTTTTTAGTATCTTGCTCTCTCTCTTCTTCTGGCACCCCCATAATTCTGATGTTGGTACGCTTGAAGTTGTTTCAGAGGATCATATTTTTGGATTCTTTTTTCTTTTCCAGTTGAGTGTTTTCTGCTTCTTTGTATTTCAAATCTTTGACTTGATTCTTGCATTCCTCTAGTCTGCTGTTAGATTTCTGTATAATATTTTTTATTTCAGTGTATGTTTAATTTCTAGTTGGTCCTTTTTCATCTCCTCTTGGGTCTTGCTAAATTTATCCATCTTTTCTAGGAAATTCTTGAAAAACTTTTATAACTGTGGTTTTGAACTCTATATCCTGTCATTTGTTTTCCTCTATTTCTTTCTATTGTGATCTGTTCCTTTGTCTCTGCATTTTTGCTGCTTCCCTGAGTTGGTCAAGTAGCTTTGTGTGCTGGGTGTCCTATATGGCCCAGTAGCTCCGCCTCCGCAGTTACCTGAGGTGGACTCTCTTGGTGCACACCTTTGTGTACTATGTGTATAATTTTATTGTAGGTAAGTCTTTATTGTTTTTGGTATCACTGGGAGGAGTTGACCTCTAAGCCAATTGGTTGTGAGGATCAGCTATGTCTACACCAGGAGAACTTCTGTGCTGGAGTCAGCCTTATGATACAAGACTTGCAAAGTTGCAAAAGCCTCTGTGTTCAACTTGGATGGGGTGGAGTCTCAGGGCTGAGCAGATAGCCTTGGCTTCCCTTCAGCCCTGCCATTCTCGTCCCCTGGGTCTCAGTGTCCCTCGGTAATTGTGGCAGCCCTCTCTGCGCACACTCGTGCACCTCCAGACTTCTGCCTTTCCAGCTCCCCTGAGTTTCCATGTGCTCCAGGGACCTGTATGAGTCTGAGTCCCCAGGATCTCGCCCGAAACTTGGGTTCAGTGCAGTCAGAACTGAATTTCAGTGCAGTTGTGAGGTTCTGTCTTCCTTTCACTAGAGAAAGCCAGCAGCACAATCAGCGGTCAGTCCTCTCTGTGCACACACATGCGCCTCCAGACCTCTGCCTTTCATGGCTCCCCTGAGTTTCCATGCACTCCTCCCTTTTCACAACAGTCCAGACTCCCCCTGTACAAGTCTTGCCTGGATCTGGGGTTCAGTGCAGTCGGAACTGGGGTTCAGTGCAATTGAGAGTTTCCATCTCCCTCCCGCTAGAGCAGCAGTTCTCAACCTGTGGGTCACGACCCCTTTGGGGGTCGAACGACCCTTTCACAGGGGTCACCTAAGACCATCGGAAAATGCAGATATTTACATCACGATGCATAACAGTAGCAAAATTTCATGGTTGGGGGTCACCACCACATGAGGAACTGTATGCAAGGGTCGCGGCCTTAGGAAGGTTGAGAACCACTGTGCTACAGGAAGCCAGCCAGGCACTCCGCTGCCCGTCATCTCCATGCACACGTCTCAGTACCTCAGCTTTTTGCAGCTCCTCTGAATCTCCGTGAGCCCCTCTCTTTCCTTTTAGTTGTAGAATTTCAACTCAGCCAGCTTTCTTGTGGTTCTGGATGATGTCCGTTCTGTCTTTTAGCTGTAGTTTTGAAATTGTTGTGCAAGGCAGCAGTTTAGGTGTTCACCTATGCCGCCATCTTGGGTTTCTCCTATCTCATTTTTATAAATAACACAGAAGTGAGCATTGAAAGATGATCACATCTTTGATTATTTTTACACTACATTCCTAAAAGTTATACTTTGTCTTTTGCATTTGGCAATATGTCTTAGAGATCATTTCTTATAGAACTGCTTTGGGCATTTTAACAGCGACGTAGTAGTTCATAATTTATTTAACCAGCCCACACAAATAGCTAATTACTTGTTTTCCAGCATTTGATTGTATTAAAGGCCTACAGGAACATCCTTGCATGTTTCACATCCTTGTATGTTCCCCTTGGCATACCTTTCTGCAGTAGTGACTATGGGATCTATTCCAGCAGCAGAAGGTCGGAAGCGGTGTATCCCTAGGTGGAGCCTAGCAAGGATGCCACCCTCTCCTTGACCTGAGGGCTCCCCTCGTCTTAGGGGCAGACCCTGTTAAGCCCTGCCTGTGTCTACAGCTCGTGGTGCATGTGGGCGTGTCGGGCATGGCAACCACAGTCACACTGGAGAAGTGCGGCCACAACAAAGGCTACAAAGGGCTGGACAATTGCCGATTTTGCCCTGGCTCCCAGTGCTGCGTGGAGGATGGGCCTGAAAGCATCGACTCCATCATCGACATGGACGCTGTGTGCAAGAGGGTCACAACGCTGGGCCTGGATGTGTCGGTGACCATCTCGCAAGATGCCGGCAGGTAGGGCACTGTGGAGTGGGTGTGAGCGGGCATTTCCCTCCTCCACTGGCCCAGGCTGGTATTGAGCAAGCCAAGTGTGTTGACTTTGGCCTCTGAGGGCTGAAGGCTCACCATTCATAAACCACAGAACAAAGGATATACACTTAGCAGGTCGAGCTGATTCTGCTTCTGGAGCTCATTATGTATGGATCTGCCCCCTCTTCCCCACCCAGCTCCCTGCCATCTCCCATCTGGATGCCGCTCCAGCTCAACTTCCTGCTGTTCCTCCTGCCAGTCCTCCAAGCAGTCTGTTTCTGTACTAGTTTTCCTGTGGCTGCTATAACAAAACCACACACAGAAATGTATTCTCTCCCAGTTCTGGAGGCTGGACGTCCAAAATCAAAGGCTCAGCAGGTCCATTCCTTCTCGAAGCTCTGAAGGAGAGTCTCCTCCCTGCCTCTCTCCTGACCTGTGGTGGCTGCCAATGACCTTTTGCATTCCTTGGTTTGTAGATGTGTCACCCCAATCTCTGCCTCTGTCTTCCTATGGCCTTTTTTTTTTTTTTAAATCCTTACCCAAGAATATTTTTCCATTGATTTTTAGAAAGAGTGAAAGAACAGAGAGAAATATTGATGTGAAAGAAACACATTGATTGGTTGCCTCCTGAATGAGCCCCGATCAGGGCCTGGGCCAGGGAGGAGCCTGCAACCGAGATATGTGCCCTTGACTGGAATGGGATCTGGGATCCTTCAGTCCATAGGCCAACACTCTATCCACTGAGCCAAACTGCCCAGGCCATATGGGCCTTCTTATGAGGACTCCAGTCATTGGATTCAGGACTCACCCTAGTCCAGTATGACCTCCTCTTACCTAATTACATCTGCTGAACCCCTATATCCAAATAAGGTCTCATTCTGAGGTTCCAGGTGAACATGAATTTGGAAGGGAGACTATTACAGGTCTTTTGTAAATTTAGGTCAGATGCTGTCTTCTCCTTGCTGAATCCTCCCTAAAGCTCCCACTGCATCTGAAATAAAATCTCAGTCTCTCCCCACCATCCCCAGGTACTATGTGGTCTGGCTCCTACCCACTCCCCCACCCTCACCGCCTCCACTCTCTCCTTACCCATTGCATTCCAGACCCACCAACCAGTCTCTTCCTGTCCCTCAAACACACCGGGCTCACTCTAGCCTCAGGGCCTTTGCACTCGCTGTAGCCTCTGCCCAAACTTGCCTCCCTCCGATAAGGCCTCTTTCAGGTCTCAGCTTGGGGCCTCCTCTACCTCCCAGACCAAGTTGTGTCCTCTGTTCCACTCCCTCTCAGCACCTGGTGCCTTGATTTCTCAACACTTCTTCAGCCTAAGGCAGCCCATGACCAATTTATTTGACTGACTGATGTAGGCGTGACTGAATGTATTATCCGTCTCTTCTTAAAACTAGTTTTAAATTGCAACGATAATTCTAGACATTGTTCTCATAGGTTCCCATTGTGAAACATTCTCTTGCCCTCTCTCCTTCTCCCTAGTGATCCCTCTGTTAAACGAGAGAATTAAATTCTGAACCCTCCTATCATCTCCATGTCCCCATACATGTATAGAGCACTTGGCGTGAGGCTTTAGAATTTTGTCCTGTTTTGCTTTGCTTTTATGTGAATGGGATTACGTGGCATGGATTTTCCTGAGCATTACCTTCCTCGGTTTCACTTATGGACACACGACTGGGTCTTCGAGAGTTCTCTGTCTTCCTCTGGATCTACCACATGCCTTGTAAATGGTTGCATAGTTTTCTGCCGTGTGGACAAACCAAAGTGTATTACGCCACTCTTCTTGTCAGCGGACCTCTAGGCTGTGTCTTAGTCTGTTTGAGTCGAAATAACTAAAACCACAGACTGGGGGCGCTTGTCAACAACAGAAATGTATTGCTCACAGTTTTGGAGACTGGGAAGTTCAAGGTCAAGGTGCCGGCATGGTAGTGTTCTGAGGAAGGCCCTCCTCCAGGTGGCTGGCTTCTTGTATGTCTTCACACCATGGGAGGAGCAAGAGAGCTCTCTGAGGTCTCTTTTATAAGATCATCAACCCCATTGGTAAGGGCTCTCACTTCTCAAAGAGTCCACCTCTTAATACCATCACATTGGCAATGAGAGCTTCAACATATGAATTGTGTATCTGGGGCACACACACACACACACACACACACACACACAACAGGTTGCTTCCTGTTGTCCTGTTATACACACACTGCATCGGACATCTTGTTTATCTTTCTATGCCTTTGTGCAGCTGGCTCCTGAAGGGAGGTTCTAAGAACTGGAACTATTTGTTTGTAAAGACTGCCTTCGTCATTAGGCTAGCCTGCCCAAGTGCCTTCCCCTGGGGCAATTTGCATTCCCCACTAGCAGCATGTCCCCACAAACATACCGGCACTGGGAGTTCACAGGTTGTTGTTGTTTTTCGTTTTGCCAACCTGAGAAGGGAGAAGCAGTATTCCTTCCTTCTTGTGGATTTCTGGTGGGAGTGGGTGTCTTACAGGAGGTTTGGAGAGAGGTTGTCCTATTAGTCTGATTGTGTTTTGATCTCCCTCCTACCCCCTATGTCCTATGGCTTAGGTACCTCTGTGACTTCACCTACTACACCTCTCTGTACCAGAGTCACGGCCGCTCAGCCTTTGTCCACGTGCCTCCACTAGGCAAGCCGTACAACGCAGACCAGCTGGGCAGGGCACTGCGGGCCATCATTGAGGAGATGTTGGGTGTCCTGGAGCAGTCAGAAGACAAAACCCACTGTTGCCACAAACACTAAGAGCCACGCAGGCCTCCCAAGGCCTCATCCTACCAGGGACTCAGGAGGAGGCAAACTTTCAGCTGGTGATCTGATTCGGATCAGATATTCCCACTTACACACCTCCTCTCCCTTTTGATCTGCAAAAGTGCTGATTGCTTTGAAGGAAGCTGCTGAAGATTTTTTCTGTTTCCCTTTGCATCTGGGGAGGTGGCCATGATGTCTGGAGACTCTTGGGTGCGGATTTCCGAAGAGAATTCTGGTTGGGTTTATCTCCACACTGCGATCCCACAACTGGGGCCACTTGTACACCTGATTTTTAGGGCTCTGGTGAAGGAATTTCGGAGTTCGCTCCGTCTCATGACTGGTTTTCCCCGTAAAAGCCTCTCGAAGAGTCTGCCTTGATCCATGTCCCAACAGCTTGGACAGCCTTGGGATATTTTCAAAATTCTATTCTCTCTCTCTCTTTTTAAAATTAATTGTTGAGAAAGAGAAGAGGGGAGAGAGAAACACTGATTTGTTGTTCCACTTATTTATGCACTCATTGGTTGCTGTTTATATGCGCCCTGATGGGGAATTCCCCCCCAACCTTGACATACCCGGACGAAGCTCTAACCAAGGCCTTACTCTCTTTTTTAAAACAATAGTGCTAGTTTGGGCACAGAGTAATTTATATTCCCTTTGGTTAAAACACCTGCCTTAGCCAACAACAAAAGTGTCTTTTCTTTTTCCTGGGGTGCAGCCCCTTCTGCCTCCTATCCCGAACACTGGACTTGCCTCTTTGTTTGGGGACTGACATTAACCTTGCTTGGATTTGGAGACTGAGGTGGGGTGGGCGGGGAGGGTCTGATGCCCCAGGAGATTGAAGGGTTTGCTGACCTTTTCAACACCCAAGCTGTGAGCTCTGGAGCAGGGCCCATCAGTGGAAAGACCAACTTTGCCATTTTGACATGTACAGGATTTTTTTTTAATACATAAAACTTTGTAGCAGCTGAAAACCCACCGCACATCTGGCCTGGATTTTTGCAGCTTTGGTGCCAGGGACAAGCTTTCTGTTTTCCTTTAGGGGCGCCCAAAGCTGGGCCTGGGGGCTGGAGTTTGCCAAGCGCCATGTGTGCTGGTGCACTTGACCAGCGGGCTTTTGTAGAGATGGTTTTTGGAGTCACCCCCAGATTCGGGAGTACATTTTTATCTCCCTCCCTGGTGACTTTGGAGTTACAGCCAGGGACGAGTGTGACATTTCCCAGGAGGCAACTAACTTCAGCCGTGCCTTGGCATTGTCAGGACAGGGTGGCAGCAGCAATCATGAAGCCAGTCGAGGAAAAATATATATTTTGGAAGAATTCTCTCTTTTTTTGAGAACATGTGGTTTTATCCTTTCCCTTAGTGTGAAGCAAACTAGAATCTGATGCTGTATTGGATCCCATCAATAACCCCACATTCAGATGTTTGTTTTTAATTTTTTTACTTACTGATTTTTAGAGAGAGAAGAAGGGAGAGAGAGAAAGAGGGAAACATCGATTTGTTGTTCCACTTATTTATGCACTCATTGATTAATTTTTTTTTATTGATTTTTCTTACAGAGAGGAAGGGAGAGGGATAGAGAGTTAGAAACATCTATGAAAGAGAAACATCATCAGCTGCCTCCTGCACACTCCCTACTGGGAATGTGCCCGTAACCAAGGTACATGCCCTTGACCAGAATCAAAACCTGGGACCCGCCGAGACCGGTTTGGCTCAGTGGATAGAGCATTGGCCTACGGACTGAAAGGTCCCAGGTTCGATTCCGGTCGGGGGCATGTACCTTGCTTGCGGGCACATCTCCAGTGTGCGGCGTGCAGGAGATGGCTGATCGATGTCTCTTTCTCATCGATGTTTCTGACTTTCTATCCCTCTCCCTTCCTCTCTGTAAAAAAATCAATAAAATATATTAAAAACAAACAAACAAAAAAAAAAACACCTGGGACCCTTCAGTCCAAAAGCCAAGGTTCTATCCACTGAGCCAAGCTGGTGAGGGCCATTGACTGACTCTTGTCTGTGTCCCAACTGTCTATTAAACCCACAGCCTGGATGTTTCAGGATGATAACCCAATCAATCAAGCTACCTGGCCAGGACTATTTTTAATCAATTATTTATTTTTTAAAACGTATTTGAGAGAGAGAGAGATCAATTTGTTCTTCGTCTTATATATGCAGTTATTGGTTTATTCTGGTGTGTGCCTTGACCAGGGATAGAACCCACAGCCTTGGCATATCAGGATGGCACTCTAACCAACTGACCTACCCGGCCAGGACCAATTTTGTGTGTGTGTGTTTTAAATAGTGGATATTTCTCTTCTGTTTTCTTAAAGATTTATCTTCTTTCCCTCCTGTTCCAGAGCCTGGGGTGGGTCCTGCCTCTGCTGAGCTGCTCTGTGGACTGGGAGCCAGGTTCATGGGTTTCTGACTCCCGGGCTTTCTCTGGAGGAAGGAAGTGGGCACAGGTGGAAGACGTGGGGAGGGTGCTGGGCAGTGGGCGTAGACTGTGGCCAGCAGGTAGAAATGATTGGGCCTCTGCTTCCCTTTTCATGGCCAGCCCTCCCTCTGCCAGAAATGTTCCCAGTCTGAGTTTGGGGTCTCCTGAGAAATCTGGGTGTGTGGGATATAATTACATCAGCTCCCACACCTGGCTTCTGTGAGCAGAAATTGTGGCTTTTTTGAATGTTGGGGGCTCAAGGCTGGGGTGGGGCAGAGGTCCTATTCATAACATCAAGTTCCATCTAGCTCTACTCCCCAAAGATCTGATTTTGGGGGCTCTGAGGAGAAAATGAATCTTGGCAAGATGGGGAGGGAAGTGAGGACTGGAGGTGAGCCAGGTCCAATCTTAGATGGGTACCCGCTGGAACCCAGACACTCCCCAATGTCTACATTTTCATCTTTCTTTTGTCCTCATTTCACTTCCCTGTTTAAAGCACCCGGTGACTTAGCAACTGAGAGACGTAACTTACTGTCTGATCATTGTCAAGTGTGTGTGTGTAATTTTTATGTTCCCGCATTAGTTTCAGTTTTCTCGAGTTGGACCGGAATCCTGTCCTTGTCCATGATACAGCACATTTAGCTCATTTTTATTTAATCAGGCAGCTATTAAACATTTCACTCACTCCCTTACAGCTTTTTTTTCCTGTTTTGAAATTTAAAATTTTTTCTTTTGGATCAACTCATCCATTCACTCCATGATATCTCTGTCTGCATTTGTTGGGTCTCAGACCAAAACGTTTTTGTGTAAGAAGAGAGGGGCAGGTTCAGTTCCTCTCCCTTGCCACTTTCAGAGTCTCAGATCGGGAGCACAGAATGGGACAAAAGGGTGGGTCTGTGGAATGGGTGCAGCTTGTCAGGTGTGGAGGAGAATGATACCAGGGACATTGCTAATGGTGGAAAGTTGATGTGTGGGATGTGATGTGAAGGCTGATGGGGGACAGGTGAGAAGTGATGCCGGGGAGACTTATATGAAAGCTCCCTGGTGAGCCCCTGTGGAGGGCGGGGTGCTATGGTGGGGAACAGGGGGAGGGACAGTGATTTGGGTGTCTGGTTTAATATGCCAGAGCCTCTGAACCCCATACCTTGATTCTTCTCTCAGCTCTTTTGGCTGCCCCTTCCCCTCCAAAAAGAAGGTCAGTAGTGTGTGCATGAGTAGGCTTAAAAAAGAAAGAAGATAGTGGGAAGGAAAGAAGGAAGGAAGGAAGGAAGGAAGGAAGGAAGGAAGGAAGGAAGGAA
>JAAGEH010000197.1:775149-1045867 GCA_011751065.1 Lasiurus cinereus | reverse complement strand
GAAGGAAGGAAGGAAGGAAGGAAGGAAGGAAGGAAGGAAGGAAGGAAGGAAGGAAGGGAGAAAAGGAAGGAAGGGAGAAAAGGAAGGAAGGAAGAAAAGGAAGGAAAGAAGGGGGATTTGAGTTGGTGTTCTGGGCGAGGTACCACTTGGCCTACCTGGTCCGGTCAAGGAACAGCCAAGGTCCCCTGGCCACTGAGAGAGGGCCAGGCAGGGGACAAAGTCATGGCTTCCTGATCAGCGCCAAATCTTTGGAGAGAGTATCAGATTGCAGTGGTTTCAGCAAGGAAAATAATTTTCAGCTGCTCTGCTGCTTGTTGGCATGGAAACTTCTAGACAGGACAGGCCTGCTCAGGAGACAGCTGGAAAAGTGGATTCAGGATACCTTATTGTTATCTTAGAAGCTTCTGCTGGGAAGCTAGGCCAGCTGGGGCGGGGGTAGGGGATAGGGGGCATACACTTGCTTTTCTGAGCCCCTTGGGAGTACCCAGGTTAAGGAGGAGAGATGCTAGGGGCAATTGCCCTCCACACCAGCCTCTTTTTTTGCTGTCACTGTCTAGACTGTTGACCTTTGACCTTTCCACTCCTTGAAGTGTCTGAGCCAGAATTCTCCTTCAAGGATGGTGGAACAAAGCTCCATTCTTCACCGTGTCCCCAGCCTCCATCGGAAGACTGAGCCTTCAGCCACGTGGGGCACTCACCAATGGTGGCCGAGGGCAGAGGCAGGCCACCTTAGTGCAGGTTGCCCCCCTCAGTCCTCCTGGCTAGGAATCCCATGGCATCCATGGACTTGGAGGAGCCAAAAAGGGCTTTTTTTTTTTCATATCCCAGATGAAATTTCCCTTCTCCAGGCACAAGTGCCTTGTAAGGGCTTGGGGCTGCCGCTGGGTGAGAAAGCATGTTAAAGGCCAGGGTCCCACTTGGACCCATGGCAGGATGGCTGTTTGGGGTGCGGGCCGTATGCCAGTATTACATCTTGAAGGCCAACACCTAGATGGACGGTGAACATGCGTGCCAGGAGGAGTTTCTGGGGCTCCCAGACCTCAAGGGCCTCCCCACTCTGCATATCCATTTCTCCTCCTCCTCCCTCTCCTCACCCAAGCCTTTCCTTCAGTTGCCCAGACACCCATAGAAGTGCCTACCTCTCCCATAGGAACAGGGGCGCAGAGGGGGCAGGCTCCCATTCTCTGGGAGTTGGCCTGGCTCCCGAGTGCCCATTCGCAGGGGGTCCCCTGGGTGAGCAGCTCTCCTGTCCTACAAGCTTTATCTTCAGGAAATCCCAGAAGAAGCCGGTCTGGAACAGGCTCTCAGCTCCCAAGGCCTGTGGAGTCCCCAGAACCATCTGGGTCCTGGGGAGCGTTGGCTTTCCACCCACCCAGGGGGTACCCAGCTTCTAGGCCTCCCCCCAACATCTCAGGTTTCTATCTTGTCCTAGATCTCTCCAGAAAAAAAACTTTCCAAGGTGACCATGTCTTCTGTCTCCAACAGAGGACCCCTGCACCCCAGGGTGGCTTCTCCCTGACCCCCCAAGTTCCTGTCAGTGCCTTGTCTGAAACCCTCATGCCTGGGACTCCATGCCAAGAAAGTGTCTACCAGACTTTACTGGGGGCTGGGCCCTTGGAGACTTGACACCCCAAAAGCAAATAAATCAGTTGATATGTGATTTCTTGTGTGTCTTTCTGAGGAGTTGGCATCCACTGGGGTCACCTTCAGCATGGGCGCATCAGTGGGCAGAGCGGCCCCAAATCACCAGAATTTCTATCCTTGGTGTGTGACCTGGGGCTCAGTTTGTGGCAACTGCTACAAGGGTGCCGAGTGAATAATGAGAGGATTTCCATACTGCGTGTGCCTTTTTTCTAACGCACAGAGAGGCGGAGTAGCTTGCTCTTGGTTACACTGCAAGTGGGATTTGAATCATGAGTGTGTTGACTGCCGCATGTGGAGAATTCTCACACACCCTGTGTGTGGGGTGCCATTACCACCTTTTGCAGACGGAGAAATTGAGGCTCTGCCAGTTGAAGCCATGGCCCGGGAGAGGATGGCTGGAATATGGCCTCAGGCTAGCTTCTCTGAAGCTGAGCAGCTTGAAGACTGAAAACAGGACTCGGTTGTTTCCCCAAGTCTGTCCCCAGCAGCAGAGGATACTCCAGAGTCAGCGGCCTTCAAAGAATAACGCTTTGAAGCCAATGGGGCCTCAGCAATAAGGACAATGTCTTGTCTCAGGAAACCTGGGTCCCAGGGGAGGAGGCAGCCCCTCACAGGCCTGGGCACCCAGGACTTACACTCTGCGAAGTGGGCGGGGTCCATGGCCAGTGACTTTGTTCCTAAGGCTGCTCTTGCCTTGGCCCTGGGGTGTGAGCTGCAGCCCCAGGAGTGCCCTCTAGTTGCTTCTGTGGCCAGTGGGAGGGGTGGTGATATTCTGTATGTCCTTTTTCATTTTCATTTTTTATTTTTTAAATATATTTTATTGATTTTTTACAGAGAGGAAGGGAAAGGGATAGAAACATCAATGAGAGAGAGACATCTATCAGCTGCCTCCTGCACGCCCCCTACTGGGGATGTGCCCTTGACCGGAATCAAACCTGGGACCTTAAAGTTCGCAGGCTGACACTCTATCCACTGAGCCAAACCGGTTTTGGCCCTTCTTCATTTTTAGAGAGAGAGAGAGAAACATTGATTGCCTCCTGTATGCCCCCCCACCAGAGTCTAGACATGCAATGTAGGTGCGTGCCCTGACCTGAAATCAAACCCACAACGTTTTGGGACAATGCTCCAACCAAGTGAGCCACACCAACCAGGGCCTGTGTGTCCTTCTCGAATGGGGGATCACTCCCCAATTTCTGAAAACCTCCCCTGACTCCCCTTGGCTGTTCTGCCCATGAAAAGCCCTGACAATCCCCTTGCGGTGCAGGCCTAGAGACAAGGCCACGTGTGGCTAGGAGCCGGTGATCCAAGGACACGTGTGAGTAAGGATTGTGGGAGAGGAGACGGCTGTGGCACAGGGCCTCCAGGCCTGGGGAGAGTTGTGCATGTCATTCTAAGGACCAGGAGAAGTGAAGGAAGCCTCAGTTTCTCCATACTCATGGAGCTTTCGTAGAATTCAATGAGATTCTGCTTTTATCGTCCTTAAATGGGTGCCTGGGGCATAGTAGTTGCTTAATAAATACAATTATGTCCTGACTGGTTTGGCTCAGTGGATAGAACGTCGGCCTACAGACTCTGGGTTCCCATCAAGGGCAGGTACCTTGGTTGCAGGCACATGCCCAGTAGGGGGTGTACAGGAAGCAGCTGATCAATGTTTCTCTCTCATCAATGTTTCTTTTCTTTTTTTAATATATTTTATTGATTTTTTTACGGAGAGGAAGGGAGAGGAATAGAGAGTTAAAAACATTGATTTCTCTCCCTCTTTCTCAAAAAAATCAATAAAAATTAAAAAGCAAAACAATTTTTTTATTTTTAACAAATTTTTATTAAAATAATATATTTTTATTGATTTTTTTACAGAGAGGAAAGGAGAGAGATAGAGAATTAGAAACGATTTCTCTCTCCCTCTCTTTCAAAAAAAATCAATAAAGATTAAAAAGCAAAACAAAATAGGAACTGGAACAGGATGTGGAGTGGAGAGGGTGGGGGTGGGGACACCCCAGTGGACTCTTTTTGGTGCCCACAACTGAGGTACATGCCCTTGACTGGAAGCGAACCTGGGCCTTTCAATCCACAGGCGAATGCTCTAGCCATTGAGCCAAACCGGTTAGGGCTCATCGATGTCTCTAATTCTCTGTCTCTCTCCCTTCCTCTGTAAAAAAAAAAAAAAAAAAAAAAAAAATCAATAAAATAAAATTTAAAAATAAATAAATAAATACAATTATAATTACTTCCTCCTCCAGGAAGCCTTCTTGTCTGTCCAGGTACCTTCTTGAACTCCCACCATTGCCTAGATGCCCTCTCCTCCAAGTCAGTCACACATTCTGGGTATTAACTGACTGGTTCTGTGGGAGCTGGGAGGGTGATTGCCTGTTTGGGGTCCCCTGTGTCCTCTGCATCCAGCACAGAGTATAGGTGTGCACTAAGCTACAAGAGGAGAGCCGAAACCAAAGTGGATAGAGCATCGTCTGCGGACTAAAAGGTCCCAGGTTTGATTCCGGTCAAGGGCATGTACCTTGGTGGCGGGCACATCCCCAGTAGGGGGTGTGCAAGAGGCAGCTGATTGATGTTTCTCTCTCATCAATGTTTCTAACTCTCTATCCCTCTCCCTTCCTCTCTGTAAAAAAATCAATAAAATATATATTTTAAAAAATCATAATAAAATAAAAGTAAACTACAAGAGGAGAGAGGAGAGGGACGAGTGCTGGGTGTTCTGTCTTCGGCCAGCAAGGGGCGCAGAGAGATGCCTGAGGCTCCCAGGAGAGGAAGAAGGCTGTAGAGGGCGAGGCTCCTCCTCCAGCCACAGTCCGCATCCTGTCTCTCCCCACCTCTGGAACCCCATCTCCTGGTAGCTGCACTTGCCACCCAGGAAGTGCCAGTTGTGCATTGGAAGCTGTGCTGGGGACATGCCAGGGAGTACAGTGCAGAGGTCCCAGGTGTCATGGGGGATGCAGAGTTCATGGGAGGGTGAGGCTTGGAGAGGCTGTGCTTGGCCCCATTCAACAGCTTCCCACAGCTCTAGTAGGACATGCTCAGTCTTATCCAAGGTGAAGGCCTGGTCACCAGTCCACCCTTGCAGTCCAGCCTATTCCGGGAACCTGCCTGCCCCCCACCCACTACCTCTCATAGCCCAGGGATTCCTTTTGTCCCATGGGAGAAAGCCATGTGCTTCGGCTGGGTATTTGAACTATTCCTAGGTCTCTGCTGACCCCAGGCTGCCTGCTCTGCCTGGAAGGCCACTTCCCCATTTACACCTGGAAAACTCCCTCAAAACCCCAGCTTTGGGGGACGATGCTGAGATCATCTTGGGATGCCTTGAGTGTAACAGACCTGGGTAGGGGTAAGGGGTGGGGAGCAAAATACTGCACCAGAAATCCCAAAAGAGGACTTCCCCTACACCCTCTTCCACTTCCCTCCCCGCTCCTTTCAGCACATGCCGTTGTGGGAAGCTGACCCCAGGCGTGCAGCAGTTTCTACAAGGAGCGCCTCAGACTTGCCGGGGACAGACCCCGGAAGGATGGAATGGGCTCAGGCTGCCTCTCTTCCGAGGGTGGTACTGATGGGGGTGGGAGGCTGGGAAAACCAAAACAGCAACATGAGAGGCTGAAAACCAAATGCAGAGCAAGTAAGGGAAAGAGACAGAGATGACACCGAGGGGCAGAGAGGGTTCAACCAAACAAGGATAGGGGACGATCGGTGATCAGGACTCCCTGATTCATGCACAGGGCTGTCCCCCTCTGGGCCTTAGTTTCCCTCTTCGACGTGAAGCTGACCACGGCGCCTCCCTGGCAGGACTGAGTGTCCATGGTCAGCCAGGGCCTGGCACACAGCAAGTGCTTCATAAATGCACATTGTGGCCCATGAGACCGTTGTAGGAGCACGTGTGCAAAACAGGTGCTAGTGCCCTGGCTGGGGAGCTCAGCTGGTTGAAGTGTGGTCCAATTGCACCAAGTGGAGCGTTCAGTGCAGGGTTGGCACATACAAGAATCCACCAACGAATGCATCCATAGTGGAACCACAAATAAACGATTTCTCTCTCTCTCTCCCTCTCTCTCAAAAAAATCAATAAATAAAGATTAAAAGCAAAACAAAACAGGCACTGGAACAGGATGTGGAGTGGAGAGGGTGGGGGCTGGGGACACCCCAGCGGACTCTTTCCGGGCAGTGAGCATGTGAGGTCCCAAAGCCTGCCTCCTCAGCTGACCTACTTCCTGCCTGGCCCAAACTTTACTCTGCCCCCAACACACACACACACACCAGGAACCCACACAGCTGGTCTCAGAGCTGAACTGACCACTTCCACCCCCAGCAATCTGGGCCTTGCTGACTCACACTCAGCTGTCCCCACTCCTCCCCCTGGAGGACTGAAGGGGGGAGGGGCTGGCAGAGTTCCAAACCCAGAACACAGGAAGGTCATGGCCCATTGGGAGCATCACAGAGGAGAGACAAATGCCAGCTTTACCTTCCAGGCAAATGAAAACACACCCTTAACAAGAAAAATATGCATAATTGTGGTGAGATAAGGAGAGGTCGGTTCTTATCTTCTTGAAGGAAAGACTTCAGTCTAGAGACAAAGTGAAGCAAAAGCACACTCAGGGCAGGGAGGCAAGGAAGGGCTCAGCAAAGAGAAGCAACAGGAGAGCCAAGCCGGGCTGCTTTGGCTCACTGGGAAGTCAGAGAAAAGGAGGCCTTGGGGGCAGGTTCAAGGAGTGAGCCCAGGAGCAGCTGCTGCTGCCCACTGCTCCCTCAGTTGCAAGTCTTTAGAAGGAAGAAGGGGGAAAGGGAATGGGTCAGGCACGCTCCCCTGGGGGAGAGCGCGCAATGGGGTATTGCATTGAGGGTATTTCCCTCTCTCTTACAGGCAGGAATCCTAGGGGGGTTTCAGGGGAGGGTCTCAATAATCATCTGCTTTCCAGGTGTCCTTTTAGGGTTGTGGTCTCCTCTCATTGGCCAGCATCAGGGGTCATTAGTCAATGAAGCTGGTCCTGAGGCAGGCACAGCATTACTTGTCTGGTTTTGCTGCTTTTCTGGGCCGGTAGCTAAAATACGACTAAAGCTTAGATGTTATCTTCAGGGAGGAAAAGTCAGGGTGTCTAAACCACGTGGTCAGCAATATGCGAGGGGAGGGAGGTTCTCCTGCGAGTGAGGCCCTTCTTTCCCCACACTTGCCCCTGGCTGGGCACCCAGGGCTCCCACCCTCAGGACCTCCTTTACCTGGCCCATTGTCTTTGCTCCACTCATGCCGGCCTGTCTACAGTTGGACGTTTTTTGGAACAATTAGACTCTGTCACAATACTGACAGAAGATATCTGTGAGGCATTTAACTAACCAAGCTTTCAGAACGCGTTCAGGCTCTCAGACACTCTAGAAGGAAGGAAAGGAACCAGACAGAAAAATGAACACATGGCATTCTTTCCTGAACTGCCATTAACAATGACCACAAATTGGATATCTTTAAAACACAGTCCTGGCCCTAGCCAGGTGGCTCCATTGGTTGGGTGTCATCCTGTCCACCAAAAAGTCGCCAGTTTGATTCCCAGTCAGGGCACATGCCCAGGTTGCAGGCTTGAATCCCTCTCTCTCCTTTTCCCTTCTCTCTCTGAAAACAAATAAACAATGAAAACATTAAAAAACAAAACACAGTCCTGGCCCTGATAGGGAAGCTCAGTTGGTTAGAGTGCCATCCGATATGCCAAGGTTACGGATTTGATTCTGGTTGGGCATATATAAAAATCAACCAATGAATGCATCAATAAGTGGGAAAACAAATCAATCTCTCTCTCCCTCTCTCTCTCTCTCAAAATAAAACAAAACAAAAACAACAATAACAAAGAAACCGGTCCTGCAGACCAGAAGTTGAAAATCAAAGTTCAGCAGGGCTGGAGGCTGTGAGGGGAATCGGTTCCAGGCCTCTCTCCTGGCTTCTGGTGGCTTCCAGTAATCCTTGGCATCCCTTGGTTTATGACTGCATCACTCCAATCTCTGCCTCTGTCTTTAGGTGTCCTTCTTGTAAGGACGCCATTTATTGGGTTTAGAGCCTACCCTACTCCAGTGTGACCTCATCTTGACACAAAGAATGATATCTGGCCCGATCTGGTTTGGCGTAGTGGATAGAGGCTATCCACTATGAAAGGTCCTGGGATCAATTCCCATCAAACCAGGTTGTGGGCTCGATCCCCAGTAAGGAGTGTGCAAGAGGAAGCTGATCAATGATTCTTTCTTATCACTGATGTTTCTATCTCTTTCTCCCTCTCCCTTCCTCTCTGAAATCAATACAAATGTATTTTAAAAAATAAAATAAAAAAGAGAACATGGGTCATTAAATGCTTTAAAAAAAGAATTATATTTGCAAAAAGAATTAAATGCTTTAAAAAAAAAAGAATTATAGCCGAAACCGGTTTAACTCAGTGGATAGAGCGTCAGCCTGCGGACTGAAGGGTCCCAGGTTTGATTCCAGTCAAGGGCATGTACATTGGTTGTGGGCACATCCCCAGTAGGGGGCGTGCGGGAGGCGGCTGACCGATGTTTCTCTCTCATCCGATATTTCTAACTCTCTGTCCCTCTCCCTACCTCTCTGTGAAAAACCAATAAAATATATTAAAAACAAATAAAAATAAAAAAAGAATTATATCTGCAAAGACCCTAAAGGTCACAATCTGAGATGCCAGGTGGATGCTGGAATTTGATTCTAATGATTCTGTTTTCTTTATTCTATACTTTATTGATCTTTTCTTTAATGTTTATTATTTCCTTCCTTCTACTGGCTTTAATTTTAGTTCACTCTTCTTTTCCTAAGGTTATTGACCTGAGATCTATTTTTAAAAATATTTTTATTGATTTCAGAGAGGAAGGGAGAGGGAGAAAGAGAGAGAAATATCAATGCTGAGAGAGAATCATTGATCAGCTGCCTCCTACACTCCCCACACTGGGATCAAGATGGCAACCTGGGCATATACCCTCACCGAGGATCAAACTGGGTGCTCCTGATTCATAGATTGATGCTCAACCCCTGAGCCATGCTGGCTGGGCTGAGATCTTTTTCAATATAGTAAGTTATAGTTACCAACTTTTCTATGGGCATTGCCTTTGCTGCATCCATAACCTTTAGTGTGTTTTAGTTTTCATTCATCTCTAATTATTTTTAATATATTTTTTATTGAAAAAATTTTTTTTTTTTTACAGAGAGGAAGGGAGAGGGAAGAGGAATAGAGAGTTAGAAACATCAATAAGAGATATCGATCAGCCACCTCCTGCACGCCCTCTACTGGGGATGTTCCCGCAACCAAGGTACATGCATGCCCTTGACTGGAATCGAACCTGGAACCCTTCAGTCTGCTGGCCAACACTCTATCCATTGAGCCAAACCGGTTTTGGCAACCTCTAATTATTTTATAACTAGAGGCCCATTGCATGAAGATTCGTGCAATAGGTTTTCCTTCCCCTGGCTGCCACCACCAGTTTTTCTCTGGCACTCAGGACCCAGGTCTTTGTTCTAGCGGCAGTGAAGAAGCCAAGCCTCTTCAGTCTTCAGTCATCTTCAGTCTTCGCTCTGCACCTGTGTATGCAAATCAACCTGCCATCTTTGTTGGGTTAATTTTCATACTCACTCCTGATTAGCTGGTGGGCATCGTGGAGATAGTCTATTTACATATTTCTCTTTTATTAGTGTAGATTTCCTTTGTGTGATTTCTTCTTTTATTCAGTGTTTGAGTGTTGTTTAATGTGCACATATTTGTGAACATTCCAGTTTTCCTTTTGCTATTAATTTCTAGCTTTATTTTATATTCTTTCTGCCCCTTTCTCTGTCTCTCTCTCCTCCTCTGGGATTCCCATAATGTGTATGTTGGTCCTCTGGATGGTGGTTCATAGGCCCCCTTTGGACTCAGTTAACTTTTTATCATTTGTTTTTCTTTCTGGTTTTCAGACTTGATAATTTTTAAAAAAATATGTTTTATTGATTTTTTACAGAGAGGAAGGGAGAGAGGGACAGAGAGTCAGAAACATCGATGAGAGAGAGACATCGATCAGCTGCCTCCTGCACGCCCCCTACTGGGGACGTGCCCACAACCAAGATACATGCCCCTGACCGGAATCGAACCTGGGACCCTTCAGTCCAAAGGCGGACGCTCTATCCACTGAACCAAACCGGTTTCGGCCAGACTTGATAATTTTGATTGTCCTATCTTAAGTTTTGCTGATTTTTATTTTATTGTAGTGGGAGAGGATTTTTTGTATAATTTAAGTCTTATATAATTTATTGAGTGGTTTTTCTTCTGTAACATATGGTCTATACTAGAGGATGTTCCATGAGTACTTGATAGCAATGTGTATTCTGCGGTTGCCGCAAGGAATGTTCTATAAATGTCTATTTGATCTAGCTGGTTTATAGTGTAGTTCAATCCTCTATGTCCTTAATATTCTGTTTAGATGTTCTATCCATTATTAAAAGTGGAGTATTGAAGTCTCTGACTCTTACATTAGAACTATTTATTTCTTCCTTCAATTCCCTCCAGTGTTTGCTTCCTATATTTTGGGGCTCTGTTGTTTGGTGCATAGATGTTTATATATGTATACAGCTTTGAGTTATGGTCTAGTGTCCTTTCATTTCAATCTAAAGGATTCTTTTAGCATTTCTTTTTTTTTTTCCCTTTAGCATTTTTTGCAAGGCAGATATAATGGTAACAAACTCTCACAGCTTTAATTTGTCTGAGGATGTCTGGATTTCTTTCTTCCATTTTAAAAAAAAGTATGGCTGGATATAGAATTCTTGATCAACAGTTTTTTTCTTTCAGTACTTTAAATATGGCATCCCACTGCCTTCTGGCTTCCAAGGTTACTGATGAGAAATTGATTGTTAATGTCATTGAGGTGATTTCTCAACACATTAAACTTAAAATTACTACATGACCCAGCAATTCCACTCCTTGGAATGAATATATATATATATGCCCAAGATAACTGAAACAGCTTTTCAAACAAAAGCTGTGCACACGTTTATAGCAGGACTATTCACAGTAGCCAAAGGAAAATATAAATATTGTGTGATTTCATTTACATGATCAAATGTCCAGAACAGGTAAATTCATAAAGACAGGAAGCAGATGAATGCTGTACAGGAGCTGGGTGGGAGTGGGGGATGGGCAGTGACTGCTAATGGGAACAGAACCTGAAATGGAGATAATGTGTTCATTGGGCTTTGTAAGGCTTGCATCTTAAGCACCTGACACACAGTAGGGGCTCAAAAATTTCCCCCTAGTATGTATTTGTTTCCCACACTCTGCTACAGGAGTAGGTGTGCCCCACCACCACTACCACACCATACACTGCTAATGATGTCTCTGTGAATTTATTTTTCTTTTTATTGATTTTTTTACAGAGAGGAAGGGAGAGGGATAGAGAGTTAGAAACATTGATGAGCAAGAAACATTGATCAACTACTTCCTGCACACCCCCTACTGGGGATGTGCCCATAACCAAGGTAAGTGCCCTTGACTGGAATCGAACCTGGGACCCTTCAGTCCACAGGCCAACGCTCTATCTACTGAGCCAAACCAGTTTCGGCTATCTTTGTGAATTTCATGGCCTTTGTCTGGGCCACACCTTCCAGTCAGGATCTAAGGTCCTAATCCTCAATCCATGTAAATGTGACATTATTTTGGAAAAGAGTCTTTACAGATAGAATTAAGTTAAAGATCTTGAATGAGGGAGCATTCTGCTTCCCAGCATATGTCAATAGTTTGGTTCAAATAAACTCACAAAAATTCCAAAAAAATAAAAAATAAAAAGATCTTGAATGAGCCTTGACCTTGGCCTGTGTGGTTCAGTGGTTGGAGCATCAGGTTGTGCACCAAAGGGTGTGGGTTCAATTCCCAGTCAAGGGAAGTATCTGGGTTGCAAGTTCAACTTCTGGCCCTGGTTGAGGTGTGTGCAGGAGGCAACAAGTTCATGTGTCTCTCTCACATTGATGTTTTTCTCTCTCTCCCTCACCCCCTCCTTCCTTTCACTCTCTAAAAAAAAGTATTTTTTCGATGGAGAAAATATCCTTGGGTGAAGAAATAGATATTGAATGAAATCATTCTTGGATTTACAATGGGCCCTAAATCTAGGGGTAGGTATCCTTAGAGAGAGAAAAGGAGTGATAAACAGGGAAGAGGAGAAGCCATGGGAAAACAAAAGTAGAGACTGGCGTGATGCAGCCACAAGCCAAGAATGCCTGAAGCCACAAGAGCTGGCAGGGCAGAGGCAGAAGGACCCTCCCGAGAGCCTTCAGGGGGAGCATGGCTCTGCAGACCCTGGGTTGCAAACTCCGGGTCTCCAAAACTGTGAGAGAACACATTCCTGTCGTTTTAAAGCCATCCAGTTTTTGGAAAATTGTTACAGCAGCCAAATGAAATGAAAATACAGACATATCTCATTTTATTGCCTTTCACAGATACTGTAAATTTTACCCTTTTCCAGCGAAAAATAAATATACAACTTGCTGAAGGCTCAGATGATAGTATGTTTTAGCAATAAAGCATGTAATTTTTTTAAACATAATTCTATTGCACTCTTAATACGCTACAGTATAATATAAACATAATTTTATATGCATTGGGAAGTGAAAAGATTTGTGTGACTTGCTTTATAGCAGTAATCTGGAACGGAACCTGCAATATCTTTGAGGTATGTCTGTGGTGACACTAGGGTTTGGTTCTTGAGAAGAACACAGAGCCAGACACAGACACAGCCTGTGTGGTCAGGATGGGGCCACAGGAAGCCCCTCAGCCTGAACGAAGCTGGGCGAGAGCAGGGAAGGCTTATGGAAACATGGACATCAAAGCTGGGATTGAAGAGAGAAATGGGAGCTTGCCAGCAGGGGCCACCTTTCCAGACTTGCTCAGGCATACCTGAACCCACCTCTGGCTGAAGCTGAGACCTCATTGCCAATTGCCTACAATAATAGTGATTATTCTAAAATATTGAGGCTGTAGCTCTAATCAAGCTTCATCTATTCAGTGCTGCCCTATAAGGGGTAATACTGAGAAACTGTTTGGAAATGTTACAAAGAAACAATAGTCTCAACATGGAGTCGTTCATTTTAAGTCCCACGAAGACTTATTACTGAACCTAATTATGGTTTCAGGCTCTCGCAGGAGTGGAATTTTAAACCAATCAGCCTGGAATTTCCTGGTCCGCACTAGGGAGGTTTTCTGTCTGACGAGACCCCCTGCCTTCCCCTTGAGGAAGCTGACCCTGCCTGAAAATCATCCACTCTTTTAACTTCCTTGTCTCTCCCCATTTCTGCTTGTAAAAGCCTCCTATTTTGTAGTTTCTCAGAGCACTTTTCTGTTTACTAGATGGGATGCTGCCTGATTGATTGATAACTCGTTCAATAAAGCTAAATAGGCCTCTAAATTTACTTGGTTGGATTAAAAAGAAATTAAAATTATTTTTAGAGAGAGAAGAAAGGAGAGAGAGAGAGAGAGAGAGAGAGATTTGTTGTTTCATTTATTTGTGCGTTCATTAATTGTTTCTTACTAGTATATGTGCCCTGATGGGATCGAACCCAAACCTTGATGTATCAGGACAACATTTGAACCAATCAGCTACCTGGCCAGGGCTGAATTTGTGTTTTTAACGGCAATACAACAGCAGTTCTTGTCCCTCAAATTTGTAGATTTTAAAATAATTTGCTTTTAAGACTCTTCCAGATCCCCTGCCATGAATGTGTTTGTCTCAAGTCACGAGAAGCAAACATTAAAAGTGGGGTTTTGTGTGTTGTGTGCATTTAATGAGGGTGATATAGCCAAGTGGTGAGGGAAAATTCTGGGAGATTTGGGGCTGAGCCAGGTGGAGGGAATGGCCTGCCCCCTGGCCTCTGGCTCTGTTTACCTTCACCCTGGGTTGGCCTCCAGTAAGAATGCAGAGTCCTGGCCCGCTGAGCTCATTGCTGGCTGGCTGCCTGCAGCCTGCCCGCCTGCCCCCCCTCCCCACCCAACACACACGCACACTCCTCCCAGCTTGGCCCCAAGACTGGCAATGAAGTCATCAGCTAAAGATGTTTCAAAGGGGAGCCAGTGGGGCCTGGCTGCCAGCAATGCAGAATTTGGTGAAGTGGAGCCAATATCCCCCTTTCCTGTCCCTAGGAATTTCCCAGGCCCTCCCTGGTGCTGTGTCCCTTTGAGAGTTCCAGGAATAAAATAATCTAATGTGGATGGAAAGGGGGCCACATACGAAACCTGACAAGCTCAGGGGAGGCCTTACAAACTCAGAGACCATAACTAACCACACAGGAAGGTCTGAAATGACAATTTCTTAACTAAAAGTGAGTCATGGCAGGAAGTCATGTCCCAGGCCAGTATCTTCCTTGACAAAAGTCAATCTTCACCTTCACTGAGCCTGTCCATTGTCTTTTTGCATCTCTGATAACATACCTTTGGAATGTCAGAGAAATCCCCTCAGAGTACAATCTCTCACCAGAGCAGGAGACCACAGAACCCCGCAGTGCTGTCTTGTTCCCTGCACACCATCTCTATGGGCTGTAAATGTTTTTTAAAATATATCTTATTGATTTTTTACAGAGAGGAAGGGAGAGGGATAGAGAGTTAGAAACATCAATGAGAGAGAAACATTGATCAGCTGCCTCCTGCACACCCCCCACTGGGGATGTGCCCGCAACCAAGGTATATGCCCTTGACTGGAATTGAACCTGGAACCTTTCAGTCCTCAGGCCCACACTCTATCCACTGAGCCAAACCGGTTAGAGCTATGTGCTGTAAATGTTAATTGTTAACTGTCCTTCACCCTCCAATGTAAAAGAAGTATTTGTTTCTCCATTTCCTCCAATCTCAGAGATTTCCCTGCTTTACTCCCAACTCCCTAATCTATCACCATTGGATTTCATGTAACCCCCTTACATCTCCTCCTTTGACTGTAATGTACAAAATAAACTGCAACAGTACCATTCTCCTGAGCATTTTCTCAATCATTTGAGAGTTTTACCTCCTGGCAACTAGCATCACTTGGCTCAAATAAATTAATAAAATTCTCTACAGGTTTGGACATGTCTTACATTGACAGTAATTACTGGTCCTGAGGGTTAAGTGAGAGATGCCCACTCATGAGTCAGCAGTTTCACAGTGGGATACTATACAGCAAGGAGGAGGACAGATCCCCCAGCAGGTTACAAAGAACACTCCTGGAGGTGATGTTGAGGGAAAGATACCGGACAGAAAATAAGGCATCATTGGTTCCGTTACATCATTTTCAGAAACAGGCAAATCCATCCATGATAACAGAAAGGGGTATGACTGTTATCCAGGGGCTCTGAGCATGATGGGAGAGAGCCCAGGGTGCTCCTGGGCTGGGAATGTTCTGGAACCTCATCCAGGAGGTGGTCCCTTGGGCATACCATTGTACAATGTCTTTGAGCTGAGGATGAAGATTAGTCCTTTTTCCTTATGATATTTGCATCTCAATCAACGTTTAACAAAAAAAGGCAGAGGCTGTGGGATATATTCTGGAGACTCCTCAAAAAGTAAAACAGCCCAGCCCGGGTGACTTAGTGATTGAGTGTCGACCTATGAACCAGGAGCTCAGAGTTTGATTCTCAATCAGGGCACATGCCTGGGTTGTGGGCTTGGTCCACGGGTGTGTGTGTGTGTGTGTGTGTGTGTATGTGTGTGTGTGCAGGAGGCAACTGATCAATGATTCTCTCTCTTCATTGATGTTTCTGTCTCTCATGCTCCCTTCCTCTCTGAAATCAATATATAGATATAGATATAGATATAGATATAGATATAGATATAGATATAGATATAGATATAGATATAGATATAGATATAGATATAGATATAGATATAGATACAGTGGTACCTCGAGATACGAGTTTAATTCGTTCCGTAACCTTGAGGCGTGGGAAACTATGAGACGCTCAAGTCGCGGTAAACTGGTGGGTCGTGTGCTGATCTGCGAGATTACTCCTATCTCAAATGTTGCTCGTATTTCAAAGCAAAAATCACTCGCTCGGCGGCTCGTATCTCAAAAATCTCATATGTTAGGGCACTCGTATCTCGAGGTACCACTGTATAGATATATCTCCCTGGCCCATGTTGCTAAGTGGTTAAAGCATTGGCCCATGTACTGATGGCTCTCAGGTTCGATTCCTGGTCAAGGGCATGTACCTGAGTTGCAGGTTTGATCACCATCGCAAGTCAGGCCACGTGAGGGAGGCAACCAATCGATGTGCTTCTCTCACATTGATGTTTCTCTCTCTCTCTCTCTCTCTCCCTCCCTTCCTTCCACTCTCTCTAAAAAAAAAAAAAATTAATGGGAAAAATATCCTCAAATGAGGATTAACCGAAATAAAATAAGTAAAACAGAATGATATTATGACCCAGCAATACCATTCCTGTGTGTATCCTCACAAAAAATGAAAACAGGTCCTTAAATATAGCATATGAATGTTAATAGTAGCCTTATCCACAAATGCCAAATGACCCAAATGACCATCAATGGATGAACGGATGAACAAATGAGCTGTATATAAAAAAGAACAAAGCCGCCAAAACAGGTTTGGCTCAGTGGATAGAGCGTCAGCCTGTGGCCTGAAGGGTCCCAGGTTTGATTCCAGTCAAGGGCATGTACCTTGGTTGTGGGCACATCCCCTGTAGGAGGTGTGCAGGAGGTGGCTGATCAATGTTTCTCTCTCATTGAGGTTTCTGACTCTCTATCCTTCTCCCTTCCTCTCTGTAAAAAAATCAATAAAATATATTAAAAAAAAAAAAGGAACAAAGCCCAGACACATGCTACCATGTGGATGAACCTTTATTTTTTATTATACATTTTATTGTTTTTGTTTGTTTTTTTTTTACAGACAAAAAGAGAGAGAGATAAAGTTAGAAACATCCATTGGCTGCCTCCTGCACGCTCCCTACTGGGGATGTGCCCACAACCAAGGTACATGATCTTGACTGGAATCGAACCTGGGATCTTTCAGTCTGAAGGCCGATGCCCTATCCACTGAGCCAAACTGGTTTCTGCTAGATGAACCTTTAAAACAGGCTGAGTGACAAAGCAGACACAAAGGGCCACATAGTATGTGATTCCAATTATTTTCTTAAAATCTGTTTTTACTGATGCTTAGACAGAGAGGAAGAGGGAGAGAGAGAATTATGGATTGGCTGCCTCCTGCCTGCACTGAGCTCACAACCCAGGCATGTGTCTGGGCCAGGATTGAACTTGTGACCTCTCCGTGCATGAGACAATGCTCAACAAACTGAGCCACACCAGTTATATGTGTGATATTGTTAGCATATGTAGCTAGTTATTATTAATAAAGGATAGGAGCAAATGGAATCACACACTAAACCTAATCTACTGGAGATCTGAATTGGACATTAAGCCTCATTCACTAGGAAGCCACAGTATTCATAGGTTCCCCAGGGGACAGCCACACCCTCCAGATGAGGGGATCTAACCCCCACCAGGCAGGAAGATGCTCCACGGCATGAGCCAGGATTACCCAGGGGCAGGGATAAAGCCCTAGGGAAAGTCCTTCCCTAGGTGCACGCACAGTAGAAACCTAGATGGCACAGGGTAGGCAGCTCACACACAGTAGACACTGGATGATGAGGTAGCAGAACTTGGGGGCAAGGGCAGTGGGAGCCAACATGAGACAAAATGGAGTGGAGTCTAGCCTGGGGAAATCTGGGGAAAGGATGGGTTGGATGAGGGCGAAGAACTTTGGAAAGCCCAGGAAAGGGATTGGTCTGGGGGAGGGCCCAACACAAGCCCATGAAGAATTAGGAAAAAGGTTGGATGGTTTGAAAGAGCCTGCTCATTCCCTCAAACCAAGGAAGTAGATGGAGGCCCTGGCCGAGTGGCTCATTTGGTAGGAGCATAGTCTTGGGCAGCAGGTTTCAGGTTCAATTCCCAGTCAGAGAACATACCTAATTTGCGGGTTCAATCCCCAGCCCTCTCACACTTCAATGTTTCTCTCTCTCTCTCTCTCTCTCTCTCTCTCTCTCTCCTCCCTCCCCCTCTCTAAAAATCAATGAAAATATCTCCTGGGCTGAGGATTTAAAAAGAAGAAGGAGAAAGAAAATATATGGAGGATTATCAGGAATCTCTGGGCAGTTGCTATAGAGCCTGCCTGCCCTCTACATCCTGCAGGGCATCTTATTCCCCTTCACCCCAATAAGTCTTGATACTATACACTTAACCTACTCCCATGCATGTCGGCTTTGAAATTCCCTTCTCACCACACCACAAGAAACCATTTTCACTGGCAAAAATGTTGTGACTTACAATATGAACTACCTATTTGGTCTTCTACCCCATTTCTGGTACTGAGCTCCTAAACTCCCTGTAGTTCCCTGTGAAGAGAGTGAGAAAGGTGTCTTTTCTGTGTTAACACATTGCACACCAGTAGTTTTATTGCTAGCTTTACCCAGTGGCCAGATAAGTTTCTACTGAACGAGCACAAAAAAACGTTGTACAAAGTATCATACTTCAAAAAGATATTAGCTTGTAAGAACATGTGATAAATAACTCCAAAATGCAATGGGTGTTTAATTCTAAGGCGTAAAACACTGTGTAATATGAAAACACAAGAATGCTCGTGATCTGCCATCAAGGTGTTAATATAAACACAACACAACTATGGACGGGGCTGGTGGCTAGTGCAGCCAGCAGCATGGTTAGAAGTTTCAGGTCCACCTCTGACCTCTGGGGAGGGGAGAGGAGAGGTAGTGGAGGTTGAATCAGTCACCAATGGCCAATGACTTACTCAACCCTGTCTACGTCATGACGCCTCCATAAAACCCCTAATGATGAAGTTCCAAGAGCTGCCAGGTTGGTGAATATGTGGAGGTGCTGCGAGGGTGGTGTCCTCGGAGGGGACACGGAAGCTCCATGGCCCTTGCCCACACCTTGTCCTGTCCATCCTTTCGTCTGGCTGTTGATTCTTACCTTTTAATGCGCTTTGTAATAAATTAGTAATCTAGTGAGTAAATGGAAACTCACTAGAGAAGTTCTCTGATCTCTGCTCTAGCAAATTCACCAAACCTAAGAAGGGGGCCAGAAGCACGGATGACAACCTGGACTAGCAGTTCAGTTGGCATCTGGAGAGGGGGTTGGGGTGGGGACAGTCACGTGGGACCGAAAGCCCTGCACCAATGGGGTCTGACGCTGTTTCCAGGCTGATAGTGTCCGAACTGGGTTGAGTTAGGAAACATCCAGCTGCTGTGGGAGAATTGTTGATGTGCGGAACCTCCCCTCCCAACATTTAATGTAAAATGTCCAGAACAGGCAAATCAGATTCCAGAGAGAAAGCAGACTAGTGGTTGCTAGGGGCTGGGGAAGGGAGACTGGGGAGTGCCGGCTAATGGGGTCTCCTTTGGGAGTAATGGAAAAGTTCCGGAAAAGATGGTTGTATAATATCATGGATGTGCTAAAGGCCACAGAATCGTTCACTTTCAAATGTTGGCTCTCCTGTTAATTTCTGTGGAGCCTCCTGCCTGGACATTCTCCAGGAGAGCTGGGGAGGTGAATAGAAGTGGCCTCAGACGGCCCTGGAAGGTTTGGCTCAGTGGATAGAGCGTCGTGCAGATTGAAGGGTCCGGGGTTCAATTCCAGTCGGGGACATGTGCCTGGGTTGTAGGCTCAATCCCCAGTGAGAGGCGTGCAGGAGGCAGCCGATCAATGATCCTCTCTCATCATTGATGTTTCTCTCTCTCTTTCCCTCTCCCTTCCTCTCTGAAATCAATAAAAAAATATTTTTTAAAAAAGAAAGAAATAGTCTCCCACTTCTGTGTTCTCAGGAACTCAGAACTCAGGCCTCTGACAGAACTCAAATATTACCTCTGCACAGAGGGATCGGTGTGAGCATGCGGGATCTCGTGGATGGATCATCTCTACACCCCTACCCACTTCACCTGCCCCTCCGTTTCCTTACCACTAGAAGAGGGGATGGGTCTGAGTGGAAAGAAGAGGCTGGGTTGGCCAGCTGCAGCCAGGATGGTAGGGGAGCCCCTGATGAGAAGCCAGGGCTTAATGAAGGTGGGAGGTGGGGGTGGCGCAGGACCCTCCCATTACCTGGTGACAACCCACTGCAAGGAGCTGAGGTGGAGCCTCAAGGCGCTAAAGTCATGGCTGGCCAAGGCAGACAGTGATTTTGTGCTGGGAAAGGCGGCTGGATCCTGTCCTTCCAGCAGGAGCCTTGCTCTGTGGCCTCCATTGATCCCCTCACTATCTCTTGCCTGCCCACATCTGTCACACTTTACACACCTCTACCATCTGCCCATCTTCTCAGTGGCACAGGGACTGTGCCAGCGGTCAGGAGTCCTGAGCAATGGAGGAAGGTCTGGGTGACTCAGGGGAAAGGATTCCTGGAGCACCTCATGCCTCATCACCTTCTGGTGGCTAGTCCTGACACCAGCCCTTTCTGCCCTAAACCTCAGCACCCAATTCCTTGCTTCCTCCTCTCTGGGCCCAGCAAGGGATTGGGGCACAGACTGGCTTCATCCTTTCCCCAGCCTTCCAGAAACCCCAGCCTGGAGCAGAGAGAGCCAAGCACAGATCTCTCAGTCAAGGGAGTCACTGGAATTTGAATTATGATAGTGTTGACCCCCAGCATGTGCAAAACCCCCACTTCTGTGTGTCCTCCCCTCAGCCCTGACACGAGTTCTGTTACCACCATTTATTTTCTCTAATATTTTTATTGATTTCAGAGAGGAAAGGAGGAGAGAGATAGAAACATCAACGATGAGAGAGAATCATTTATTGCCTGCCTCCTGCACTCTCTACTGGGGACTGAACCCGAAACCCAGGGATATGCCCTTGATCAGAATTGAACCCGGGACCATTTAGTCCGCAGGCCCCAACTCTATCCACTGAGCCAAATCAGCTAGGGCAACCACCTTTTTGAAATGGGGAAACTGAGGCTCTGCTGGTTGAAGCCCCTTGTGCTAAGTGTCCGGGAGAGGAGGGGTGGGAATGTGAACACAAAATGCTTCTCTGGAACTGCCAGCTGTGTAGGCTGATGGGTCTGGATCAGGGCAAAACCTTGAAGGCTTTTATATTTGGGGAAAACCATAAATAGACAGGGGGAAGGAGGAGCTTCAGAGTCCCATCCCAGGCCTAGAAATATCCAGTAGAAGGCAGACATGTGTGAGGTCCCCATTGTGGAGTCACCCCCTAAAACCTAAAACCTATGTACCTTCTTGTGCCCCGGGGTTTGGTTCCCTTATCCATTCATGGAAATGAATGGTGCCTGCAGCCTGGTGTCCAGTGAATGCTGTGGTCTCACCATTATTTATTTGCAGGCTGCCACCTTGGACAGCACCTCTGTGCTTGGCTCTCTCTGCCCCCTGCTGACCTTGCTCTGCCATGTGAGGGTGACTCAGCTCTCTGGAGTAACTCTGGGGCCCCGCCTCTGCTAGTGTGTGGGGGGGAGGGAGCCCTAGTTCCTTGCTTAGTCATCCCCACATCCTTTATTGAGTACTTACTTTGTGTCAAGCTGGTGGGGCAAGAAACCCCGCCTCCCGACCACCTGCAGTCAGGATGTTAGGGTGAGCACATGTGTTTACTAAGCACCTGCAGATTACCTGGGAGGTCACCTCAGGACTTTCCTATCGCCTGGTATAATTCCACTGCACAGGAGCTAAGGCTGACTCTGGGGAGTGCAAGTGGGGGCAGGAGGGGTGCTGAGAGGAGGCTAGGCTTGGCTGGCTTAGCTCAGCTGGTGGGTATTTGCTGGGAGAGAGGGCTGAGAATTCCGTTCTCCCAGTAGGAAGATGGCTGTGTGGCCCCCATTGATCCTTGTACTTCTTGCTTGCACACTCCTATCCCACTTTATACATTCCTACCATCTGTCTCCCACCGCTGCCCACCCTTTCCACAGCACAGGGGCCAGCACCTGGGGACAGGAGTCTTGAGCAGTGGAAAAAGTCCTGACTGAGGAGGAAGGGTGTTCCTAGGGCACCTTCTGCCCCTTCATCATCTGGCGGCTGGACCTGACACCAGCATTCTCTGCCCTGAAGTGCCGCACTCCAATTCTTTGTCACCTACTCTCTGGGCCAGCCAAGGAACTGGTGCCCAGAGTAGCTTTATCCCTGCCCAAATCTTCCAGGAACCCCCAAGTCTGGGACAGACAGAGTCAACACTGCTAGTGCTGGAAGTCAGTCTTGGACTGGAGGAATGAATGGAGGAGCTTTTTGAGTAGGGTTTTGAAGAATTAGTAGGAGTTTCCTAGATGAAGATGAATAACTGCAAAAATACCCAGTATATGTAGCACCTACTATATGCCTGCCGTGTCCTTTATACATCATGTAACTTTCTCTCCATTGAAAGACTCAGTCCTTACTTCCCAAATAAACAGAGATGTGATGGAGAGAAATGACTTGCCCAGGTGATACTTTTTTGGCTCTTTCTGGTCCTTTCTCCTCTGCCTTTTCTTTGTTTCTTTTTTAAAATAGTTTTTATTTCAGAGAGGAAGGGAGAGGGAGAGAGAGAAACATCAATGATGAGAGTTATTGATCGGCTGCCTCCTGCATGCCTCCTATTGGGGATCGAGCCCGAAACTCAGGCATGTGCCCCTGACTGGAATCGAACTCAGACTCTTCAGTCCACAGACCGGTGCTCTATCCACTGAGAGGAACCAGCTAGGGCTGCTTTGTTTTTCAATATCTTCAGCCTTTGGTGCTAAACAGAAAGGGACGAGAGGAAACACCATCAGGAAAGACGGCCACTTCTTAAGCTCTCGCTATGGAGTTTAACACATAATAATGTTGTGTTTTGTTGTTTTGTTTTGAATATATATTTTATTGATTTTTTTCCAGAGAGGAAGGGAGAGGGATAGAGAGCCAGAAACATTGATGAGAGAGAAACATCGACTAACTGCTTCCTGCACACCTCCCATTAAGGATATGCCCGCACACGCCCTTGACCAGAATGGAACCTGGGACCTCTCAGTCCGCAGGCCAACGCTCCATCCATTGAGCCAAACCAGTTAGGGCTGTGGGTTTTTTTGAGAAAATCATTCTCCCCATCAGTCCACCAATCTGGGATGATGCCCCCATTTCACAGAAGTCTCAGAAGCACTCCTGGGCCCCAGCTTCCCCAGGAGCAGCACCCTCAAGCTTCTCCCCCAGACAAGCAATCACAGACCCTGCCCAGCTGTGGTCCCCGCAGTGTTTACTGTGCCGGCTGGACCAAGCAGGCGGGGGCGGACAAAGTCCGGGGGATATAAAGGTCTGGCAGCAGCGTCCGGTCAGTCACAGCTCAGAGCACAAGGAGCACAGCTCTGCCCGGGCACGGCCCCACCACACCGTGCTGCCCTGTGAGGATGCTGTTGATGCTGCTGACGCTCTCCTGGCTGCCGTGGGAAGGCGCCCTATCTCTTGCCCAGGAGCACCTCCAGGTCTTCCCGGGACCCTTACACACGCACCCCAGTCCGAATATCTCCAGATTCCAGGAGTTGAGGAAACGCTACGAAGATTTGCTGACCAGGCTTCGAGCAAACCAGACCCGGGAAGACTCGAACCCTGATCTCATCCCTGCTTCTCAAGTCCAGATACTCACCCCAAAGCGTGAGTGAAATCTCAAATACACCCCGCTACACACCCAAGCAGCTTCTATCATCTAACCAGTGGTTCTGAGTTATTCAGCATTATGCTGAGCCTCAGTTTCCCCATCTGTGAGCCGGACAAATACGTCCCTCCTCCGGGCTGATTGGGGAGCTAGCGTCCCTGTTTGCGTTGGGACAAGAGAGGCTTAGCCATTGTGGGAGAGGAGAATTACATCTCCTCGGATAGCAGATGGGGAAACTGAGTCGGAGAAAAGCGACTCAGCGAGTCTCCTGAAGGCTCACCTAGCCTGGAGAGCCCTGAGATGAGGTCTGGCAGGGTGCGTGGTCCCTGTTCTTGAATGGAGCTGGGGTTGAGGGTGGGTGGGATCCAACAGGAAGGATGCAGGGGCAGGGCGGGGGATGGGAAGGGGAGCAGGAGGGGCTTAGTGCATAAAAAGGGGAAAGAATCCACTCGGACTGGTTCTGAATCTGATGCAATCTCGCTACAAGGCACTGCTAAAGCCGCAGGTGATAGGTGCCCTGAAAGAAGGAGGGGAGTATTTTCGCGCCCTCCACGGAGACTCTGGGAGGAGGAGAGGACAAAAGATCGGGCCTGCGCTAGAATTGGGAGGGGTTGGGGAGAGGATGTCAAACTAGAATTGATTTTATCCCACCCTAACTCATTGGTGCTGAGACTCCAGGTAAACCTCTCGCCCTTTTAGTCTAACAACAACAACAACAAAAAACTGGTGGTGCTCATGCAGCAACTCAAATGCCAGTCTCTGTAGTACCCTCAACACCTGTCCCAGCCTGGGGGTCTGCGGATCCTGGGGAGCCTGGTACCCTTCATTTCTCAGGTGGAAAACCGAGACCCAAGGAGCTGAAAACAGTGTCTGGTGGCTGAAACCGTAGCCCCAGGCACTTAGTAGGCCTTCAACGAAAATGTTTTTGACTGCCAGGAGGAAGCAGAATCAGCATTTGACTAAGCACCTACTGTGTGCCATGCACAGTGGTGACTAGGCAGACAAATCCCTAGGGTGGTGCCCATTTTAGGTAGGTTGGAGGAATTCAGGGAAAGAGTGTGGCTGGTGGAGGAAGGGGTGTATGCGACGGCCCCGAGGTGCGATACAGCCTGGCCTGTGGAAGGAAATGGGCACCCTCACGCCCGGCACATAGCAGGCCCGTGGGTAACTGGCCTTCCTCTCTCTCGCCCACAGTGAAACTTGGACCAGGCGGCCACCTGCACCTGGGCATCCCCAGGGCCAACCTGACTAAGGGGCTCCCCGCAGCCTCCCGCCTGGATCGGGCCCTGCTCAGGCTGTCCCCAACGGAGTCGGGCTTGTGGGATGTGACGCGGCCGCTGCGGCGTCAGATCGGCTTCGGTGTCTCCCGGGAGCCCGCCCTGCGTCTGGACTGGCTGCCGCCTTCGGATCGGTTGCGGGCGGCATCGACTTCTGCGGGGCTCCGGCTGGAGCTGCACTGGCGGCCACGCGCCGGCAGGGAACGCCGCAGCACGCATGCGCGCGCTCCGGACGGCTGTCCGCTTGGGGAGGGCCGCTGCTGCCGCCTGCGGAGCCTGCGCGCATCGCTGGATGACTTGGGCTGGGCCGATTGGGTAATGGCGCCCCGCGAGCTGGATGTGCGCATGTGCAGCGGCGCGTGCCCGAGCCAGTTCCGGTCGGCTAACAGGCGTGCGCAGATGCTGGCGCGTCTGCACCGCCTGAAGCCCGAGGGCGTCCCTGCGCCGTGCTGCGTGCCCGCCAGCTACGAGCCAGTGGTGCTCCTGCATCGGGACGGCGAGGGCCGCGTGTCCCTCACGCCCTACGACGACCTCGTGGCCAGCGACTGCCACTGCGTATAAGCGGACCTAGACCTTCATCGACGGCCCGTGCTCGGTGGAGGCGACCTCAGCCCTTGCCTGTCCAATGGAATGGACTACTGCAGTGGTCGGCAAACTGCGGCTCGCGAGCTGCGGTTTGCCGCTGTTAACTAATGAGTTTGCTGACCACTGGGCTAGTGGGACCCCAAATATGCAATGATAATCATTGCTGTTTGCGGCCTCCCGCCAAAAACAAAGTTTTTATAAGTTGATATTTATTATTAATTTATTGGGGTTACTGGCCTGAGGACCAGAGAGCTGGTCCAGCAGGGTGTACATTTACTTAAACTGTGGTAATAAAAATGAATCTGTCAGACCTGACTCCTGTGATGCCTGATCTGGGGACCTTGGGAAGAACCTGCTCCTCCCTGGCCTCAGTTCCCACAGGGGACCTAAGATTGGGGTGAGTGGAAGGTTCAGTGAATGGGCAGCAGGGCATTCTTGGAGCTGACAGGCAATTGGCTGGTGCTAGGAACCCTTCAAAGGCAGTCTGGGACATCCCTGGCTCCATGCTTGTCTAGCTCCATTTCTCTGGATCTCAGTTTCCCTCTACCTCTCCTCATTTCTCAATACTCCTGTTTCTGGATGAGTTTAGATACCAGTGTGTTAGAGCTAAACAGACTTAGAGCCCAGCTAGTGTGGCTCCGTGGTTGGGCATTGACCTATGACCTAGGGCAGTGGTCGGCAAACTCATTAGTCAACAGAGCCAAATATCAACAGTACAACAATTGAAATTTCTTGAGAGCCCAATTTTTTAAACATAAACCTCTTCTAATGCCACTTCTTCAAACATAGACTCGCCCCGTCCGTGGTATTTTGTAGAAGAGCCACACTCAAGGGGCCAAAGAGCCTGTGGCTCTTGAGCCACAGTTTGCCGACCATGGACCTAGGAGATCATGGTTAGATTCCTGGTCAGAGCACATGCCTGTGTTTCAGGCTCCACCCTGTGCAGGAGTCAGTCAATCAGTGATCCTCTCCCTCTTCCTCTCTGAAATCAATTAAAAAAAACAAACATTTTAAATAAACACGGACTGAGAGACCAATTCTAACGCTGCATTTTACAGATGGAGGGAACAAGATGCATGGAATTAATGGCAGAGTTAGGACTTGAACTCATGCCTTCTGACGTCCCAGCCATAGCTCTGCAACTAGTAGGGTGTTTACAAGTAAGAAAAAGAGGAAGGGGTGGGCAAAAGGAGTGGCCTGGATAAAGGGCTTAGGAAAATGAAAGCTTCAGAAGGGAGGTGGCTAGGTTGTGATGAGGCCCAGACCAAAAGGGCAGAGGGATGGGAGAGGTAGTGAGGTGGACAAGGCTGGATCATACTGTCCTCAAATACCAGACTGTGGACCCAGGGACAATGGGGAGCTATAGAGGGGGTGTGAGCAGGGGAAGGACACAGTCCTGATTCATGAGTTACATAAATCCCTCTGGGGACTGAGTCTGGATGCCAGGTACTTGGGAGAAATGAAAGGTACCAGAAATGCGGGAAGTGGCTGAGGAAAAATTCAGGAGTCTCTAGAGATCTAGTCTTGAGAGCTCAGGAAGTCACTGGCAGGAACCTTCTCCCTCTGAGCCAACAGCCTCACCAGCCCCACAGTGTTGATTGAGCACCATTTGCACACCGAGAGGAAGCTGACAATGTGTTGACACCGTGAACGCCCTATGTCTGTGTTAGAGTCTCCTCTTCCCTTTCTAGCAGCCAAGGGGGCTGAAGAGCAGAGCAGGAGCTGGGGAGACGGCTACCAAGACAGTTCTTCCCTATCCCCATTGCTCAGGCTGGGAGACTGAGGCCAGGAGAGATCCAGAATGTCCCGAATCACCTGGAACGGGGTAGACTGGAGTTCAGGCTCAGTGCCCTGCGATCACGTACTCATCTTCGACTGCTGGAGCCTGGCCCAGGAACTGCAGGTTGCCATATATGGGCTGGGAGGCCCGGTGGAGGTCCTTGTAGTTCATGTAGAAGTCACTGTCCTCTGAAGGGTGAGTCCTGTGGGGACAGACAGATGGGTAGGAAGGCGGACTCTGGGGGGAGGCACATCAGCTCTGAGAGGCAAAGGAAGTTCAGTGACCCAATCCACTCCTCTTATTTACACATGAAGAAACTGAAGCAAGGGACATGTTCTCCCAGCCTAGCAACTTTCTCTGAGGAAAGGAAGTCAGAGTCAGTGAGTCAGGGAAGGTTCTGTGGATTCAGCACATAATCCTGAGGTCTGAGGACTTTGGGCCATTGTAGCATATTTTTCTTCCTTAAAGTTGAGGTGTTGCCTATTTTTTTTTTTTTACATTAAAATCTAGCCTTCAGCTTCTTCTCGAAAAAACTGGTAGCTCTGGTCACATCAGCTCCATAAATATAAGTGGCTGGAGCTGGCATCTGCCCTTATAGATGGGCAATGTTTCCATGGTCCCTGAAGCAGCAGACTTTGTGGCCACAAAATAAAAATAAGTCTCAGAGACTCACTTTCTGCATCCATACATTAGTTGGGGAGGCGATTGCTCATTAGGAATGTTTAGCTATGGTAGGCAAGACCCCCAGAGAAGAATTTTCCTTCCTTCAGAACATATTAATCCCATCCTGGGTCCTCTTGTAACAAACGCCACTTTGGGTAAGTGGTGTCTATCACTCATTCACACTTTAGTATGAATTACTCCAAACACATATAGTTGTACAGGGGTGGCCAGGACTGGAGTCAGAGTTTGTTTCCTTCCTCTGCTTCTGACTCACAGTGTGACCTTGGAAAAGTCATTTCCTTTCCTCCCAGAGCCTGTCTCTCTGCATCTGTAAAATGTAGAGTGGGAATGACGCATTTAATCCTCAATGTTTTTGGAAGAGATTGGCCCTGAGGTTGCAGTGACAGGGAAGCAGAGCGGGAGCATCAGGCAGAGCTAAGGGCTTTAGCAAGTCTAGTTCCCTCAAATCCCTACCGCAGACCACTTCTGCTTTTAAGCTGTGTTTTCATTTGCTTTGCATATTCTCTCATTTCTCATCAATAGACTCCGATTGCTTCCCCGCCCCCATCTGGAACTCACATCCAAACTCAGCCAGGACCCTGTTCCCTTCTTGCTTGTATCCTCCCAACCCCTTCAGCCTCACCTCTAATGTTTTGCTGTCTCCACTGACAGCAGTTTCTCTGTTCTCTCCCACCCACTGATATTTGTTTCTGCCGGTGCCTCCCCCTGAAATCCCATCCACTTTTCATCCAACCTGGAAAAGTTGACCCTACCTAACCCCAACCTGATCTAGAGATGTTGGGGCTTTGTATAGGGGAGATGGACACAGATGTCTTTCTTAGCATCTCTCGTGTGTCCAAGGGAGATGGAGGGAGGGCTATCCCCATTGCACAGAGATGGAACTAGTGTTTCAGAGACAGTGCTGGGTCACAAGAAATCTGCACCCAGGCTGTGACTAGTACCACAGAGTCCCCCTCTGCCTAGAACACTTGCTTCCTCTCTCCCTGTCCTTGGCAGCCAGAAACTGGGTATGCAGGCCTTGAAGGGAGTTTGTCCTATCCACAGGGGCTCACTTATTCTTACCCAAACTCCATTAGGGAGGGTCGCTGTTATCCCCATTTTACAGATGAGGAACTGAAACCCAGAGGGGAAAAACCTAATTGCTCAAGATCACACAGCCTGCAAGAGGCAGAACTGGGATTTGAACCCTGGCTATCTGGCTCCAGAGTCTTATAGGCACATGTGTGTGGGTCACTCACCCGTGTTTGGCCGACTGGTGCTTGGCAGGTGGCTGGCCTATGAACACATTCTCATAGTCAGGTGTTGAGGGTCTGGGTAGAGTGGCTTCTGGTTGAGTAAGGCTGAGGTTTCGGCTACTGTATTTTGACTGCCAGCCTGAGCTGGGCCTGGGACCACCTGGGGCAGCCCATGTTTTGTCCTGGCTCTGGCTCCTGGGTGACCAGCGTGACCGGAATCTCCAGATCAGCAATGAGCCAGCTATGGTGAGCCCAAGGAGCAGGCTTCCACTGGCTGCCAGTGCCCCAATGGCCGCCCAGGTCAGGCCAGGGGAGCAGCTGACCTCCAGAAAGGTGGAGAGGTTGTGCCAGGTGAAGGTGCCTGCATCCAGGCACTGCAGGGGCAGCTGGTCAGAGCAGTTGTCCTGCCGGACCTGGTGCCAGGAGGCGAGGATGCAGCGGCAGTCAGCCTTCAAGTCCAGGGCGCAGCGTTCCCCCAGCTCCGCATCCACGCGGTCCAGAGGGTTGTTCGTCACATTCAGGATCTGCAGCTTTTCCAGGTGGGCAAAAAAGGACCAGGGGAGCTCCCGAAGGCCGTTCCCAGAAAGGTCGAGGAGGAGCACGCTGCTGGCCTGCAGAGACCTGTTCCAGGGAATGTTCAGGCCTCGGCCGCTGAAGTTCAAACATGCGGCTGTGAACTCCGTATTCCAGTCCACGTCCCCCAAGGACACGTTGCAGGACAATCCCAGGCTGCGTGGATCCTGCAGGAGCAGCGGCAACCACAGCGCCCACGGCAGGGCGCGCCCCATTCAAGCAACCTAGGTAGAGACACCAGAACCCAAGCCCTGACCTTTGCCTGTGATCGCTCTCACCCTCGACACCTGGGTTTATTGTGAGTTGGGTTTGTTTGCTTTTAATAGCTCGGGGAAGCTCAGGAGGCTTTGGGTCATAGGCAGCCCTCACTTGTAGCCCCCTTATTGTTGAGCTCTGGCATCCAGCCTCAGTCTTTCCCCTCCGGCGAATGGGTACATAACCCCGGGGCCAGTCCCAGCATTGCCCTTTCTGCCAGATGGGTTCCGGGCTTGGCCTAATCCCCCAACATTTCGGGCGGCTTTATTGGCCAAGGCGGAACTATATGCAAATGAGCTGTTGCCCGGCAGAGGGCCGGTCTCCGTGGTCCTGCGGCTGGGAGTCCTGGGCTGGGGTGGGTGGATGGGGTTGCCCCTGCACAGACCCCAGTTCTAGCCTCTGTCCTATCTTTGCGGTCCCATTACCACGTCTTTACCTGGGCGGCGCCGGAGAGCCCGGCGCAGGGGACCTTCGTGGTGGATCACCTGGCCCCGGGCGCACAGCAGCCGGCGACGCGTTCTCAGATCCCCTGCGGTCCGTCCCCAGCGCTCCTCAGACTCTGCACCCAGCGACGCAGGGGAAGAGGAACTGGAGTCCGGGTGGAGTTCAGAGGGCAAGAATGAAGAAGACACAGAGCAGACCCGCCCTTCTGCAGGGCCTCCAGGCCCAGGATTCTCACGGGAGGGGGAAGGGCGGCCCGCTTTCCTCTCGCTGGAACCCAGTCAACCCGCACTAACATCCCCGCTGACTACTACCTCATCAGCTCACTTCCTGGTCTCAGCTCAGTTGACTCCCAGCCCTTGCATTCATTTATTCATTCCACAGACATCCTCGGGGGCCCCAAGAGGCCTCAGCCCTGTCCAGGTTCCGGAGGAACACCCGATCCTGAGAGAGGACAGCGCTGTACACAGACACCCTAGTCAGGACAGGGCCCTGGAAAGCTTCTTGGAGGAGGAGACATTAAAATTGGAGCTTCAACACGTGCAGTTTGCTGAGGATCCCTAAAACCTGCCTTTGACTCTCCAAGCTCCTAGTCTCCCCGACAGACTCGGCACTCTTGCTCATGTACAAAGAGGCCTCCATGTTAAGGGGTTGGTGAGGAGGTTCCCTGGGTGAGGGGACAGGCTTGGAGAATGACAGGCAGTGGCAGACAGAAACAAACCCATTTGCAGATTCTAGGCAGAAGGCATGGCAGGAGCAAAGACCTTGACCCTGGGATGTTGGTGAGCAGTGGAATGGCAGGAGTGGACATGCTAAGAGGAAGAACTGGTCGTGTGTGTGTGTGTGTGTGTGTGTGTGTGTGTGTGTGTGTGTGTAGAGGAGCAGAGGCACAGGCCTCAAAGCAGGCTGAGGAGTGTGACTTTATTCCCAGGGCCACGGGGAGCCAGAGCAGATATGTGAGCTGGGGAGGGGCATTGTGTCAAGACTTACAACTGGAGTGAGTCTAGGGACTGGGGAGGAAATCCAGGGAGGAGATCAGTAACCCCAAGGGAGAGGATAGCCTGAGCAGACCTGAAGGATAGGGACAAACGTGAGACTGAGGAAGGAGTGCATAGGGCTGGGCTGGGAGAAGGTCTTAGGCAGATTGAGTTCAATTCCATTCTAGCCCCTGACTCACTGTTCAACCTTAACTGCTCTGTGCCTCAGTTTCCACATCTGTAAAATGGGATAAGTGCAAAGAGCCTTCCAGATTCCAGGGAGCTGCAGTCCACTCCTTCCACTTTCCCCTCTTCTCATACTCTGCTCTTCCCATTTCAATACTCAGAAGAATTCAGAGACTTTTCAGAAAGGGTTGCAAATTGTTCTTCAACACACCCAAAGTTACTCCAAATAAGAAAATGTAAATCGCAGCTCTGAGACCATTTGTTTTCACCTATCAGATTGGCAAGAATTCAAAAGTGTAATACACTAGTGCTGGTTGGAATATGGGGAAACAGGCAATCCCACACACTGCTGAGGGAATATCCATAGCGCTGTCTCCAGGAAAGGCACCCTGGCACAGGCCACCAGAATCATGAGCACATGTGCCCACTCACCCAGCAATCCCACCCAGGGATTCCCGTAAAATATCTACGTTTGCAAAATGACAGGGGCATAAACTTGCTGAGAACCAGTTCCAGCATGTAATAATTACAAGAGTTTCACCAAAAGGTTGGTGAAGCTTGGGCGGCTCAGCAAGGGTGAGCCACATATGTAGTTTGCCTGTTGGAAACCGCTGAATGGCACTTCCCCCAAACCTGAATAGGATTATTGCTTGCTGCTAGACAGTTCAGGACATTTTATTGCCTCCTGTTGGCCAAACATCTGAACAGTTGTAGGCTATTCCCCAAACTGACAATGCTTCTGTAATCTTACCCTTTGAAGTATATGTCTCCACCTTGCCTTAGGACAACTTGTGTTAATAAAAACAGGGTCCTGAGACAAGGAGGGAGTCTTCAGTTCCTTTAGCTGAAGCAATGCCTTTCAAAATTATCTTTCGTCTTTGGACTCCTTTTTAAAAAAAATATATTTTATTGATTTTTTACAGAGAGGAAGGGAGAGAAACAGAGAGTTAGAAACATCAATGAGAGAGAAACATTGATCAGCTGCCTCATGCACACCTCCTACTGGGGATGTGCCCACAACCAAAGTAGATGCCCTTGACTGGATTTGAACCCGGGACCCTTGAGTCTGCAGGCCAATGCTCTAACCACTGTGGACTTCTTCTTGATTCTACACATCAGCCCCTTTCTCCAGAATGCTGAACCCTTTGTAAGGCTGGGAAAAGAATCCCGGCATAAACTGATAAAGGATGAACACAACATGGTCCCTCCACACAGTGGAATATTACTCAGCCATAAAAAGGAGTGAAGCATTGACATCTACAATGTGGATGAACCTGAAAGATATGCCTAGTAAAAGAAGCCAGACACAAATGGCCATATGTTGTATCGTCTCATTTATATGAAATGCCCAGAACAGGCAAAGACAAATCCATAGAGACAGAAAGTACATTAGTGGTTGCCAGAGTTTGGGGTGATGGGAAATGGCTACTAATGGGGACGAGGTCTCCTTTTGGGTGATAGAAATGTTCTGAAACTAGATAGAGGTGATGATTGTACAACATGAATGCATTAATATGCCACTGAATTGTTTACTTTAAAATGGTTAAAATGGCCTGGGTGGCATGGCTCAATGGTTGAGTGTTGATCTATGAACCACGAGATCACTGGTTTGATTCCCAGTCAGGGCACATGCCTGGATGGTGGGCTTGATCCCCAGTGTAGGACATACAGGAGGCAGCCGATCAGTGATTCTCTCTCATCATTGATGTTTCTATCTCTCTCTCCCTTGCCCTTCCTCTCTGAAGAGAGAGAGGAAAGGAGAGAGAAGCACTAATTTAAATACATATACATACATACATATACATGTATATACACATATATACATATATATGTATATATATATATATTTATATTATTGATTTTTAGAGAGCCGAAGGGAGAGGGACAGAGAGATAGAAACATCAATAGGCTGCCTCCTGCATGCCCCTACTGGGGATTGAGCCTTCAACCAGGGCATGTGCCCTGATCGGGAATTGAACTGTGACTTCCTGGTTCATGGACAGACATTCAACCATCAAGCCACGCTGGCCCAGCAGAAACATTGATTGGTTGTTGCACTTATTTATGCATTCACTGGTTGATTCTTGTATGTGCCTTAACTGGGGATCAAACCCACAACCTTGGTGTACTGGGAAGATACTCTAATCAACTGAGCTACCTAGCCAGGATTAGGGTGGTACCTTTTTAATGGGATGAGCAAGGGAATCCTTATTGAGAAGGATAAAGGAGCTTATTGAGTAAGGTGATGGGGGAAGGACGCCCAATATGGAACAGCTTATGCAAAGGCCCCTGAGTGAAAGTAGATGTCTCCAAGAGAAAATGTTAACTGAAAAAAGCAAATAATAATAATAATAATAATAATAATAATAATAATTTTCTAGATTTCATTTGCCTACAGAAACTTTGGATGAAACATGAAAAACAAATACCCATAGTTACCTCTTAGTGGCAGGCAGATGGGAGGGAGAGCCTCACCAGGTACATTTTAATATTTTTTTATTTTAGGATCCTATCATTTCATAGGAATGCGAATCATAGTATGCACATTCAATCAAAACATTAAAATTAGCTGGCAACTACACATGAGACACTAGGTTTTCGGGACAAGAGGGACAGGGGTTCCCCTGGGGCACAGGTGCTGCTGAGCCATCTCCCATACCCCACATCCTGGGAGGAGCTGGTAGTGTCCAACACCAGGCCTCTTAGAATAAGAGGAAATGAGCAAATGAGGAAGCACCAGACACGGGGACCATGGGGGAGGGGGCAGACAGGCCTGGGACCTGGATAGTAGGTCTGGGGGGAACTAGGGGTTTGGGGTCTGACATATCTGGGTGTCCTGGAGTTCTGGAGGCTTAGGTCCTGTGGCTTGGGTGTCTGGAAATTCCTCGCATTTGGGGGGTCCTGGAGTCTGGAGCATGTCATAGGTTTAATAGGCCTGGGGTCTGGGTCTCCTGCTGTAGTCCCAGCTGGCCGTGCCCAAGACTGTGGAAGGGAGGAAACTCTGGCTCTGCTGGCCCCCACCCTGGCTGAAGGGAGCTGGAAGCTTCTGGAGGGCACATCTTCATACCCCCTTTCCTGCCCACCTGACTCACACGGAGCAGGTCCTGGGCCTGAGTTCCAGGAAGGGACAGCCCACCCCATCAACACAGAGAGCTCCAGAGACCCTCAGAGACCCACAGACACACTCAGAGAGAGAGACACAGGGAGTTCCCTCAGTTCAGCTACATCAGCCCAACTCTCTCGGATGCCCTCACCCACCCTAGCTGGGTGAGGCCTCGGACTGGGCCCTGCCCCTAGGAGCTCCTCGACTTCCTGGCCCAGCCCCCTTCCTGGCTTCCTGCCATCTCCATCCTCTCCTTTGAAACCTCACCCTCTCTTGGAATCCAGTCCCCCCAAGGGGAGGGGAGGGCGCAGCCTGACACAGCAGCAGAGGCTATTTAGGGGGCCGGGGATCTTCAGGCATCTGCTCAGCTCTGGAGCCAGCAAGTCAGGATAGAAGCCAGGTGTGAGGGCCAAGGACTGGGTTGGGGCAGTGAAGCCTACAGGTTTACTTGCAACGTGGATGACCCCAGACTTCTACGCATTCATTCAGCAAAAATGGCAGAGATGCCGAAACCGGTTTGGCTCAGTGGATAGAGCGTCGGCCTGCGGACTGAGGGGTCCCAGGTTTGATTCCGGACAAGGGCATGTGCCTGTGTTGCGGGCACATCCCCAGTAAGGGACGTGCAAGAGGCAGCTGATCGATGTCTCTCTCTTATCGATGTTTCTAACTCTCTGTCCCTCTCCCTTCCTCTCTGTAAAAAATCAATAAAATATACTTTTTTAAAAAATGGCTGAGATATGCTTGGCCACTTCATTGCTGTGTGATCTTCCGCCAGTACCTTAACCTCCCTGTCCTCAGCTGGCTTTCTTCTCTTAAAATGAGTTCTGTCACGACCACTGTGCAGGGCGGCTGTGAAAGGCTGGGAGGCAGACATGAATGTGAGCACCAGTCTGGAGCTGGGGACACAAGTGACCAATACACCAGTGGGGTGTCCCAGGGACTAAAATGATAGTCCACGAACCCACACAAATCTAATTCGGGAGGTAAACCTCGATTTTCAATGATGAGGAAAGACCTTATTTGAGGTCACATGACCTTGTTGGTTATAGTAAATTTTGAGAAGTCACTGAATACCTTTTGGGAGGAGGGTGGGCAAACAAACTATGGCATTGAGGTGACTGTGTTCAAAAAGTGCAGGCCAGCCCTAGCCAGTTTGGCTCAGTGGATAGAGTGTCAGCCAATGGACTGAAAGGTCCCAGGTTCAATTCCAGTCAAGGGCATGTAGCTTGGTTGCGGGCACATCTCCAGTAGAAGGAGTGCAGGAGGCAGCTGATCAATGTTCCTCTCTCACAGATGTTTCTAACTCTCTATCTCCCTCCCTTTCTCTCTGTAAAAAATCAATAAAATATATATATTTTTTAAAAAGTGCAGGCCACCTGCGAGATGGCATTTTTCTGCTCTGCCCACGGGAGGCCATGCTGCTGGCCCACGGGGCTCTCCTAGGAGTAGCCCTGAAACGCAGACGGAAGGGAGTTGATCACAAACATCCAAGCTCCTAGTCCTTTCAGTAGAGTATCTCTGTCTTCCCTGGGGGCACCCTGGAAATGCAGCCTCCCGGGGAGCCACTCACCGACATCTTCTGCAGAGCGCCTTCTCTCCTTACTACGCCCTGGGCTTCCTGGAGTGACCTCCCAAATAATTCCGCTCCTGAATTCTGGTCATAGGGCTGCTTCTTGAGGATCCCAAATGAAGATGGGTGCAGCGCTATAAAGGAATACTGCATGATCTCACTTATACGTGGAATGTAGAGGTGGATATGTACATTAAGGTGAATGTAATGATTACCTCACACTATGTATCACACATCAAGTTGTATACCTTAATATGTACAAATTTTTTCTTTTGGTACCCTGATCAGGGATTAAACCTGCAACCTTGGCATATCAGATGATGCTCTAACCAACGGAGCTACCCAGCTAGGGCTAATATGTGGAATCTAAAAAAAAAACAAAATAAAATTGTAAACAGAACAGAAACAGCCCTAGCTAGTTTTGCTCAGTGGTTACAGCATCAGCCTTGGACTGAAGGGTCAAAGGTTTGATTCTGGTCAAGGACACTGTACCTCAGTTTCAGGCTCAATCCCCGGGCTTGGCCAGGGTACATATAGGAGACAACCAATCAATGTGTCTATCTCATATAGATGTCTCTCCCTCTCTGTCTCTCCCCTCCCTTCCATTTTCTCTATAAAAAAGTGGAAAAAATATCCTCAGGTGAAGATTAACAAACAACCAGAAACAGAACTATAGATATAAAGAACAACTTGATGGTTGTCAAAGGAGAAGGAGTGTGTGTGTGGGGGGGAATTAAAAAATTAACAATAATCATTTATATCATGATTTAAAAAAAGAATGCTATAAGCAGTTAGATTTTTAAAACATTTTTATTATGTATAAATATATAAGTATTAACATGGAAATATACAATCAAATATTTCTAAGTGTTTATTATCTATTCTAATAAGAGGGTAATATGCTAATTAGACCAGGTCAACCAGACATCTTCCGGATGTCCGACTTCCTTTCTATGGTGGTGGGAGCCAAGGTGGAGGCAGTTAGGGGCTATCAGGCCAATGGGGGAGCAAGCAGTTGGGGGGTGATCAGGTTGGCAGGGGAGAACAGATAGGGGCAACCAGTCTGGCAGGAGAGAGCAGTGAGGGGGTGATTAGGCTGGCAGGCAGAGGTGATTAGGGGTGATCAAGCAGTCATGGAGGTGAGGAGTTAGGAGCCAGACATCCCCCAAGGAGTCCCAGATTGGAGAGGATGCAGGCTGTGCTGAGGGACACCCCCCAATCCCCACGCATGAATTTTGTGCACCAGGCCTCTAGTAATATATAATTATTATATTTAATTCTAAGTAGCAGCATCCAGGCACTGACTACTTAATTAGTTGTGTAATCTTCACAATAGTCCTTTGAAATTGGAACTATCATTGCCCCCATTTACAGCAGGAGAAACTGAGGCACAGTGTGTTTGAGTAGCTTGTCCAGGGACCTACAGTTGCTGAGGGGCAGCCTGAATCCGTGTGTTGACCATTAGGCTGCTCTACTCAGAAACAAGCTGCATTTATCTGTGTCTACCTGGAAGGGTGTGCAGAGCCTTTGCATAACACACATGTCACTTGCGGATGTAGGATGGTAGCGAATGCCTGGGGGTGAGGACTAATAAGGGCATTTAGCCTTCTTTGCTAGTTTTTTTTTTAATTATTATTAATTTTTATTAATTTTTTATACATATCTCCCCATTGCCCCCCCTCCCTCCCAGGCATACCCCAACCCCCCAGTGTCTGTGATCATTGGTTATGCTTATATGCATGCATACAAGTCCTTTGATTGATCACTTATCTACCTCACCTAACTTTAATCTTTCTGCTGTAATTTCACAGTCTGTTTGATGCTTAATGATTTTTGTCCTCCTGAGAATTATCAGTCTACTCCCTTTCTGTGCTTCTGATTCTATTATATTCACCAGTTTATTCTGTTGATCAAATTCTTAATTCACTTAATTTTTAGATTCACTTGTTGACAGATATGTATTTGTTGTTCATAATTTTTTGTCTTTTACCTTTTTCTTCTTCCTCTTCTAAAAGAGTACCTTTCAGCATTTCATATAATACTGGTTTGGAGTTGATGAACTCCTTTAGCTTTTTCTTCTCTGTGAAGCTCTTTATCTGCCCTTCAATTCTGAATGATAGCTTTGCTGGATAGATTATTCTTGGTTGTAGGTTCTTGCTGTTCATCATGTTGAATATTTTTTGCCACTCCCGTCTGGCCTGCATCGTTTCTGTTGAGAAATCAGCTGACAGTCGTATGGGTGCTCCCTTGTAGGTAATGAACTGTTTTTCTCTTGCTGCTTTTAATATTCTCTCTTTGTCTTTTGCTCTTGGTATTTTAATTATGATGTGTCTTGGTGTGGTCCTCTTTGGATTCCTTTTATTTGGGGTTCTGTGTGCTTCCTGGACTTGTAAGTCTATTTCTTTTACCAGATGTGAGAAGTTTTCAGTCATTATTTCTTTAAGTAGGTTTTCAGTATCTTGCTCTCTCTCTTCTTCTGGCACCCCCACAATTCTGATGTTGGTACGCTTGAAGCTGTCCCAGAGGCTCTTTACATTATCTTCAAATTTTTGGATTCTTTTCTCTTCTTGCTTTTCCAGTTGAATGTTTTTTTGCTTCTTTATATTTCAAATTTTTGACTTGATTCTTGCCATCCTCTAGTCTGCTGTTAGGACTCTGTATAATATTTTTTATTTCAGTCAGTGTATATTTAATTTCTATTTGGTCCTTTATCATCTTTAGTTGGACCTTTTTCATCTCCTCTTGGGTCTCACTAAATTTACCCATCTTTTCTAGCATATTCTTGAAAAACCTTATAAGTGTGGTTTTGAACTCTACATCCAGTCGTTTTTTCCCCTCCATTTCTTTTGTTTGTGATCCCTTCCCTTGTCTCGGCATTTTCACTATGCCAGGGAAACTTCTGTGTTGGATTCAGCCTTATGATAGCAGACGCAAAGCCGCAGAAGCCTCTGTTGAGCTTGGGAGGGGTGGAGTCTCAGGGCTTAAGGGACCGCCTTGCCTTCCAGGTGGCCCCGCCCTCCACGGCCCCTGAGTCTCACGTGACTGGGTAATGGCTGGAGCCGTCCTTGTGCCTCTAACCGCTGCCTTTCCAGCTCCCCTGCGCACCAGGACCACACAAGTCTAGGTCTCTAGGGTTTCGCCCGAAACTGGGGCTTAGTGGAGTCAGAAGTGGCACAGTTGGGAGGGTCTATCCCCCACCCACTCGCAAAAGCCAGCGGCACAATCAGCAGTCTGTCCTGTGCACAGCGCCGTGCGCGGCACCAGGCCTTTGATCTTTTGCGACTCCCCTAAGTTTCCGTGCACCTCTCCCTTTTCACAGTCCAAACTCCCCCCGTATGAGTTTCAGCTGGATCTGGGGTTTAGTGTCGTAGGATAAGGGGTTCAATGCCTTTGAGAGTCTCCGTTTCCCTCCCGCCAGAGAAAGCCAGCCAGGAACTCCGGTACCCGCTCTCTCAGCACGCGCGTCTCCGTACCTCAGCTTTTTGCAGCTCCTCTGGGTCTCTGTGAGCCCCTCTCTTTCCTTCTAGTTGTAGAACTTCCACTCAGCCAGCTTTCCTGTGGTTCTGGATGATGTCCGTTCTGTCTTTTAGTTGTAGTTTTGAAATTGTTGTGCGAGGTATCAGTGTAGGTGTTTACCTATGCCGCCATCTTGGATCCATCTCCCTTTGCTAGGTTTTATTCATTTTATTTTTGGCAAGTTTTGTTCATTTCACAAATATTAACTGAGCGCCTATTGGATGCATGCAGCAAGACTCCTGCCCTTGGGGAGCTGACATTCCAGTGAGGGGAGATGATGAAACTATAAACTGGCAAATTCAAAGGAGGTTGGAAAAGTGCTATTGCACTGGCCAGGGCAGCTCAATGGTTGAGTGTAGACCTACGAACAAGGAGGTCATGATTGGATTCCTGGTCAGGGCATATGCTCAGGTTGCGGTTGCAGGCTAGATCCCCAGTGTGGGGTGTGCAGGAGGCAGCTGATCAATTAATATGTCTCATCATAGATGCTTCTATCTCTCACCCTCTCCCTTCCTCTCTGAAATCAATTTTAAAGAAAATTGCACTGTTGAGAAAAAAAAAAACCACAACTGATTGTGGGGTATTCTGACAACTTGATGGGGCAGTTGACAGTTATGAGGGTTAGTCAAGGAAGGCCTCTTGAGAAATAAGATAGGACAAAAAAGGAAAAACAAAACAAAAAGATTGGAGGAAAGAGCTCAAAATGGGAATAAGGGGATTTTTTTGAAGGGGGAGAACTGGGTGATTTTTAAAATATTTTTCTGCTATGAAATTATTTAACTCCTAAATATGTAAACATTAGTTGGAAGCCCACTTGGAGGCATAGGTAAAATAAGAGAAACCTACTGTATTCCAACCCTGAAACTCTGGATCTCAAGAGCTGCTCCAAAGGGGCGCCAAGGACACTCAGGAATTGGAGTCTCTGCTGCCCTCGTGTGGTCAAGCTAGGGGTTGCAGGCACGGGTGGCCTAGGCAGAGGTGGAAAATTGGTTCCTCCCCCTTCTGACACCCCACCCCCATCCCACCTCAGTCACAGGGACACAAACAGGTTGTGACAATCTTTGCAGCCCTTAGGCTGAGATCTCTGAGGACACTCAGTACAGAGGAGATATTTGTAATTTTTAGTTCAGCAATAGGTATTTATTGAGTGCCTACCTACTGTGTGCCAAGCCTTGTTCTCTGGGCTAGGGGCACAGCATGAAACAAACATTAAAATTCTCTGCTCATGAAACTCATGAATTACTGGGGACATGAGCAATCAACATGCAAAAACAAATATTTTCAGGAAAATCCAACATGGCAATGTGACCCAGGCAGGACATTGGAGGGTCTCTCTGAGGAGACATCCTCAGAACTGAGGCCTGAACAAGAAGAAGCCAGCCAGGGGGAAGGGAAGGGTGTCCCAGGCAGAGAAAATAGCCTGCACAAAGGCTCTGGGGTGGGAATGAGCTGGATGCATGCAATAGGATTGCGGACAAAATTACCTAGTTTCTGGTGCTTAGCGAGCATCTGCTCCTCACTCTTAGAAGGGGTAGAAAAAAATGTGTTCTCGTGTACCACACAGAGTGAGAATGCAACTTTAGGGTGCCATGGGAATGCTTTCCTCCACCACCAGAGGCCTGGGCTCTGGAGGGAGAAGGTGAGGGGTGGCACTGCCACCACACCCCAAAGTGGGACCTGGTACCTCCACTCTCTGCTATGCATCTTGGGGCAAGTTGCTTCCCTGCTCTGAGCCTATTTTATCTGCATAACTTTGTCAGCAGCTGCTAGAGACTCCCCCACTGCCATTTCTCCCTTCCCTCCCCCTCCCCCCAGGCCTGAGGTTCTCACAAAAATGCCTCCAATATCCCAGAGTGAGTGTCCCAGACCTAGGCAGGGAGCTGGGGCACTTCAGTGGGTGGAGTGCTGCCTCTGGGTTGCCTATGTGACTCCCTTGGTGCCACTCCGAGCCTCATTTCCCCCATCTATAACATGGGAGAGAAACACTGCTTCTCTCATGAGGTGCTGAGTGCACCGGTTCCTAATGACTGGTTTGACTCCAAAGTTCAAGTGCAAGGCAGAGGGGCATGTACTTAAATTTGTAGGCAGTGGGAATCACAGAAGGTGCTGGAAGCAGGGCAGTGGACTGGCTGGGCTGAGGTTCAGTCAGCTCCTGCTCAAGTCCACACAGCAGAACAGGGCACAGCCAGGGTTCAAACCCAGGTCCAGATCCTCCACTGGGGACTTCTGCCTCTAGGTGACCAGTCTTGGTGTGTAATTCCCATTGAAGTAACCTGGGACTCCAAGTAGTTGCTGGTTTTCCAAGTCTATGCTGTCTGAACAACCCTTCGCCTGTGCCCCTTCTCCCCTCTACCAGCACCCCTGGGCTGGGGGCCCTGCTCCCACTCTGTCAAGGCTGGAACCCCTACTCAAAGCCTCAGCACCCTCACCCACCACCCATATTCACCAGCTGCTGTGGCTTCTTCCTTCCTGGTGTTTGCGTTTTAATTTTTGTGTTGCAGTTAGAAAATTACCCATAATTACAGCTCTGAGAGGAAATGCCTCCTGGTGCAGCCCCTCTCCCAGCTGGGGGCCCTCCATCATAGGGCTGATGAGGGCCGCCAGCCTGGATCCTGGCCCCTTCCAAAGCTTCTCACTTTAATGAGAAGGTGCTGCTTCCATCTCCTGTGGAGAGAAAAAAACATTATCAGGAAAACCCCAAATCAGCCTTCCCTACTACTTTTGCAATATATTCACAGCCAGACATCTGGGTCCGCAGGGAGGGCCCATCCAGAGAGAGAGGCAGAACTGCAAACAGTCTACTGGACACATTATTTTATCAACAGAGACAAGTCCCATACAGGCTAGTGTAGAATCCATAATATGGAGGATATGGCCAGGGAAGGTGAGGAGGGGGAAGGGGACAGGAGAGGGTGCAGAGAGGAGAGAAGGAGGAACTGCTGGGACCAAAGGCCAAAGGAGGAGCCAGAATAGGCCAGGCCTGGAGCCAGAGAGAGTTCCAGGCAGCAGGCACAGCCAGTGCAAAGCCTAGGAGGTGGGACCTGGATGGGTCTGAGACTGGAAGGGCTGGAAGGAAGTGAATGAGGGGAGGGAAGGTCCCTCTTCCAGCCCCCCACCCCCATACCTCACAAGCAGAACCTACCTCGATCCCCTGCGGTGGGGAATGGGGGGGGGGGGTCGTCGGTAGTCCCTAGAGATGGAGAACCAGCTGCTCAGGGCTGCAGTCCTCGCACTCAGCCACACAGGGCCCTAGACTGCGAAGGGGTCTCAGGTATGGGATCCAGTCCTTTTTTGTTTGTTTTTCCCCTTTATTAAGGTATTACAAATGTGTCCTTATTTGCCCATTACCCCCCCCCCCCTGCCTACCACTCCAGGGATCCAGTCTTGACCTTAACCTCCTTGCTTACAACCCCACTCCTGGGCCCCTGACCTGGCCCATGGCCCCTGTCTACTTAGGCCTCTTCCCCCGGCAACCTCCCTGCTTCCTTCGAGCCTTTCTATACTGCTCAGCCTCAAGTAGCTTCTTAAAACCAGCCCCTAAGTGCTCCGCAGCTTCCTATTTCTTTTAGAACAAATCCCAACTCGTCTGGCTCCTCTGCCATCATTCCTCTCCTCTTTCCCATGCTCCAGCTAAGCTACACAGCCCTCCTCGCTCTGCCTCCAACACCCAAACTCTGTGCCCACCTCAGGGCATTTGCACTTGCTGTGACTGCAGTGTGAACATTCTGCTTCTAGATCTTTCAAATCCACTTCTATCCTTAATCAAAAACGTTTTTCCCATGCCCACCCTCGCATGGTGGGGGGGGGGGGGGCTCTTTCTGTAGCTTCTGCTCTTGCAATGCGTGCACCGTGGTTGGATGTGCGCGCAGCTCAGCTTCCCAGACGCCGCGTGGGGCCCCAGCGCCGGCTGTTCTAGGACTTTTCCGCCGGCGCCGAGGTTGTGTTTGGAGATCCGTCCCGTTGCCATGAGAACCGCGCTTCGTCGCTCCCGCCCGCCTCCCCCTTCGAAGCTCGCTGGGCGGCGGGAGCCTCCGCCTCTCTCCTCCTCCAGAGCCGGGCTGACCCTGCCGACGGCCTGTCCCCCTCCACCGGAGACCCCCGACCCCCTGCCCAGCATGTGGCACTCCGTGAAATTTTCCTCCGGACCCTCCAGCTTTTCATCCTTCTCCTTCCCCATCACACCCTCTGCTCCCCGAGCAGCAACAGCGTGTTCTGAGTCCCCAGAGCCGAGTACACAGCAGGCGCTCGATAAACGTGTGTCGACTCAAGGAACCAAGGCTCAGAAAGAACGAGGGACCTGCCCAGGGCACACAGACTCCGGGGAGCCACCGAGCCTTGGGAGACACTCAGGAGGAGGGACGCCTGGGGGTGTCGGGAGGAGCGTCTGCGCGGCCTGGGAGTCTCGGCTGTCACAGCACGCTGTGGGACTGGGGGGAGACCCCGTTCTGTGCGCTCGCTGGGAGCGGGCGCTGGAGGTCGGCGGTGGGAGTGGGCACTCGGAAATGCTGTCCTGTCCTCCGCCGGGCTCCCCGTCTCCAGGCCAGACCGAAGAATGTTGGCCGCACCCCCTTTAGCCGTAGCTGGGGCCCCTCCTCCGCGCCGGCAGGGCCCGGGCGGCCCACGGGAGAGGAAGCTGGGGGAGGGGACGGCCAGCTGGACAGGAAATGGGCAGGGCCGGCGTCCCCCCGCCGCCCGTCCCCCTGCCCGGGCCCCTCGGGATGGAGGCGGGGCTGGGGCCGGCCTGGCCCCTCCCTTCCTCTTCGCCCGTCTGGAACCCCAGCGCTGGCTCCCCACTTCCCCGCCCGCCCGTCTGCAGGCCTGAGTGGTGGCAGGGGAATCCTGTACTGGGGGCAGCCTCGAAGAGGGAGGCATAATAGGGGTTCCACAGACAGCGGGAGGGGGCGTCCCCATCAAGACAAGTATTCGACACAGGAAACTTGGGTGCACAAGCACACAACACAGGTCCCAATCCGCCCACGCGCGGAGGCACACGCGCGCGCGCGCCCACACAAGTGCACACAACCTGACGCTGCGTCACTCGGCCCCACACTACCGCCACAGACACACAACGCCGCCGCCGCGGTCTCCGACAGGACCGTTCCCTGCAGGCCTGCCAACACCCCAGGCGCCATGATGCACACGTGCGCTCACACAGGAGCATGAACACACACTCGCGGTTGTTGCATAGCAAAAAACACACAACACACATAACCATGGCAAACAGTCACAGAAACATCCAGACCTGGAGTCACACAATGGACCTCTAAGCTCCTACCCTTTCAACCTCCTCCCCGCCCCCCCCACACACACACGTCACCTAACACAGCCCACAGGTATCTGATGGGCACACAGGCCTCCACTGGGCCCAGGCACTCCTGCCCTAGGGTGGCCTTGTCTCAGTGTCCGTCCCTATCTGCCATGCACGCCCCTCCCCCTCCTCCCGGGGACAGAAGGGCCCAAGAGGGGGAATGAGGCACCAACTGTCTGCCCCCTTGATTCCTGCAGAGGACAATTAAAGGTGGTTGGAGCCTTTTACTACAGTTGGCAACCCTGAGACTAAGAGGTCTCCCCAACGAGGTAACGCAGTCGCCAGTCACCCAGCACCTACTGTTAACAGTGTGACTGTGAAGCAGTGCACGATGGCCCCTAGGATTTGGCCTGTGTACCCCAAGAGCTTCTAGCCTATGGTATGTCTTTGTGTTGTGTGTTGTGTGTGGCTGTGGTATCCACAGACTTGGTGAAACCCCAGGTCCAAGTACAAAGCCCTCAGGAAGCTGCGACCGAGTGCTCCCGGATGCCTGCAAATAGCTACTATGGGCTCTTTCCCCAGCTGTCAGAAGCTGTGGCATGGCTGTGCCGATGTGAGCAGTGGGATGTGTCTCGCTGTTCTGTGACAGCCACTGTTGGGGCTTTGTACACACCTGTGTGTAACAGCATGTTCCGGGGTGAGCTGAGTTTGGGGAGCCCTGCAGAATGACACACTCAGTGTGACTGACTGCCCACAGCAGCAGTTGTTCCAGGGTCTGTTGGGATTTGCATGTGTCCTGGGTCTGACATTGTATCTGCAACTGTGTGGCTGTGCTCCTGGGTGTGTAAATTGGGTGGCAGGTCCTATCTGAGACGTTTGTGTGAGTGTGCATGGCCGTATCTGAGGCGTGTGTATGCATAACCTTAATCAGCTGTGTCCTGTGTGTCCCGAGATGTTATCGGGCCGCCACACACACACACACACACACACACACACACACACACACACCCCGCGCGGGTCCTGCGCGTGCGCGCCGGCCCGCGGTTTCAGCGGCGGGACCCACCCGCGCACCCGCCATCGCCCCTTTAAGAGCGGCGCCCGCGGGCGGCAGGGAGGCGGCGGGCGGGGGCGCGCGCGGCGGGAGGAGGGGGCGCGCGCTTCCCGGAACAGCCCGCGCTGTGGGAAGAGAGGAAGAAAATAAGCCGCGGCTGAAGCTACTGCCGCCGCCGCCGCCGCCGCCGCCGCCGCCGCCGCCGTGTGGAGCTCCCCCGCGCGGATGATGCCCGCGGTGCCTGCGCAGGGCGCGGGGCGGTGAGGCGCGGGGCGCGGGGTAGCTATGGCGACGACGAGCGCGGCCAGCCGCGCCGCCTGACAGGTGTGGGCCCGGCGGCGGCGGCAGCTCGGAGCATTATGTACGCCAAAGGGGGCAAGAGCTCGGCCGTGCCCTCCGACAGTCAGGCCCGGGAGAAGTGAGTCGGGGACCGGGGGCGGAGCTCAGGGGCCCCGCGGATTCCGTGGGCCCCAACGCCGGCGCGCACCGCGAGGGGCACGTGGGCGCGGGCTGCCGGACGTGAGGGACCCAAGTGCGTTTAAGGGGCCGCGAGACTTGCGAGGGAGCGCGAGACCCGGGGGGTGCAAGATTTGAGGGGGCGCGCAAGACTCGGGGCGTTCGGGGCGCATAAAGTGGTAAGGTTTGAGAGGGCGTGCGGCACCCGAGAGGTCCTAAGAGTTGAAGGGGTGTGAGTTTACGGGGCTGGAGGGGCCGCGCTACCCTCGAGAGGCGCAAGACACCCTGCCGGCTGGAAGGGCTGGGAAATTTGCGGGGACGCGCGAGACCCGAGGGCGTGATTTTTGAGGGGGCTTGCGAGAGCCGAGCGGGACTTGAGGGTCGCGAGAACTCCCCGACAGCAGAACCTTGAGTGAGTGAGGCTGCGGACGCGCGTGCGCGCAGCATCGTGATCCCCGCTGCTTCCCGCATTCTCCAGGGGAGTTTCCAGGACCGGCTGGCTGGCCTTTCTGGACCCTCGCGCCTCTTGGAGGAGAGTTTGAGAGAGGCCACCTATCCTCTGGCAGCTGAGTGGGACCCCTGAGAGGCCACAAGACTCAGTCTTGCAGCTGAGCCCCTGGTGTTGGAGCCCAGAAGCCCCTCCTCTTATTTGGGTGTGGCGTGGGGTCCTGGATACTAGGTGCTGGTAGGAGGACAGTACCTAACTCCCAGACCCTACCTACGGGTTGGGGCTGGGAGCCCTCAAAACTGGGATCTCGCTCTGGGGCATGGCAGCAGCCTGAAGCTGGCATTGCCACTTACCATCTTTGTGGCTTTGGGTGCTCCCCTCGCCTAGGCTCAGTTTCTTTTCCAGAGAAAAGCAAAAGTATTATATCTGTGCCATCTTAGTATAGAGGAGAACTTGAAAGGTGCTTGGAGCTGCGACCTTCCCACAGCAAGGGCACCCAATGGCTGGCAGTTTTGTTAAAGTGCCAGGGAAAGGTACCTGCAGGAGGGAAGGCTTCCCATGGCTGATAGCCAATGGCTTAGTCGCAGGATCCTAAGAAATCCAGCCACCTAGAGTGGCCTTGATGGGAAACAGGCTGCCAGAACGGAGAGGAGGCTGGGTCACTCTGGAGAGGTCCCTTGATGCTGCTCCTTGATGGCCAGGCCAGGAGTGAGGACTCGTATGTCTGGGCAGAGGAGCCCTGGGTGTGGGTTTGCTGCACACCTCTCTTGTCCTGCTCTTCGGCCTGGGCTAACAATGGGACCGCCCCTCCCCTCCACAAGGACAAGTCCATTCTCTGCCCAACTTTGGGGTCATTTTGGAGAAGAGATTCTTCTAACCAGAAGATGCTGGGCGGAAAACTGTCCTTTCAGGCCTTCCTTGCCCATCTGCACAGTTTTGAGGTTGGGTTCCATTTTCAAGCACCTCTAAGCACAAAGACTTTTTGAAACTGGCATCTGGCTCCTGCCCAGGTTGGGAACAGGGCATGTCTAGCTTTGCCACCCCATCCCTGGGGGTCCTGGTGTGTCCCTGGTCATCTTCTTTCACTGGTTTTGGGGTCTGGGTAGAGTGTGATAGTTGGGAAGGCAGGCCCCAGCTCTGAAGAATCCTAGCAGAGAGGCAGGTGTCGAGTTACCTGAGCAAGTAAATGGGCGGCCAAGTAGAGGGATGATCTTCATAGATATTCTATGAAGAGAGCAAAGGAGGAAAGTGGGTGATAGTGAGGGGCTGTGCAGACAACTGGAGGAAGAGTAGTGCACAGCAAGTGCAAAGGTCCTGGGATGAGACTTGGCAAAGGAGCTGGGTGGTGCCCTGGGTGGGGGAAGCGCAGTCCTTGAGGGCTCTGTAGGCAGAGGGCCTATGAGTGTAAAAGTGCACTCCAGCTCCCATGTGGAGTGTGGCTTTATAGGGGGTCAGGAGTAGAGGCCAGGGGGTCTGGGGGAGGTGGGCACAGTGATCTGGGAAAGAGCTGCTGATGGCAGCTTATGTATGGCTGTGGAGAGCAAAGAAGGGAGAGAATCAGAGATTTGAGCTGAAGGTAGTGGGGTTGGGAGTTGGGTTTCAATCCCAGCAGAGATCTGATTCTTTGAATCTGGCCTTGACTCTTGGCTAGGGCTGGAGACAGAGAGGGTTATCTGAATCCTGGTCCCTTCCCCCATCATCCCCTCATTCCTTAGCCTGCCCAACAGAGGGTCTCAGAGATGGGGCAATCTGCAGAAACATCTCTTGTGGAGGCCAGAGATGCCATGTCACCTGTTCTTCAGGCCCCTTTTTGGTCAGAGCCATCCTGTGCTCATCTGTTTCTTATATAGGGTCCTGGAGGAATGTTGGTTTGGAGATGGGGTTCTGCTGTTAAAGTTTGGAAAACACCACATGGTTCCATCCTCTATTTCACCAAAGGGGATGTCAGGGCCTGGAGAGGAAGTGACCTGCCAAAGTCAGGGAGAGGACTAGAGAGGTAGACTGGCTCTCTTTGAAATGCGGCCTCGGGCCTTGCGGGAGTATCACAAGGAGGTTGCAGGTAGAAGACCCTGCTTAGGCAGCCACCAACTAAGCCACTTCCTGTCTCAGCCTCAGTTTCCTCCTCTGTGAAATGGCGTGAAGGAGTTGCTGCTCAGGTTCCTGGCTCTCCTGGACTGTGCTTTCCTCTGCTTCCTACTGATCCTATCTCAGTGTGGGATCTGGGTCAGATGGCCTCGGAAACAGACTCTGCCTGATGGGTACACTGACTGTGGGTCCCTGCCCTCAGGGATGCACAGCAAAGTCTAAAAGTACAGTGATGGGTAGCTTGGAGGGTGAGAGGGAGGCTGAGGTCCTAGAGGGCTCCTTGTATCAAGGCACAGCCTGTTCTGTAAATAGTAAATACTTAAGCCTGTGGTGAAGCCCGTGAATGACTGCCACCTGGAATGAACTAGTATCTGCATTTGTGGTTGGTTTTGGGTCTTTTTATTATTACTTTTTAATTATTATTTTTTTACTTTAGAGAGAGAGGAAGGGAGAGGGAAAGAAACATTGATTGGCTGCCCCCTGCACACTCCCACTAGGGATCAAGCCTGCGACCTGGGTATGTGCCCTGAGCAGAAATCGAACCAGTGACCTTCTGGTACATGGGACAATGCTCAGACAACTGAGCCACACAGGCCAGGGCTTGGGTCTTTTTAACTTAGGGATGACGGTGACAGGGATACGTTGGAGGCCCCTTGTCCCCTTTGCATTGCTCCACTTCTGCCTCAGAGGCTCTGTCTTTGTGAATTGGGGGGAGAAGTCAATAAAGATCTGCTGAGTGTGTGTATCTCCTCAAGCACATTTACCCTGCCAAGTGGTTTTAGAATGGGTCCATAAATGACAGCCATGGTTGGTGTTACTAAGCATCGTGTGTTTTTCTCCTGGGATTGGTTTTGAGGTGGCACATAACCATGGAGAGTTTGTTTATAGCCCAGCATGTGAGAGAGTCACCTGTGTCCCTGCTTCCAGGTGTAACCATGTGTGGGCATCCTTGTTGGTGAGGGCACAGGTAAGAGATTCTTGAGGAAGAAATTCCTGAGCTGAGTCCTGGAGGCCAAGCAGAGGCAGTGGACACAGGGAAGCCTCTGCGAAAGGGCTTGAGAAGGGGGGCATCTGGGAAGACCAGGAGGAGCGGGAGGTGGGGATGGAATTTGTAAGGGTTGTCACTGGCCACTGGGGTGGGAGAAAAGCTGTAGGCAGCAGAGGCCCCCAGAGGCTGGTGAGGGGGACAAGAGATAGCTGAAGGCCTGGCCTTGAGTAGCAGAGAGGAGGGAGGAAATGTGTGGGCTGGAGAATCCCTTTTGGGGGCATCAGTGAGAACTGGCTGGTCGATGAGATGGGGTGGGGGAGTGACACAAGGCTGTGAGTAGCTGGTCTCTCACTGCCCTCAGCAGCGTGTGCATCCACGGGCTTCAAGAAGGGAGGAGGGTACTGAGCAGGGAGCACTTGTTATCCTAATTCCTGATAATTATGGTAATTCCTGGTAATTATGGTGGTAGTGCTGCGTTTTAGTTCATAAGGCTTTAACAAATCACCGTGTCGCCACTTCCCTGCACAGCCCATGTGCGCTTCTCCCTTTGAGCACTCCAGGGCCAGGCACCCCACGTCCTCCATGTCACTGTCCCTTCTCTAGGGAGGGCCTCTCTGGAGACACCCTCTACTCCCTGGGTGGGCTCTTTTATTCTTTCAATATATTTTTTTATGGATTTCAGAGAGAGGAAGGTAGAGGGAGAGAGAGAGAAACACCAGTGATGGGAGAGAATCATCTATGGGCTGCCTCCTGAATGCCCCCTACTGGGAATCCAGCCTGCACCCTGGCAGGTGCCCTGACCTGGAATTAAATCGTGACCTCCTTGTTCATAGGTGGGCACTCAATCATTGAGCCATACCAGTGGGCTCTTTTTCTGCGGGTCATTTGTTTAACCGGGATTTGGCTCTAGAGCCCTGTCCTTCCTAGTAACCGAGCTCAGAACATGGATGGTCAGAGGCTGGAAGTCCTCCCTAGATAGGTCCTGAAACAACCTGGCCAAGTGTCCCGGCTTCAAAACCTTTCACCAAAAACAAGAAAACAGCTCAGAATTCCTTCCTGAGACTTTATCCTGGTAAAACGTAAAGTACCAACACTAAGAGAATTGAGCAAAACCGAGAACCTTCTTTGGCTGCTCTCTGCTCTTTGGGTAAAACCCCATACGCTTAACATCGAAACTGCTCATCGACCATCTCAGTTAGTTCACCTTTTGTGAGCTTAGCAGGAAGGGAAAGAGACTAAGTCCCTACCTTCCCAGCTACATTTCAGTGGGGGCATCAGACTGTCAGCAAAAAATGTGTCACGAGCCCCTGACCGGTTTGGCTCTGTGGATAGAGCGTCGGCCTGTGGACTGAAGGGTCCCAGGTTCAATTCTGGTCAAGGACATGTACCTTGGTTGCAGGCACATCCCAAGTAGGAGGTGTGCAGGAGGCAGCTGATCAATGTTTCTAACTCTCTCTCTTCCTTCCTCTCTGTAAAAAATAAAAAATAAATCAATAAAATATATATTTTTTAAATGTGTCAAGTGGAGATAAATAAGTTGGGCAGGGCAGAGCTTAGGTGTAACAGGGAAGCCTCTGACAGGTGACATTGGAGCCATGCAGGTCTCTAGGTGGAAGTGCCCCCAGGCAGGAAAGTAGCCTGTGCAAAGGCCCTGGCATAGAGGGTGGCCAGTGTATGTGTTTGGGGCACAGAGGGTCTAGTGAGGAATGCTTTGGGGAGTGGGGAAGGAGCGGTGTGTGTGGACTCTAGGAGCTGAGAAAAAGTAGCCATTGGAGGGGTCCTGTCAAAATTGAGGTAAGAGGGACAGTGGCCTGGACCAGGTGTGTGTGAGAGATGGTAGGGGAGAACTTTCTCTTTCAGGTTTTACCCAAATTTAATATGTGCAGCCATCTCAATCTCAGGGGACAGTATGCACCACACCTCTGTGAGTGAAGGCCAAACCACCCAGATTGGACCACACAGGGAGGTGGGAGACAGGGGCAGGGTTGGGGGGTGGCAAGTTGAGATTGGGCCTTTATTATTATTATTTTTAAATACATATTTTTATTGATTTCTGAGAGGAAGGGAGAGAGAAAAAAACATCAATGATGAGAGGGAATCATTGATTGGCTGCCTCCTGCATGTCCCACACTGGGGATCGAGCCCACAACTCAGGCTTGTGCCCTCACCCAGAATTGAATCTGGAATCCTTCAGTCCGCAGGCCAATGCTCTATCCACTGAGCCAAATCGGCTAGGGCAAGGTTGGGCCTTTAGGAAGGCCAAGTTGGAGCACCCTGTGTATAGTTGTGTGAAGATGTCATCAAAGCAGGAGGGAGGTCGCCTAGAGCAGTGGTCACTAAACGGAGGTCCGCGGACCAGTGGTGGTCCATGAGGTCCAGAAGATTGGCTACCGGTGGCCTAGAGAGAGGAAGGGAGAGGACTGGGCTGATGGGGAGGAGAGTAGATAGGAGTGGCTCCTATACCCGTGTCCTGGGTCAGATGCCACCACTGGACAGTCCAGGGCCAGGGGAAACGGAGAGGGACCTGGTGGGCTGGCAGCCTGGAGCCCTTGGCCAATGTGGTGGGGCCCAGGGCCACTTCTTTAAAAGCCTTCTGCTCCTGGGGTATGTGGCTAGCCCATGCCCTCCTCCCACCCTGGACCCCCACCTCCATCTTGCTATCTGTCTCTGGTGTCTCATTCCCCCCGTCTTCACTGCTCCCTGCTCTGACCCCAAAGTGGGCAGGGGGTCTGCTGGAACCCTCAGCTGCTCTCTTCGCCCAGAGTGGGGGACAGTGAGCAGATCTGGGCTTTTCATATCCATTCTTTCGCCAGTGGATATGGGCCTGGGGATGCAGGCCACTTGAGAAGGCTCAGGAAGCGTCTGGAAGGGGAGGTATCACAGGAGGGAGTTGGACAGGTAAGCTTGGAATCCAAGGGGCTGGGAAGGCAATTGGGCTGGAGAGGGGTAGATGCTGGAGATGGCTGGAGGGTGCAACTTCGGAATGGGGGGAGAGGGAGATCCTGGGCTGGAGGCACTGCCAAGAGGGGTGTGGTGATGTGGCGTGGACTGAGGCCAGGTTCAGAGAACCGCTGCATCCCCTCTTGTCCGTCCTTAGTACACACTGCCTTCCAGCTGACAGTAAAACCTGCCTTCTGGTATTGTTGCTCCACTGTTCCTCCTCACACGCAGGTAGCCTAGTCTAGGGGGCAGGGGTCTATAGTGTTCACTACACAAGGCGGTACTGGGCAGATGTTTGTTGAGTAAAAGAATGGATGGATGGAAGAAGGGAGGAAGAGGGTCCAGTGTAAGGCAGATCTATGGGGCAGGACAGAGGGCTGGAGCTGGCAGGGTGTCTGATGGGTGTGAGGGTGCGGGGTGAGTGGGATGTGAGGAATGAGGAGCCTGGCTGGGAAGGGTCAGAGAGCAGGAACATGAGTTAAAACAAGTTTATTTTCAGATAGGGCTACCAGCTGGGATGAGTTAAGTTGGAGGCATAGCCTCCACCCTGCCCTTGGGGAGTCTACGGTCTTGGATCCAGAACCTGTCACCTAGCCCACCTGAGTCCTCACTGGGCAGTAGGAGGATCCTGGGGCTCCCAGAGAGGCCGTGTTAGTGGAGTGGATGGCTTTGGAATAGCTAGGGGGCTGGATCTTGTCCCTCTGCCAGCTGGTGTAGAAGACAGATGGGAAGGGAAGCAGGGGTGGAGGCAGAGAGGCCTGGGAGGCCTGCAGGCTCTCCTGTGTGGCCCGCAGAGGGCGCTGCTGGTTGGCAAGTGGCCCATGCTCTTGGGGTGGGCAGCTGCTGAGTTTGTGTAGGGGGCATACCAACCGCTGTGGGTGTTTTGGCAGCCAAGTGGAACTGCTGGCCCCATCTCTTCTCACCCACCCACAGTGCCCCAGATTTCCTGGGGGCTGGCACAGAGTGTTGGCAGGCAGTGATCTTCAGGAAGAGGATGGGGCCCAGGGATACCCGGAGGAGGAAGGCCTCAGGGAGGAAAGCAGGGCCTTTTGCTTCCTCAGCAGGCAAGGCTGGGAGTGAGTGAGGTGCTGGTGCTGTGTGCATGGCTCAGGGTGCCTGCTGAGAGACCCCATGGAGTGCACAGTCAGGAGTGACACCCAGGAGCCCTTTCTCCAGGCCGAAGACCTCCCAGGGCTAAGGCTGCTCTGGGGTCTTGGCATCTAGGATGGGCTTGGACTTGGTCCACAAAAGGGTATTGAACTGACCAGAACAGAACTGGGCCCGGAAGTGGGGGCTTGGGGCTGCTGGCAGTGTTGCCTAGAGGAGGGGCCTACAGTCTGGGTATTGATGGATGTGTAAGAGTTGGCCAGGCTGAGAAACGAGGAAGGAGGCTATCTCCTGTAAGGAGTGGAGGCAATGGGGTATTTGGGGGACTAATGTAAGGCTGAGGGTGGGTGCAATGGGGACTCAATGTGGGCCCCCTGCCCCTGGTCTCCATCTGCCCAACTGAAGGCAGATGCTGGGCAGATGGAACTGGGCCCTCCAGGAACGCTGAGGGCGGTGTTTGAGGCTGACCAGACCCCAGGCCTCCTGAGAGCCTGAGCCACTTCCGCCCTGCCTGCAGGTTGGCGCTGTATGTGTATGAGTACCTGTTGCACATTGGTGCCCAGAAGTCAGCACAGACCTTTCTGTCTGAGGTAAGCTGGCCCTGGCTTTCCACCCTACCCTCTGGTCCTCTCCTCCCGACTTCTGTCACGGCTCCAGTGGTGGTGCCAGATGGCCTCGCTGAAGGCCCTAGGAATTGAGGGCTGGGGTGGGTCAGGTTCGGCAGCTGGCATAGAGGCGTCTGTCTGCCCATCTGAGGACCCGCTTTTCGCTCCTCTGCCCTTACACCCAGTTGTCCCTCCCAGCCACCCTCCTCTGGGCCGCTGGCCTCTGGCCCGTGCTCCCTGCCCGAGGCGGGTGGGTGGGCCTAGCAGACTGGGCAGCGGCTCCTCACCTGCCTTCCTTCTGTGCAGATCCGATGGGAGAAGAACATCACGCTGGGGGAGCCCCCAGGCTTCCTGCATTCCTGGTGGTGGTGCGTGTGGGGCTGGCGTGGGCAGGCAGTGGAGGGGGGGCGGGGGGGCGGGCAAGTGGGAAAACCATCATCCCCCTGCCGCCCACAGTGTGTTCTGGGACTTGTACTGTGCAGCACCTGACCGCAGAGAGGCATGTGAGCACTCAAGTGAGGCCAAGGCCTTCCAGGACTACGTGAGTCCCGCCCCAGGGACCCGGCGTGGGCAAGGTGGCAGGCCTGGGGCGGGCTGGGAGGGGTGCTTGGCTGTGGCTGGGTGCGTGGCTGTGGGTTTGCTTAGGAGGGCTGAGAGCCTGGCTTCCTGTGTGCTCCACTGGGCCTCAAGTCACTCACAGGGAGGCTCATTCCTCTGCACTGGAGCCCCCACACCTTCCTGAGGCCAGTCCCTCCTCATCCTCTTCACTTGAGTCCCTGGTCCCAGCTAGATAGACTGTATAGCTCCTGTCTCCACCACCATCTGTCCCTGCCACCCCAGCCTTTCTGAACCTGAGGTAGGAGCCTAGCCAGAGTTTCCGGTGTTTAGCTGACAGCACCAAGACCTTACTGACCTTGTTCTAAGACTGGGGCTGCTAACTCACTGCTTTGGCCTTAGTTTCCCTCTTAGTTGATGGGAGGAGGGGCAGCACCAGAGGCCTATTTACTAGTAGAGAGTCTGGGGGGAGGAGTGACCTGAGGGGATGGGTGGCATCTTGTCAGGGGATGCCTGTGGCAGCCCTCAGCCTTTATCCTCTTCCCCTGGGCTCCTCGAAGAGGTCAAGGGCAGACCAGCGAGGTCTTGGGGGGTGGGGGGGCCTAGGCTGTGGGCCCAAGGGCTAGGCAGTGATTCAGCCAGCTTCTGGGGAGATACAGCTCCAGGTTATTTCCCCCTTTCTCCCCCCTTCTCCCTGTGCACCCAGCTGGTGCCCTCCTCTCTTCCCCTGAGGCCTCCCAGGGTCTAGCTGCCCCCACCTCTCTTTGCAATGGCACCTCAACCCAGGACTCTGCAGGGCCAGAGTGCAAGAGGGGTAGGGGTTCACATGTCCCTGAAGTTGCCCCACGTACACTGTTTGTGCATGCATGGAAGCCGGGGTCCCGGCTGTTCGCCCTCATCAAATCCCTCTGTGCATTTGTTGGGCCTGTGTCCCAGTTCTGCCAGACCTGGGGCTCGGGTGTCTGTAGCTGTGTCCTTCCTTGTGCCTCTCCGTTGTCCCTGGGGCCATTCCCTTCACGAACCTGGACCCCTCATTCCCCCCACCTGAGTCTGATGACTTCTGGTGCTTCCTGGGAGAACGAGACACTACATTGGTGTGGGTGTGCTTCCCTGTATGCACCAGTTACCATGGCAGCAGGGCGCGTGGGGGAACCCGTGTAGGCACAACAGTGGGAGTGCAGAGGGTGATGGGTCCCTGCAGCTCCCACTCTAGTTGGAGACATCTTGCCTGCCCTCCTAGGGGGCCTCTGGCCCTCCCCCCACCCACCACACACTCCTCTCCTCCCTCTCGCCAGGCCATTGGAGCATCTCTAAGAAAGGCCAGCACACTTAGCTAGTCCTGGTGGCAATGCTGGCTGGGTGCTTTTGGGTGAATGATTGATGTGGGGGATCCAAGGAGGCTGTGTATTAACCCTTCAGGGCCTAGAGTTGGGGAGCCACAGGGGTGAGGGGTACACCATATCTTCCCCCTTGTGGTCCTGAGTTCTGCTTGCAGCTTTCCCCGCCACCGCCCTCTCCTCCCTGACCAGGAAATGCTCTGGCGCCTGGTGTGCCTATTGGGTAGGCAGTGTGGGTGGACAGATCCAGAGCACAGAATGTGTCCCCCTACAGCCACCGAAGCAGGTGCCTGCCGGAGTAGCTGCTACAGGCTCCTGGGCTGTGTGTTAGTGCGGTAGTGAGGTAGAGGCAGGGGCCCCAGGGGCTGAGAGCTTTGTCTCCCCCCACCCCTACTCTCAGGGTTGCTTGGGCTTTCAGATGAATGACCTGTGCTGGGCCTGGAATTCTCTTAGCCACTGTCAGTCTAGGGAGGCTCTGACAGCATCCCCAGCTTGGGGCCTGGGCAGGAGTCCTTTGGAGGCAGACCTTTGAGGAGCAGGAAGGGTGCCAGGATGCAATTTCGTTTAGGGAGGGGCATGTCTTCAGGAGCCCCTTGCCCCACTCCTGTAGGGCAGGAAGTGTGCGACTGGGTTAGTGCTTAATTCTTCTGAGCCCAAATGGCTGCAGTTCCACAAATTCCCGAGAACCCCTGGTGTTGGCTTATGCCAGCCTCAGGAACAGCAGTGATGAAGTCAAGACTATCCCCTTCCTCCTGGGGTTTGGGGGGAGGGTAGATGATGCAGACAGACAGGAGTGGAGGGGCCCCCAGAAAAGTGCTCTCTATCCAGTGCCCTTCCCTATCCTTTGATATGTCCCCTCTGCCCTATAGACTAGCCTTCCATCCCCCCTCCCCCTGCTCTGTGGGCCCCCAAAAGCTGACAAGCCTGACCAGAGAAAGTGACTTGTCAGCCTGCCCCTTGCATTTCTGCTCTTGGCCCACAAGATAATGGCCCTCTAGCACCTGGCCTTCTCCTCTCCATCTGAAGAGAGATTAGGGGCCTGGAAACTGTACCCAGAGAGTCCAGTTCTTCGCAGGTGGGGTGGGGGGAGGGCAAGAGGGGCAGGAGGAGTGGTCTGCACAGATGCTCTGAGGAGGAACCCTGGGGAGGGAGTTTCATCTTGAAGCTGTTGATTGACTTTTTGTCTGTTTATTTGGAGTGTGTTGGATAGAGCTGGGGGTCCACTAAGCTGCCTTGCTAGCCAGGAGGACACCGGGCATGCTGGGAAAGGCCTGGGGTAGGTAGGGGATGGTGCCCCTACCAAGTGGAGGTTGTATTCAGATGAAAAGGATCAGCCTGTGCTGGAACACTGAGTGCACGCCACTCCTGGATGGATGGCATTTCCAGACCTCCACATTCCTCAGGCTTGGGCTTAGGGTTCGGAGTCTCAGAATCCCTGTCCTTCTTCATGAGCTGGGCTTGGCCCTGACCACCTCCAGGTTTCCAGGTGCAGCAAGGAGGCAGAGCCTCTTCAAAGCCACCCAGCAAATCAGAGTCTGTGGACTTGTTAGGATGCTAAACTGGGGTGGGAACAGGGGCAGCTGTTCGGTCTCCTAGGGCCCCAGCCATCCTCCCATGCATGGACAAAGGGTCAGATGGCTTGGGTGCCCTGTTCTGTGGGATTGGCTATTGCTGAGGGAATACTGGGGCAGAACTGGCCTGACCCAACCTCATGTCTCCCCCATCCTGCAGAGCGCTGCAGCTGCCCCCAGCCCTGTGATGGGGAGCATAGCCCCCAACGATGCCATGGCAGCAGGCCCCATGGCACCTGGCTTCTTCCAGGTACAGCCAGGGCTGGGGCCCTTGTCCCCTTGACTCTGAGTGCACGTGTGTCAAAGAGTGATAGGCACAGGTGCTGAAGGGTGTGGGTCCCACTTCGGGAGAAACCCTGGGGCAGGCAGGCTGGAGTTGGTTGGGAATGTTGCAGTGGGGATGCACATACGGGTCTTGGTGGGTGTAGCGAAGGAGGGGCTGCAGGGTTTGAGCCCCAGTGTAGGAAGGATGGGATCTCTGCACACTAGACCTGTGTGTGTACATGCCAGAGTGTCTGGGCCCACAGAGCATGGCTCTCTGAGCCACAGGTTCCTCCGGTGATCCCTCCTGTAGGGGACATCCTCAGTCCTGCAGATAGGTGAATGGCCCATCCTCCTACCTCATGGCTTCTCCTCCACATCCCCTCCCTTGCCCAGACTTAGCAGAGCCTCAGGAAACAGTAGAGCTTTGGGTGACTTAGCTCTTCCCAACCCACCTGGTTCTGTCCTCCTAGGGCCCCCTGGGCTCCCAGCTGCCCCCCCACAACCCCAGCACCCCCATGATGGGGCCTCACATTCAGGTAAGGACTTGTGACACCCCTGTCCCTTTGCCCATGCACATCCCGCTTCTCTGTGCTCACACACACCGGGAGCTAGCCACTACGGTTAGTTGGCTAGGCCTAGAGGTGGGGCCTGGGCACAGCAGGAACTAGGTAGCTTTGGGGGGGGGGGTGAGTGGGTAGGGGGAGGTGTTGACCCCTGGCCCACTTCTTGCAGCCCTTCATGTCACCGAGATTCTCAGGGGGCCCCCGGCCCACACTACGGATGCCAAGTCAGGTGAGAGAGGGACGACAGACTGGAGGAGGGGGAGTGGCAGGGGCTGGGTGGGGTAAGGGCACCCACACTCATTGCTGCCATGCCCCTTTTGCAGCCTCCTGTGGGCCTACCTGGTTCCCTCCCTGGTGCCATGGACCCCTCCCCGCGTGTCCAGGGTGAGTAGAGAAGCACCAGCTGATGTCCATCAGGACCCCAGCTTTCATGCTCCGTCCCTGCTGCCTCGCTGTACACTCCCTCCCCCAGGTGTGTGTCCACATTGAGGAGTGGTCCCAACCTGAGCCACCTCTCTTTGCTCCCACACCAGGGCATCCGAGTATGGGCCCGATGCAGAGGGTGACTCCTCCACGCGGCATGGCCAGTGTTGGGCCCCAGGTAAGCGGGGGGGACCCTGGGGGACTTCAAGGGCTCTCCCCTTGTGGCCTGTAATCAGGGCCCTTTCTCCCTCACAGACCTATGGAAGTGGCATGCGGCCCCCACCCAACTCCCTCGCTGGCCCAGGCCTGCCCACAATGAACATGTAAGGCCCTGGGGACCCCCAGAGTATGCCCATGGGGGTCACCACCCAGCTTCTTGGTCTGGATTAGCACAACAGCATGGGATACTATTTATTCCACTGTTGGGTGGGAAAACTAAGGCCCAAAGGCCAGTGAGTGATGGGTTGGGATTTTCAAGTGGTTAGCACTTAGTCAACATCTGCAGTTTAGGGGCCCATGATGCGGGGTGAGGGGTCGGGGAGGAGCACTGCTTGTCCAGCTCTAGATTCCATCTTCCATCTCTAATAGGGGCCCCGGAGTGCGTGGCCCATGGGCCAGTCCCAGTGGCAACTCGGTGAGTCAGGGAGTGGGGCAGTGGGTAGGGTTAAGGGTGTGAGGGGAACAGTTGGCGGACTGCTCACAGCTGCCTCTCTCCCTAGATCCCCTATTCTGCCTCCTCCCCCGGCAGCTACACGGTGAGTGGGGTCATGGGGTCAACACTGGATAACTCAGAGGGTGCCAGTACGGGCCTTTCTAATGTTTTGTCTGCCTCTGTATGTAGGGACCTCCAGGAGGTGGTGGGCCCCCTGGAACACCCATCATGCCCAGCCCTGGAGGTATGAGGGCCTGGGTGGCGAGGGGAAGGGTGTGCTTAGGGGAGGCCTCTCACAACCAGGCCTTCATGCATCATCTTCCCCAGACTCCACCAACTCCAGCGAGAACATGTACACCATCATGAACCCCATGGGGCCAGGCGCTGGCAGGGCTAACGTAAGTGCGGAGTTGTGGGGTAGCGGCTGCGCTGGTGGCAGGTGGCCAGAGTCCCACACCACCCCTCTGCCACAGTTCCCACTGGGCCCAGGCCCGGAGGGCCCTATGGCAGCCATGAGCACGCTGGAACCTCACCACGTGAACGGATCTCTGGGTGAGTAAGCGCCTGGGAACCACCCCCACAGGCCGCCTTGCTAGCTTCAGGCTCTCACTGAGTGCCCCTCCTCCATCCCTCCACCTGTGTTCCTTGTAGGGGCATCGGGTGGCGCCCTGAGCTTTCCTGGGCGACTCAGTGACTTGGGCTGCACTGGGTGAGGGTCCAGTCATTGAACCGTGGGGACACCTGGCTACCAGCACTGATACCCCTTCAGGCCCTCCTTCCAGACCCCCAGTGGGCTGAGCAGAGGGACTGGGTGTAGGCGGGTGGGTGGGGGGAGGAAGGGGCGGGTGGTGGAGTCGGGGAGAGAGGGGTGGACTCGCCTCAGACACTGAGCCCGGTGCCCCTTTGTGTCTATCGTCCACAGGCTCGGGCGACATGGACGGGTTGCCGAAGGTGAGGGGCCGCGCTCAGGCATAGCTGGGGTGGGGGAGCCGCGCGGGCACCTGGCGGCGGCGGTGGGGTTAGGACTGGAGGCTTGCGCTGACTGCGGCTGCCCTCAGAGCTCCCCTGGCGCCGTGGCCGGCCTGAGCACTGCCCCCGGCACCCCGCGGGATGACGGCGAGATGGCGGCCACTGGGACTTTCCTGCACCCATTCCCGAGCGAAAGTGTAAGCGACTGCGTCGACTCCCCCCCTGCAGCGGCGTCGGGCCGGAGGGGCCTGGCGGGCAGGCCCCGGCGGGGCGGCCGGGGGGCCAGAGCAAGACCGTGACCGCGGCGGGCCAGGTGGGGGGGACGGCCGCGGCATCCTTTCCCTTCCCTATCCCCTCCCCTTCTGCCCTACTCTCACATGCCTACCCTGCCCCCACCCCATGACGCTCGCCCCGGGGTGGTCTCACCTCCCTAACTTGGATTCCTGCTCCTTACCCCTCTCCACCTATGCCCCACCCATTTCATTTCTCCCTTCTCCTTGGGTGGGCGGGTCCCAGCCTAGGCGGGAGCTGAGCCCCCCTCCCCCTCTGCGCGCCACCCCTCGTCTCTCCGCAGTACTCGCCTGGGATGACCATGAGCGTGTGATGGGGCAGCAGCCCCTTGCCCAGTGCTGGCCTCCTGCTCTGCCCAGAGCCCCTGCCCAGGGCCAAGGGCTTGGGTGGTCTGCAGGGGGAGGGCCTGAGGTCACACCTCAGGCAGCTGGACTCCTGGTCAAGGCTTGGAGGCCCCGCATGAAGGACTCATTTTATTAAAAACAAAACAAAAACGCAAGGACCTCAGAGATGCTCTTTTCTGTATGGGCTCCACCCCCCTCCCCTCACCTGTTTCTACTTTGTCCTGGGGGACTCCTCTGGACCTCCCTTCCCCTGGACAGTAAGGGGTGAGCACCCATCAATAAATGTAACTTGTTTTGTTTTTTGGTATTTGGTCTCAAGATTCCTTCGTTTTGGCTTGTAGCCACATCCTTCACCCCGAGATTTCAGCCCCACCTTCAGGGGGGTTTTGGAAGGTCCTCGAGGATTGGGACAACAGTTTTGAAGAGCAGGTGAGAGTCTTTACCAAGTGAAAAGGTGGAGGGTGGTTAGGGTTAGGTGAAAGTCCCCCAAAACCCACAGGTGTAGCGGATAGTGGCAATGCCTTTATTGTCTTTGGGAGGCCTGGAAGGGTAGATCCAGAGGGGCAAAGAAAGGGATAGGAGTTGCTGGGAGCTGTATGGCCACTGCCTCAGGTGGTGTGCATCAAGGGTGCCTCAACCTGTGAGTGCCTGTTGGCATCACCAGTACAGCTGTTGGGGGCCGATGGTGCCAATTCTTTCTTGCAAGACACAAGGCTGGCAGTGGCCACAGGCCTAACTTGCTTGAGGCTGGGGCGTTCAATCTTGTGCTCCAGAAGCATGTGGTTCTGCGGCGGGAGCCCCACGCAGGCCCTGGAGGATGGAGGGGATTCAGTAGGGCCTCCGATCCCTAGGACCCTGTGAGCAGCCCTGTCCCGAATGAGCTTAAGACCAAGGGCCCTCCAGGTGGGGCACACCCAAGTGGGGCACATCCAAGTGGGGCACACCTGAAGATGTTCTCGATGCAGCTGCGCTGTCGGAAGAGTGAGTTGACCACAGGGCTGCCTGGTGGAGCCAGTGGTGCCTTGAAGAGGAAGCCAAGCAGGGACAGCACCGAGTGGAAGCCCTGAGGTTCCAGGTCTGAGTCAGTACAGAAGCTCACGCGCTGGCACAGTTCGGTCAGCAGCACCAGGTCCAGCATGATAGGTGCGGCCAGAAGCGAGTCCTGTGGAGCCAGTGGGTCAGGTGGTGGGTGGTATAGGCAGGTGGGGGTGGTCCCACTCCTGTCCCCACACATTCCACACCTCACAGGTGTTGTGCAGCACTAGCGTGTTGGTGCCACCTAGCATCAGCTCCGATGTATACTCATCCATTGCCCGTTTGCTGTCGCCCACATATGGCACATACTTGATAACCACCTGGGGAGCAGAACGGGGGTCACATGGGTTGCCCTCCTCTACCAGGTGTTCCCCTCCCCACCACCTGCACCCCACACACGCAGTGGTCAGGCTCCTCGCCGGGTGCATAGAGCACTGGGTTGCTCTGCACCATGTCGTCCACCACGCTGCTCTTGGACACTTCCTTGGAGCGGAACTGCAATGGCGCTGACAGGTTATGCCCGTCATTGTTGCCCAGGTGGTTGTAGCTTACGATGGACATGGGCTGTGAGAACAAAGGACCATGAGGTTGCTGCAGACGCCACAATGGAAGAGCAATTCAGGAGCCCAAAGCGCAGGATTAGACCCTCCCCCCTGAACCAGGTACCCTCCAGGCCTACCCACCTTGAGGCCAGAGCTGATAAGGAAGTCAACCAGTACAGACTTGACTTTGGTCTGGCCTGACTTGAAGTCATCTCCGCCCACAAAGACACGGCGTTGCCGGGCAAGCTCGAGTGCGCCAGGCACCAGCGTGTTCTGTGGGGACCCATTGAGGAAGGCGCAGCCCTCCAAGATGCTGGCCACAGCGAAGAGCGTGGAGGGTGACACCTCCAGACCTAGCTGTGGGCACAGGAAGACAGTCAGTGGAGGGATCCTTGTGGCTGGCCCTGACCACGCTCCACTCTGGGTGCACCCACCTGAATGGTACGCAGCAGGTTTTCAGCGGTGTCATTGAGGCCTGGGACCAGTTCGCAGAAGCGCTCTGTATTTGCTGTCCACAGCACAATGACTTTGTCCAGCCCCGCGCAGGACCGGAAGTCACGGATGTCCCTTCGGATCTGCTCCAACTAGGGGGCAGGGTAAGATAGTATAGAAACCTGTGGAGCCCGGGGCTACTAACCTCCCCCAAGTGCAAAGAGAGGCCGAGGCCCTTGGGATGTGGGCATGGGGACAAAAGGACAACGTGAGGCGAATGGAAGTGGGAGCAAGTGCTGCACCTGTTGCGCGCGCGTGCCAGGGATGAGGTTGTCCGCACGCCCGCTCTGGTTAGCTGCAATGAACTCTGGGATGTAGACGGAGGGCCTTGGGCGCAGTGTCTCCATGTGCGGCCACAGCTGTTCCTGCAGCCCCCAATCTAGCACCTGTGCGCGCCGCATAGCCTCAGCCAGATTCAGCGAAGATATGTCCCAGCCTGGGGGCGACCCTCAGGTTCAGCCAGGTCCTACAGCTGGTCCCCTCGAGACCCCGCCTCACCCCAACAACCCTGGCCCAGGACCCGGCCCACCATCGAACACGAGGTCGTTTGGCGACACCATAGGCAGCAGCGCGTGGAAGGGCACGAACACCTCTTTGCCTTCAGCAGCTAGGCCCAGGCTCACGGTGCCTGCCTGCGTCAGCGAGCCGTAGTAGTTGGCCTCCTGGGGGCGCGGAGGGGTGGGGATGGGAACAGTGGGTAGGCGTGGTGAGAAAGCTAGGGTGGAAGCTACTCCCCCTCCGGAGGTACCTTTCCAGAGCCAGTCACCACCTTAGGCCCTGCTCCTTGGAGTCCCGCCCCCGTGGAAGCCCCTCCCTGTGGACCCATCCTCTCAGAGCCAATCTCCTGCTTGGACTCCAGCTGAGCCCTAGCTTCCGCAGCACCCCATTCGACCCCCACCTTACGACCCGTGCGCGTGGGCCAGGACAGGCGCAGCCGATTGGCCAGCACGGCGGCGGTGAGCGTGGAGCCGTTGTTGCCACCCCAGCCGACAAGCATGACCCCGAGCCGGGGCACCTGCCGAGCGGTCCGGAAGGTGAAGCGCGTGGATGAGGGGTGTACCTGAGGGCGGGCAGTACCGTGAGCCCAGAGCCGCAGGCGTTGTGCAATTCCACCCCCTCCTGGCTCTCTGGGTCCCCTAGCCCCCCGCTTCCCTTCCCTAGCCCACCTTGAGGACGCCATCCTCGCGCCTGACGCTTGTCGTCCGGTACTCGTACTGCGCCTCGATGGCCTCGGGGCTGTAGACCACGTCGGGGCTCTCTACCACAAACTGCGCTGCAGCCTCCATGGCAGCGAGCTAGGGGTATGGGGTTGGCAGGAAGTCAGCGGGGACACGAGAACAAGCCGAGCGACTTTTATTTTTATATTATTGATGAGAGAGAGGGAGAGAGAGAAAGAGAGGAGAGGAGAGAGAGAGAGGAGAGGAGAGGAGAGGAGAGGAAAGGAGAGAGAGAGGAGAGAGGAGGGGGGGGAGGGTGCGAGAGAAACATCGAGTTGTTCCACTTACGCATTCATTGATTGATTCTGTGTGCCCTGGCAGAGACCCGCAACCTTGGCGTGTGGGCACCACGCTCTAACTGGACCCGTACCCAACCAGGGACCCCACTCACCAGCGCAGTCAGTTGATTTCCTGGACCCGCACCCCATCTAGAGCCCCACTCACCCGCGCAGCAGAGTCGGTTCAGACAGGCGGTGAGGTCAGGGCGCTCGAACTCTAAAAGAAAAGAGCCCTGGCCCCGCCCTCACCCCGCCTCTCGCTCCTCCCGCGCGGAGGTAGGGGGAGGGGAAGGGCCAGGAATGGCCTTGGACTCGGGTTCGAGGCCTTACAGCGCAGAGCCCAAGAGGCTATCATTCGTCCGCCCCCAGCACGGGGTGCATGGATTCACTTCTCACCACAGCCCATTAAGGAGCCTAGCTCTTAGCTCCATTTCACAAAAGAGGTCATTAAGGCACGTTACAAGACAGGGTTGCTGTGCCTATGAGAGTAGGTATCCCTGGGTCCGAGGTACTACAGGGGAAACTGAGGCAGAAGACTGAGCTAGGACTATACCTGAAAGCCAGACACTCTTCCAGCCCAGGCTGTTTCCCCTTCTTTCCTCCTTTCTTCAGCAATAGCCAAGCACCGGGACCTCTGACAGGGTTCATAGGGGTGGGGGATGGGGCGCATCCTGGGACATGACGGTTCCCCAGCTGTAGCAGCAGGACTTGGCAGGGCCAGGTAGGGGAGGGTGGCTGTTAAGAGGGTAAGGGAGAAAAGGGAATGGGAAGGACCCAGTCAGCCAGCTGGGGAGGAGCTAGGCTTGCACACCACTGCATCCTGCTAGCACCCTGTGATAAGGGAGCGTGGGAACCTGGTGGGCAGGCGGGGGTTGCTCCCCCAGGAACTTTCCAAAACAAGCAGCCTCCTCTGGCTGAAAAGTTTCCACCACTGGAGTTGGCCCAAAAGGTGAATAGCTGGGAACATTAGCAGGAAACATGGTCAGGGCCTGAACTTGTGGGGATGGGAGGGGGGAGGGAAAGGGCTCTAAGACTGACCCCAGGCTTTACTCACAAAGGGCCCCCAGTGTGGAGAAGTTGGTAATGGACCAGAGCAGCAGTTGCCAACCAGTGGTCACCACTGGTGATCATGAGGTCCAAAAGGTTGGCAACTGCTGGACTAGAGCATCCCCAGCTGGAGGGAACTCGGAGGGAGAGCTGGTCAGGGCAGGCTGTAGGTTACTGCTGGGAGGGGTCTTCAGATCTGAAGACATCTTATCAAGAGATATGAAGAACTGCCCAGACAAAATGCACTCCACTGGGGGAGTGCATTCAGGAGCAGATGGAAAGGCAGCTGGGGAGGGGAAGGAAGGTGGTGTGGGGAACCAAGGCAGACCTCAGGGCTGGGGACAGAGAATATGGTATAAGTATTTGGGTTTTGTCCAAGTTCCTAGGCAAAGCTTGTGTTTGATCAGTGGCCAGTGATTTACTCAATGATAACTATGTAACGTGGCATCCTTAAAACCCCCTAATCAACGGAGTATGGGTGAAAACACGAGGTGCTGGGAAAGTGGTACACCAAGCGGGTATGGAAGCCCTGTGCTAGTCTCCATACCTTGCCCTTTGCATCTCCTCCCTTTGGCTGTTCGTTTTCTGAACACTGTGAGCCATTCCAGAAAACTACCAAACCTACAGGGGTTGTCTGAAAGCCCAATTTATAGCCAGTTGTTCAGAAGTATGTGTGGCCAGGGACTTGTGGCTATTGTCTGAGGTGGGGTGGGGGCAGGCTTGTGGGACTGAGCAGCTTAAGCTGTGGGGTGTGATGCCAGCCCCAGAAATTAACTGTTGGACATCCAGTTGGAATCAGAATATCAGAGGGAACTTGCACCTCCAGGCCAGATGTCATGGGACTGCAGAGAGGAGAAATACCCCAAGATGCAGCCCTGGGGAAGCCTAGCATTCTCAGGGCAGCGTGTGGGAGATGCCAGTAGGAGACTAGTGGGGCAGAGCAGGTGCAGGCAGGCTCCATGGAGGGGCAGTGCTGAGGTTAGCTGAAAACAGCTGGAACTATTCCTCCCTATTAAGATGACTGCAGGGATTGCTGGGTATGCAACACCAGGTGAGTGCTGCTTGGAGGCAAGGTGTAGGGCAACTGGGACTACCAGCCAGACCAGACCACTGTCTACACCAGAGACCATCATCTCCTGAGGGCAAGGACAGAGCTATCTTGATTACTGCTGAGTGCCAGAGTCTAGGGGAGCCTGGTGTACAGGAGGGGCTGTGGGATCTGGGTGCTGGTGAGAGGACAATCAAGGATGTTATCCAGTAAGTGGCAGGAGGGTGTGGGGAGCATCAAGCCCTTCAGCCATGGTGGCCTCCAGGAGTGGGGGAAGATACTTTTGGGCCATGGGGGGTGGGAGGCTGGACTCATGGTGTCTAGTTTAGGAAGGATGGTCAGGGAACCAACTACCTGTGGCTGCAGCACACTAAAGAGGTGATGGCCAGGGTGGCACCAGGCAATGTGGGGTGCTATGGGCAAAGTTGGCAGAGGAGGTAGGTGCATGGGCAGGTGTGGCAGGACAGGACCGGAGGCAGGTGTCAGCCTGGGCCTTGGAGACAGAGATAGCCATGTTATCCCCTGGAAGAATATGGCAGCCAGACCATGGGGAGCAAGACATACTCTGCCCTGCCAGGCCCACCTGACCTCGCCTCCCACACCCCTTGGATTCCTGAGCCTCCTCAGAACTCAGGCCAACGTTGCTGGCCAGGGAGCCACCAGGGAGGCTGAGGCCTACATCCCTGACCCCTGGACATTAATCCTGGTCTTATTCCTTATCTGTTTTTCCCTCCCAAAATAAACGCCCCCCGACCTCCGACCTCACTGTGTCCTTGGAGTCCAGGATCTGTCTTTGGCTCACCTGGAACATAGGTCAAGGACGGCATCCCACTGTTGTCCTGGGCCTGCGGGGCTCCAATGGACCTTAGCATCCCTGTCCTCGCTGGTGGCACAAGGAATACCCCAGAGTGCTGGAACTAACAATAAAGTTACTCACCACTGTTTTCATCAATCACAAGTTGTTTCCCCAAATAAGGGTGCTCCCCTTACCCCACATGGTGCTCCCGGAGCCTGGGGAACCCCCCTACTTGACACAGCCCCCCCATCCATACTACAGTTGACAGCGAGGGCAATGCCCTACTCATATACTTGCTGTGGCTGCCATGGCTCTGCCTCCCCAGTTTCTCTTACCTGTGACCAGGCGGTCTTAGCTTCCTGTTCTGGCACCGGGAGGGCCCACTACCTCAGGCCAGGCTCCACCTGCTGGCTTCTCCAGGCTCACCTGCTGGCAGTGGCTCAGCCAGGCTATCTAGAATGCCTTCTCTGCCCCATCACTATTGCCTGATCCCAGCCCAACTCCACACAGGACCAGGGCACCTGGCTGTGACAGATACACCAACACACCTATGCAGCCTGGGCTGCTAGATTCAGTTCAGTGAAATTTATTGTAGGTTGAAAAATCAGCATTCACCTGTTTAGTGTACAAAAAGGACACTAGATCTTTAAGAAAATATTAGGAAACTGAAGACGTGGGTGCTTTTCAATTGTAACATTTTGGCAAAAGTGAAAAGTTCTTGTAAACACCAACTCCATGGCTCAAAATAGTTTTCTTCCACAGTACAATATTAAAAAGAAAAAAACAGTATCAATAAGTTAAGACCATATTTAATCAGCTAGAACTTTTGTCCATCAACCCCCAAAGCACAAAACTTTTCTTAGCTTCATAATTCCTGAAAAGGAAGAAAAACAACAACAAAAAGAAAATTCAATTGAGAGTCCCTTGACCAGGTTCCCAGGGCAGAGAGAGGGCTGGGCCTCTTTAAACATCCCTTGTCACCAGACTGCCTGTCCACAAACACAGCTGTCTGCACAGCTTGGGGTCCAGGGTCTGCTCAGCCCTTCGCCCAAAATGTCCCAAGTGAAAAATAACATAACAGCTAGTAAAACATGAAGGATGAGCTTCCTTGGTGCTCTGACACCCAGGGGCCCATGGAAGAGATTATTGGGTGGGCACAGTGAAGGTGTTCACAAGGGACCTGCTCTTTGGGAAACCATCAGGACATACCCCACAGCTTATACAAAGCTATGCGTGTGAGCACTGCCACTCTCCCTGTGGGGGTGGGGGTCACAGCCACATGCCACCCCACCGAAGGTGGCTCTCAATCTTATGTACAAACCTCAGACCCCACCACGCCCTGGTGTCCAGGGCTACACGGGCATGCGTGCGCACACACCTGTACACACAACTCCCCAATGCTCTGGAGGACACTATACTAGGCACAGTGACTAAGCAGCAATTCGGGTATCCATACAGCCTGTGCTCACTCTCAGAGGCCCCCTGACCTCACCAACCCCCAGCCCCTCCCTGAGTGCATACCCCGTGGTGGCTCTGCTAAGATGACCCCAGAACCCATAAGGGGACTGAGGAATGGAGTGAGGTCTCAACAGTACAACATAAAAAGCAGCAGCAAAGGGGAAATTGAGAACATGGAATAAAGTCCAGCACTGTAGCTGCATAATGAGCTTGTAGCACAGAGAACCCTAGTGCCCCAACAGCTGAGGGCCTGAAATAGTGGACAGGGCAGGGGCTCCAGCAGCTGCTCTGGGGGCCAGCTGCAATTCTCCAAATAGACCTGGGGGTTGACCTGCCCTGCACACCCCCTTAGAGAGAGCCCACCCTTGCTTGGGCCTGGAGGTCTTGGCCAGGCACTCAGTCAAAGCCCGGCATGGGAGAGGTGACCAAGGCTGATCCCCTGCCCAACTTTCCAATGGCATCTGTAATACTGCAGAGAGGACACAGGGCAGCATCTAGACTCTGGATGTCCAAGGAGGGGAGGCACAGGTTTAGAAAAAAAGATGCTTTCTCTTTCATACAAAAATAGACTCAAGTCTCATGAGCAGTAGCTAAAAGTGGCTGTCTTTGTATAAAACTAGAAAAGGCAGGCAAGCCAGCCAAGTCTTCTGGTCAGAGGAAGCTGAAGCCCCTTGGGCTATAGTCAGCAAAGAGGTGGGCTTCCTGGGGAGCTTGTCCTGGATGGGGGCTGGAGGTATAGCGCTCAGGGATGGGGACACCCCACCTGGATCTGTGCCCTGTGGATGCCAGGTCTGCAGGGCCTCCCCTGAAAGCCGGCATTGCTGGCTCAGATAAATGTATCTTCCTCATGTTTATTTTGTTAAATAAAAAAATTTCCCCTTTTTTAGCTCTCCCCACCCCCAAAGCTCCAGCTCCCTTGCCATCCAGAAGGGTCAATCCAGGGAGGGCGAGCTCCTGCCCTGTGGCTGGGGCTAGGGCCAAGGCTGCAGCTGCCGTTGGTCATACTCAGCAATGAGCCTCTTGATGTGGGCCAGCTTGCTGTGCAGGTACTCACAACGGTGCTTCTCCTGGCTGTAGTTGGTATTGGTCTGCAAAAGAGCAGCATGGTGAGCCAATCCTGCAGCCACTGGCATGCTGGAACATGGCTGTAATGGGAGCTGTCCTTGTGAAGATGCTAGTCTACCTGCCACCTCAGGCTTCCATTGCTCCTGCTGACAGGCCAGTGCCCACTGGGCAAAGACAGGAACCCCTGCTCTGCCTTGGGCCAGAGTCCTCGGCTGGCTTCCCTCCCAAGCCCCAGGCCCTACCCTGGGAAATGGGATTGTTGCCAGGATGCGGGTCAAAGGCAAGATCAGCAGAAACCTGGCTGAGCTAGGGCCTGGTTGGCAAGGAACCAGCTGGCATGCAGAGCACACACATGGTGATCCCATAGCTAGTGGCCTTCAGGAATAAAAGCTGATATCACCCTGGCCAGGTATGGGCAAGGAGCTACCTCACATATCTTCCGGGACTCCAAGGAGAAGGCCCCGAGCCCATGAGACTGGGCACCCCTGCCAAATTAGCAGCTGAAGCTGGGAACTTTGCCTCCTCCTTTGACTTTAGGGGTTGCTTCACCAAGCAGTGGGAGAGCTGGAGGACGCTGTGGCACACGGAGAGAGCTTCTCCCCACTCCCATTCCCACAGTGGTAGACATTTACCTTTTTGATTTTGCGATATTCCTGCAAAATCTGCCCACGAGTAGTCTACAAGAAAACAAAAGAGAGAAAACAATGACCTCACCTGCAGGAAGCTCCAAGGGAGGGAGGTGAGGTGCCTCCCTGATAACCCATGACCTGCACACCACCACTGGCCTGGGGACAATAGCCTCTAAGTGGCCCTGAGGAGAGTTGACCTAAGTACAGAGGAAGGATAGGCTGGGGGAAGAAAGCTAGACCAGGGGGCAAGGTGCAGGGGCCCAGCCTCAGGGACAAGGCAGCACAGTGGGAGGGGGCAAAGCAGGCAGATACCCTCCTTCCCTTGTACCCCAGCTGGCCTGTCCACTGTTCAAGGCTAAGCACAGAGGTCCCTGACAACCTGGGGATGCAGGGAAGTGCTGGGATATGTCCACATAGGAGCAAGAAGGAAGGATTGCTATATCCTGAGGCCTCATCTGTCCCAGACCCACAGGATCCCCATCTCTCTTCCAATCAAGAGCCACCTCCTGAAACCGGTTTGCTCAGTAGATAGAGCGTTGGCCTGGGGACTGAAAGGTCCCAGGTTCGATTCCGGTCAAGGGCATATATCTTGGTTGCGGGCACATCCCCATTGCGGGGCTTGCAGGAGGCGACTGATCGATGTCTTTCTCTCATCGATGTTTCTAACTCTCTCTCTCTCCCTTCCTCTCTGTAAAAAATCAATAAAATATATTAAAAAAAAAAAAAAAAAAAGAGCCACCTCCTCTGGAACCAGAGAGACCTGGCCAGTGGAGACAGTACCTGACCCCTGATTAATTAGGGTTGGCCCTGAAGTCAGGTGACCAGCTCTAAAAGGTGGCTAAAAAGGGAGGTTGGTGTTCAAGGGCTAGAGCCAAGACCCTCCACTGCAGGGAGCTCCCATCTGGGGGCGAAAGGAGAGCATGTGCCGGGCCTGCCATAAGTACAGGTGAAAGACCACAGGGGCGCGCCATCCCCTCCCGCTTCCCACTGTGGCTCTGACGGTGCACAGATAGGCCATGTGTTGCAGTGTGGCCTGGCCTTTCCCCTTCTGGCCAGGTGTCCCATAATGAGGGTAGTGGGCTGCAGAGAGGATCCCAGGCACTCTCACAGGCAGGACACAGGTGCCACAACCCAATGCTCCCTGCTTTGGCCTTCCTGGTTGCTCTAAGTAGCATCCCTGCCTCTGGGGCTCACGTTCCACTTACAGAGTTGATGCCTATGTCCTCATTGCAGAGGAGGCCAACTAGGCTGAGAGCCTTCTGGCTCCCATGGCAGAGCCCAGACCCAGGCCTGAACCAAGTGACCAGCAAGGGACAGCCACCTGTCAATCCATGAGGGATCAAAATGCTGGCTTAGCCCTTCCTCACCAAGGGCAGCAGATAGGTTTGGAGGCCGTGGATTTAGCTGGACTGTGGGAAACAGACCCATCTCCCAGGGTAAGGTGCCAACAGGGAGCTCTACCTCGTACTCCTCAGAGCCCTGGGAGAGCTGCCGGAGCTGGGCGTCCAGCTGCGTGAACCTCCGTGTGATCTGCTCAATGCGGGCGTGCAGGTCTCGGTACTCACTGTACTCAGCGTTGAAGTCATTCTTGTAGCTCTGGCGCTGCTCTGAGGAGGAGATAGTGGCATATTTTCTGGAAAAGGGAGAGAACAGCGGGCTCAGGGGTTGCTGTAGAGAGGCTGGAGTATCTGTGGCTGCATAGCCAGCCACACTCAGGAAGAGCCTGACCCAAGCAGGAGCCTGGCCTAGAACAAGCCGAGGGATTGGAACTGGCACCTAGGGACTTGGACTTAGCCCTGCCACTGCTGAGCTGCAGTGCAGGGCAAGGGGTGAAAGGCAGGGGTGAAACTCCTGGGATAAGAAGAGCGGCCAGCCGAAAGGAAGTACTCACAGCAAGTAGTCTGGTGTCTCTGAAGTTGATGTGGGGACGCTTGAGCTGTTGCAGGTCCCATTTAAACCTACAAAGAGCAAACAAGATCTGCAAAAGGTTCAGGCTTCATTGCCTGAATGACTTGGAAGGGACGACAGAGAGGCAGTAAGAGATTGCAGGGCCCTGCTGGACCCAGAAGAACCTCGGTCCTTCCATTATGTGGGCGTGTATATTCTCAAACCACAGCTGTGTAAGTGCAGAGCAACCAAATCTCTGGGGTGTTTAATCTCCAGCCATAAAGGAAAAAGTCAGATGGCCACCAGGGGAAACCTTGAACCTGTCCGCTGACAGTCAGTGGTCTGAGCTCCACATGATGCTCCCCTTCTTCCTACTAGATGATGGACTTTGGGACCTGAAGGGCAGTTCCAGTACAGGGCTGGGCCAGAGTCATGAAGGGGTACATCCTAGGTTGTCCCTGTGGTGGGGACTGAGGACAGGGACCAAGGCCTGCCTGGGCCATAGGCAATTGAAACCACAATCTAGTCTATCTACTCCCCTGTCTTTTTGAGATGAAGAGGTTTTATCACTTCGTGAGAGAACAGTTTGCCAAGCCCTCTCTTGGTTTAACACTTAAGATGGTAGGCATCTGGGCACTAGACCACCCTGCAGTACACCCCCATCTGTACCTGAGAGTGTTATTTTTAACTAGAGGCCCAGTGCATGAATTTGTGCACGGGTGGGATCTGGCTGGCCTGCCCCAATCAAAGCTTATTGGGCCAGGCCCATGGAGGTTGAGGGGGTGGAGGAGGCTGCCCCCCTGGTTTAACTCCTGTCTGAGGAAACAATTTGCATATTCATCTTTTATTGTATAGGATGTGGCTGTACTCTCCCTGGACCGAAGCCTGATGGACATATATGAGGGTTTAGTCCACGTTCCCAGGACCCATGCCCAGCACAAGGCAGGCCTCTAGGGATGTTTTGCATTGAGGCTCGAACACTTTTAGGATCCTGTCTGCGGCAAACTCGGAGGCTCCAATTCCTGCTGGAGTACTAGGCCTCCCTTGTAACAGCTGAGGTGATTCCTGCCATGGAGCCTCAGTTTCACTGGCAACAAACCCCACAGCTGCTCCTCTACCCCCACCACTCCACTAGCTTCTCCTGTGCCTCCCAGGGACAGGGTCAAGGGGATGTGTCCATGAGTTCACACTGCAGGCTTTTGAAAAAGCTAAGTCCAAGCCACGCACCCAGCATACTGGCTTGTCCAGAAAACCACCGTGAAGCCACAGGAGTGGTCCATGGCCTGATGCTGTTTGGGGGTGGGCACAGGTCCCAGGAGTGGTCTTAGCCCAGAGTGATGATGAAGGTGGCCAGAGAGTAGCTCTAGGATGAATGGAGACCACAGGGTAGGGCTGGGTGAACAGTGCCACCTGCCTGACAGGTGGAGGCAGTCGCACCTATCAGGGTCAGGGGTAATCATTAGGTGGGGCTGGGACAACAGGGTCAGACTAGGGGTCAGTGCCATGTGTAAGAGTGGGTTAAATCAATGCAGGAAGCTTCCTCAGGTGCTGGCCTGGATTCTTCTCCCGAGTTTGGGGAGGGGCCTGGTGCCAGAGAACAATGCCACTGTTAAGGGAAGTATGTTTGCTTGCACATGCACAGTACATCCTGTACCCAGAGCAGCACAGGGAGAAGAGGGCTCTGAGCCCACCCATTATTGTTATAATTTGAGTTGCCTGCAAGATGAGCACCAATGCCAGGCACAGCTTCTGGTGCTCAGCCATCCCTTTCCTCTTCTAAACCTTACTTTCTTCCTCAGCCTGGGGACTGGTATGAGCTGCCTGGCCAACTCACAACAGGTCAGATCTGAGCCCCATGTGTGTGAGGGGCCAGCCTGAGCTACAAACTTTCTGGCCCCATTCTTCCTCCTTCCCAGGGCCCTGCCAGAGGCACAAGGGTCTTGCTTCTACAATTTGGGAGAATGTGCTATTGGGCCAGGCTGCTGAGCACCTGTCTCCCTGGCCAAGATCGGATCAGAAGGGCACTCAGGAAACCAGGCCATCTTCTCCCAGTCTGTCTACCCAGATGTTGGGAAGCCCAGTGGCACAGCAGGGCCAAGAGGAACCCAGAGGTCTGACCCTGTCTGCTAGGATTTGTCCCCCAGCCACAGGGAGGGACTGTAGCTGCATTTCTGGAGGGCAAATAACTCCTTAAAAAATCTGAAGGGAAAAACGGCTTTGCTACCCCAGGAATGCACCTATTCAGACCCTTCCTGGGGAAATGACCCCAGAGCCACACCAGGTGGCAAGCTTGGGACTATCTACATGTGTGTATGGAGCGGGGAGGGGAAGGGTGAGGAGTCGGGTGGCACACTGTGATTGTTTTGCTACATACTGATCAAGTTCACAGCCACACAGGGTGCTCAGCTCAGATGCCTGGGGCTGTGAACTCGGTGGCCCAGGCTCTGCTGCCAGCCTGTCCTGTCCAGGACATGGGATGCATGGGGCATTGTGGCACCCTTGGCATTATGTGGAGCTGGTGCTCAGGCTCCTGGCAGTAACCTCCTGCAGAGCCCCTGCCCCAGGTCTGCTTTTCAGCACCTACCCAGGTTCACTGGCGGGGCTCCAAGGGAGCCAGACACAAGTTCTGGCAGCCTGGCTCGATGCCTGTCCCCAGCTGACCTATCCTTGTCCTTGTGCTTCTTAGACTTCTTCTTGGACTTGCTGCGAGACGAGCCACCGTGGGGCCTGCTGGGCTGGGCACAGTCCTTCAGCAGGGGAAGGCTAAGGCAGGATGCGGGGGCTGGGGTGGCCATTTCCCCGTGATCACAGTCCCGGCCACTGTGACCCAGGTCATTACTGACATCAGCCAGGGGGTCGTGTGCCCTTGGAGGATCCAGCCTTGGGGGTAGGTGGGCATCTGTGCCTGCCAGTGTGCCAAGGGTGGGCAGTAGGGCCTCCCGGCCATGGGGCACATTCAGCTTCCCATTGGCGGCAGGCTGAGCTCTCTGGGTGAAGTGCGATATCCTTGGTTTCTTGTTGGCCAGGGGGTCAATGAAATCAGGAGGCTGAGGGCGTTTCTGGGAAGAAAGGGAGATCATTTTAGAGGGGAGCCTGTATCTGAAGTGGCTGGCATCCCTGGGACTTGGCAGCAACAGGCCAATCTGAGCTAAGTGAGCAGCAGTGCCAACCTGCAAGACCTACTCCAGCCACACAGGGGCGCCCAGATACCAGTCAGACCTTTGGTGCCCACCCCAAGGACACAAGCAGAGGAAGGAAGGGCAGCTAGGTCATCAGAGTACTGGCCCAACCATCTCCAGAGACTGGGCTAAAATGTCGCTGTGTTCAGCATCTTCCCCAGATGAAAAGCCAAATCTGAGAGACACAGGGCAGCTCCACTGGCTGAGACCCATCACTCCAAACCCCTGACTACTTCGATCTCACGGCAGCCCATTGATTTGGTCCAGGTCTCATCCCCATTTCACAGATGATTAGACTGAGGTATGTGAGAGGCAAGGACAGAGCATAGAAGGGGAACCAGCACCGGACCAGGTGGCCCTGATCCAGGGAAACAGCTAAAGAAAGAAAGACTGCAGATGGCCCAGGACAGTGGGTAGAAGTGAGTGAAATGAGGCCTCACATCTGGGGTGTGCATGGACCTGGCTTTTCCATGTGTGTTGGGTGCTTCAGGCCAGAGAAGGAGGAGGAGATGAGGGAGAGAGAAGAGGAGGTAGGGGAAGAGGAGGGAGAGAAGGAGGGGGAGGAGAGGGGCCCGAATGTGGGACTCCCAAGTCAGAGCACAAAGGTGGGATAATTTTTACCAAAAAGCTCAAGCAATGATGAAAGGGGCGTAGCCAAAGAATCCCAGTCAAAGCCAGGTGAGCGCTGTCCCCCATCCAACCCCTGCTGCCCTTCCTGACTACTGACTAAAATGGCAGCAGCCTCTGCTCACAGACCCCCACTAGATGCCATCCCGTCCTGCAGCCAGTACACATGACAGGCAACAGAACATGAGGCTCAGGACAGTCCAGTGTTTGTCCTCCCTTGGCCACACTACTAGAAGATGTCCTGGGAAAGCACACCCAGGTCCTGGGCCCAGGCCTCCCGCCTGGGGAAGCCAGACAGCTAGCTGCTCATTCGTGAAGAAGTGTTCCAGCCTTGAGCCAAGAGCTCAACAGGCTCCCCAAACACCAGGATTAGGTCAGGCCACTGGCTCTGGCTGAGACCCACTCTCCTCTCCTCCACAAGCATCAGCATCTCCATGTTGTCATACCCATGCCCGCTGCTCCTACCTGGGGGGGTGAGACTGAGCTCCCATGCTCTCTTGGAGGGCTGGCGGCAGCAGGTTCTCCAGGGAGGCCACCTGCACTCTGTGGCTGACACAGCTTTCTGCAAAGGAGAATCAGGGTAGGTGGTGGCTTGCAGCAGTACCCCACGGGGCACACCCAGGCCCACCTGTCAGGCTTTTCCTGCACAGCCCAGTTCTGGGGCCTGGTCTGCTGCAGAGCCCACAGCATGTCCAGGAGAGAAGGAGCTTGGGCCTTCTCCAGGCGCTGGGAAGCTGCTTGGGCCACACCTGGATGACAGGAGGGACAGGCGTGTGGCCCTGGGAGAGGAGGAAACAGAGAAGCCCTCCAGAGGAGTCACAGCCACCCAGAGCAAAGTCCTGAGGAGAGTAGGGCTTCTAAAGCAACAAATGTCAGGCTCCACAATAGACAGAAAAATTCATTTGAAAGGAAGGTCTGAAAAGGGATGAAAACTTTAACTCAACAACAAAAAAGACAGTCTTAGTATCTTCAGAAACACAAAGAACTTGTATCACATCTCTTCAAAGAAGATATGCAAATGGTCAACAGCACATGAGAAGGTGCTCAACATTGTTCTTCATCAGGGAAATGCAAATCAAAATCACAGTGAGATAGACTTCACACCCACTAGGACAGTTACACTAAAACAACATCGGGAAATAAGTGTTGGTGAGATGTGGAAAACTGAACTTCTTTACCTGCTGGTCAGAATGTAAAATGGTGCAGTCACTGAAGAAAGAGTATAATGGTTTTTCAAAAAATTAATCATAGAATTATCATGTGGCTCAGCACTTCTACTTCCTGGTATATATTTAAAGATATGTAAAAATCCATGTCTACACAAATCCTTGGACACAAATGTTCATGGCAGCACAATTACACCAAGAGGTGGGAACAACCCAGGTATCCATAAAAAAGATGAATAAATAAAATGTGGCCCATCTGTCTAACAGATATTACGTATTTAGCTATAAAAAGGAATGAAGCATTGCCGAAACCGATTTGGCTCAGCGGATAGAGCGTCGGCCTGTGAACCGAAAGGTCCCAGGTTCGATTCCGGTCAGGGGCATGTACCTTGGTTGAGGGCACATCCCCTGTGGGGGGCGTGCAGGAGGCGGCTGATAGATGTCTCTCTCTCTCATCGATGTTTCTAACTCTCTATCCCTCTCCCTTCCTCTCTGTAAAAAAACAATAAAATATTATTTAAAAAAAAAAAAAAAGGAATGAAGCACTGACATATGCTATGAGTAAAGAAGCCAGACACCAAAGGCCACATGGTGTATGATCCCATTTATATGAAATATAAATCAATAGATTTATATTTAAATAAAGCGAATCAATAGAAAAAGAAAACAAGTGGCCAGGGGTTAGGGAAGGTGTTATTGTTAATCCTCACCCAAGGATATTTTCCATTGATTTTTAGAGAGAATGTAAGGGAAAGAGAAACATAGATATGAGAGAGACATATCAATTGGTTGTCTTTGCACACGTGCCAACCAGCCTGCAATCAAGGTACATGCCCTTGACTGTGATCAAATCAGGGACCCTTCAGTCCCCAGGCTGACGCTCTTTCCACTGAGCTAAACCAGCTTGTGAACTGTATCTCAATAAAGCTATTTTTTCCCCCATTTCCTTAAGAATAAATTAAAAATGGCATCACTCCCATGGGTAAGAACATGATATGCCTGGCTGGTATGGGTCAGCTGGTTGAGCACTGTCCCACGCACCAGGAGGTTGCCTGTTTATTTTCCAGTCAGGGCACATGCCCAAGTTGTGGGCTCAAATCCCATTAGAGGGCATGTACGAGGCAACCAATCGATGCTTCTCTCTCTCTCCTCCTCTTTTTTCCTTTCTCTGAAATCAAAAACATTTATTTTAAACATAAATAAAAGAACATGATGCTACAAAAAGAGAATAAGAAGGACTCTTGGGGCCTGAATGTGGGACTCCCAAGTCAGAGCACAAAGGTGGGGATAATTTTTAGAAATGATGGCCAAGAGGACAGGTTGGGAAAAGCCAAAGAAACCTTCCTCAAAGAAAAAAAAAAAAGAGAAAAGATAATAGGGAAGACAATGGGAAGAGTCTAGGAGCATAGTGCCCCAGTGGCAGAATTAGCGGAAGCAGGAGGAAGGATAGTGAGACCTTTTACCAATCACACAAGAACAGGATGGACAATGTAAGTTTTCAGACCATGGGAGCCTTGTTGCCCCCTTGCTCCAGATCACCTGCAAGGCTGACATGTGGATTTATGCACAGGGCTGGGTGGGGAACCTCTGAATGCTGTTTCCTACTGACCATACACACACAAGTGCCCACACACTTGTATGCAAACATACACATGGGCTACTAACTCTCAGCCATGCCCCTTCCTGGAAATTCAGTGAGGACAAGGCCCTGAGGTCTGGGAACTTAGGCACCTGGTGAGAGGCTCTAAAAAAAGGATGGATAGGAGAAGCCTCGCTGTGCCCCTCAAGTGCTCTTTGCCACCTCCAAGTACCTGGGTAGGCATAATCAGCCATTTCAACACTGGACCTTTTTTACCAAAAATTATGTGATGAATGAAAACACCTGCAGGGGCGGAGGGAAATAGTGGCAACCCAACATGTTTAACTGGGGCAACAGAGCTATAGGTCCTGAGAAATCACTTAAGAACTAATTAGTGTTCAGCTGGCATCAGTAGAGAAGGAATCAATTGCTGGCTGACCAGGCCAGTTACCCACTCCTCCCAGAATTCTAAGGCCACTCCTGATTTCTGGTTTCTAACTCGATCTAGAGAGTGCATTTAACCTGCTTATTCATGTCTGTGGGGAGCTTTGTTTTGTCTGCTTCACATTCTTAAATGGTTATAGAAGAAGACACAGCCTCCTAAGCAGAAGCCCTTGGAGAGTGATGTATGCTCTTGAGCCCACACAGTGGGGGCTGGCCTTTCCCCCAGCAGGAGGCCAAGGTGGGCTATCCAGGCATGAGAAGATGGCCAGAGTTCCCATGGGCCTTTCTAACCAGCTCTCAGCCCTGAAGCCTTTGGAACTAGACAAGGCCATCCCAGCACCCTGAAATATACCTGAAGCCCAGGAGAGGTGGCCTTACCTGACAAGCATGCGCTTTAGCAGCTGCTGGTCCCCCTCGGAGTAGCCAGGCCAGTCCTTTTGTACATCCTTGTACACACAGTCCTTCAGTGTGCAAGTGCCATCCTTGGTATTCATGTTGGCCACCTGCAACAGAGCCAACGTCACTTTGTGGGAAGCCCAGGGGGAAGGGAACATGGAGGCAGTCCTGGAAGGGAAGAGGGCAGCACTCCACCCCAGCTCCTCTGCACTAAGTCCAGGTGCACACTTCTCATAGCTGCTAGGGGCCAGACTGGCTCTAGAAAGAGGGCTACCATTTATAAACCCCATCATCAGCCTCCCACTGCTGTGGATTGAATGTGTGTGTCCCTAAAACTCATGTTACGGTATGTGATTATATTTGGAGGTGAGGCCTTTGGGAGGTGTTTAGATCATGACTGTAGCCCTCATGATTGAGATTAGTCTCCTTATAAAAAAGGTTCCCTTGTCCTTCTGCCATGTAAAAACAGTGTGAAGATGAATCACCACAGGTGCCTTCAAAGCTACCTAATCTGCCACCACCTTCATCATGCAAGTCGTTTCCAGAACTGTTGAGAAGTAAATGTCTGTTGTTTGAGCCATCCATATCCATGGGATTGCAATAGCAGCTTGAATGGATGAAGACACCCCTCTAGGACTTGCAGCTCCTGAGGCAGGGGAGGCAGAGACTGGGGGTGCTGGGCAAGAGGTGCCTCTAGGGGCCAGACTGAGCCCACCTCCCATGCACCAGCCAGCTCTGCTCCCATTGGTTAATGAAAGCTGAATTGGTCTCGAAGATGGTTTTTGAAGATGGGTTTTAAATATCTGCCTTAACGGTGCTTGAAGTAGTGAAGGGCGCCCAGATCTTTTACACGTGCATGTACAGCTAGCTGTGTGTTGCTGTTTCTCCCTATTACTAGGTTCTAAGAGGATTTCATGTCACAGTGATTTCCACAAGGAGCATTTTTTAAAAGATAATCATCCGGTGCCAAAACTAACATTATCTAGTAAGGATTTTTTTAAAAAATATATTTGATTTTTCATAGAGAGGGAGAGGGATAGAAAGTTAGAAACATCGATGAGAGACATCAATCAACCGTCTCCTGCACGCCCCCTACTGGGTATGTGCCCGCAACCAATATACATGCCCTTGACTGGAATCGAACCTGGGACCTTTCAGTCTGCAGGCTGACGCTCTATCCATTGAGCCAAACCGGTTTCGGCAAGGATTTTTTTTTTAATCCTCACCAGAGGATATATTTTATTTGTTTAGAGAGAAGGAAGAGAGGGACAGGGAGAGAGAAACATTGACTGCTTCATGTTCATATGCCAACCAGTGATAAAACCTGCAACCTTTTGATGTATGGGACAACACTTCAATCAACAAAACTACCCCAGCCAAGGCCAACAAGGATCATTTTTAACAGTTGAGTAATATTCCACCAAATGGCCACACTATGATTTACTCAAACATTTCTCCTTTGTTGGATGTGAATGTGTTTCCAGTTTCTCTGTAGCATAAACAGACGTCACCGTATGCAGGCTTTTCCATGCAGGTAACGGTTCTTTCTTTCGCCAACTTCCCAGAAGTGGGATTAATGGGTTGGTTAAAGGCTCCGATCACCTTTATGGCTTTTGATACATTTTGCTCAAATACTCTCCAGAAGCAAGTCCAACCTGTCAACACTCCCACTCATGAGGAGGAGCCTATGGGTTTCTCTGAAGCCCAGCCAGCCCTGGAGACAGATGCCTTAAATGTTTCCACAGAAGGAAGAGAGGTTCCTTTGAGGAACGCAATTTTGTTTGTCAGTGCTGCTCACCGTATATTTGGTCATGTGGGAGGCTGACCAGCCTAAGCAAGGTGCAGCCCACAGGATTCCTAAAGACCTTCCCCTTCCACTTCCCCAAGTTGACAGGGCCCTGATGCCCCCCACAATCACTGGGGAGAACTACCTGGATAGTGAACACAGAAGCACAAAGCAGATGGGGCTGTTCAGGAAAAATCAGAGCAAGCACAAGGAAGATGCTCTGCCTGGAGATGCTGGCTGGGCTACCTCCAGAAGGCTGCCAACAACTCAAGCTGAGTGGAGGAGCCATAGCCCATCATGGTGCCTCTCTAGTTCCAGAAGGGCCTGGAGCAACGAGAGCATCCGGGGGTAAGAAACAGAGCAGTTGCTCCAGGCTGGTCCATATAAGCACCCCAGACCCGTCTCCAGAAAATGGAGTGTGGCATCCTGCAGTGTCTAAGGGCCTTTCTGAGGGTAAACCTCAGGTCTATCTGTGTGCTCTGTCAGCTAAGTTTCACATTCTGGGTTTAAGGGTCTCTCGTGTTCCTTTTTCATTTCAGACATAAGCAAGGCAAGAGGGGAGGGTGGGAGTGAGGGCATTCTTAAGAACATCACATCAGAGGCTAAGGGCCTAGCCTGACAGCAGTGAGGGCTGCAGGCACATTCAGGGGTGGGCATGAGTCCCACCTGTATCTTTAGTCCTGACTCACACCTGACAGCTCCATCAAACTCCCCTCAGCCCTACCTTGGTCTCCTCTGCTATAAAGGCTCTGGGGGCACCCAGCCCAGAAGGGCCTTCCATGTGCTTCCCTTTAATTTGTAAGGACAAGACCAACACGTTTGACTTTCAAGGAACTGAGCCCCCCATGGGAAGGCTGTTTCTGATTCTGCAGCTTCCTAGAGCTTTGGCAAGCCCCCTGAGCCAATTCCTGAACTCTCATGGAGAAAAATCACTGGTCAGTCCTTCTCAGCACAAACTATTAGCGGGGGTTGGTGCCTTAGGAGGCCAAATCCACACATGGATGCCAACTAGGTGGACATGGGAGCCCCCAATATACTGGTGATGTGAAGTGTCAACAGTTACCAAGGCCCCGGTAATACAGGAGATGTCTTCCTAGACAAAAATAAGGGGTGCCCCCAGAGATAATGGGTGGACCTGGACCCAACCCAGATCTACAACCATGCGTGAAATGAAGCTCCAACTTTTCCACAGGTGAAGATCTGGAGACCTCTTTTCCCCACCCTTATCCTTTACCGTGAACTCTCTGGGGTTAGGGGTAATGAGGGACCCTAGCTGGAGCATGGTGCTGACATTCTCCTACCAAACACGCTGCATGGTTCACAAGAGCCTCAGGTTGCATGAGGAAGGGGAAAATGAACACCAAAAGACCTGCTGAAGAACTTGGCAAACATGAAAATTCATCCTCAGGTACAGCTACCTACCATCTTGGCTTGGGCAGTCTGCCACAAGAGGCATGGGCCAAGTGCCCAGAGTGTTGGAGGCAGAAAGTAGGAAGAATAGGTAAGCTGGTAGAGGGAACCAGAGAGGCTTGACCACACCTTCACCTTGGGTGGTGATATGACTGACCTCACAGCAACAAAATGACGTGGCATAAGCATGGCCTGGTTGATGTGGTGAAGCTAGAGCAAGCCACTTACTTACTAGAGGTCCTCCAGCTACCTCCTGGAATCCTGGGAACCAAGGCAGGTCCTCAGGAAGGTGGCTGGGCTCACCTCACTTGCTCCAAAGTCCAGGCTGTTTCTTAGTTAGAGGCTCACCTGCCAGCACCATGTTCCCACCAGGTAAGCCCTAGGCACCACAAGAGGTGATGCAGCCATGCCCCAGCCACAGATGGAATCCAGAGGTCTTGAGGTGAAGCCTCCTGCCTGGGATCATAGCTGGTGAGGGCTCTCACTAATGTGTGCATTCCCTGGTTTTACTCAATTCTAAAAAGCTTGTGCAAATTAAAACTTGGATCTCCTGTGCAGTGCCCGCTATCTATGTGCTAACAGATGTTAAGGAACAGGGTGCTGGCCTGGCTTTAAGCTGACCTCAAGACACCAGACAGTAAATACCATACTCCCAGTCCACTATGCATCCAGACCGTCTATAGAGGCTGCTCATAGGCTGGCTGAATCCCACCCCATCCCAGCCAGCCCTGGGTAAGCATGCACCTGCTGGAGGAGGCTGTCCAGCGTGTCCTTGTCTGCCTGTGCCAGGCCATCCTTCTGTAGCCGCAGCAACAGTTCAGCCTTCCGGTAGGGCCTCAGTGCCAGAAGATGTAGCACCCGGTCACGGAAAGGCCTCTGAGATACCCCACCGCCCCCGCTAACACCACTTTTCTTGATGGCATTTGCCAGGTTGATGGGGGTCGCCCGCTTCCGGGAGGGCACAGTATCCGTCGCCCCTGGGGCTGGTTTCCTAAACTGAACCTTCTTGCCTGCAACGAGAACCAGGGTGATAGACAAGTTAAAAACTGGAGGGTGTGAGAGAGTGGCCATGGTGTCCCACTGCCTGGGGCTGATCCCGAGTTCCTGAGTGTAGAAAGCAATGGCCAACAGCATCACACTCCTGCCAAGCCAGCGTGTCCAGCCCAGCCTGCTAGTTGGAGATCAAGGATGGCTGAGAGCGCCACCTGCTGACCACACACAACTCACTGGGCACTAGCAAACTCAGAGATGGAAGCAGCAGAAGTACAGTCATGTGTAAAGCCATAACTGACTTCATCATGAGCAATCTAAATCCTGGGCACCAAAACGCTGACCACTATAGGGAAAAGGGGCTGGTCTGTGAGTCCTTTTGATGTTAAATGGAGGGGGATTCCTGACCTGCCAAGGCAGGCGTTCCCTGAGACTACACTTTGAAGCCCTGTGCTAGTCCCATAGGATTCGCCATTCTCTTTTATGGAAAAGTAGGGAACAGAGATGCCAGGGCCGCTTGGGCAGCTGCCCTGGAGAACCCAGGGTGTTAGCAGCTCCCCAACTCTGGCTCCAAGTGCTTGCTCTTTAGGCAGACATGGTTGTGCCTAGAGCCCTGGGGGTAACAGGCCGCTCTGATATTATCCTGGTATAGACAATGAGGTCCAGCATGGCTGCCCCTCCATTGAGCCAGCAGACACTGCTCTTGAGGTAAGACGTTGTTAATTCCCTCTTGGAAGCTACACCTGACACCAAGGAAATGTGGATGGCTGAGTGAGGTCAGCACATGCCCTAAATCCTTGGGCCAAAAACCTCTTCATGATGACTTCTTTTTGCTCTTATCCCTCTAATCTGATTTGTCAGTTTAACAAAGGAAGAAGTGAATCTGCAGACCTTCCAGTAGGGTGTCAGTGAATCTTCAGGCTTTCGGGTAGGGCCTGACTCTGTCCCTAGAGGATCCAGCTGACAGGCTGACATGAGATGGGGAGAGACCAAGTACAGCTGGACAGCATTCTAAGAGGCGAGATGAGTGTTTCCACTAAAATGTAAACTGTTGCAAAAATTCTCATCATATACAAAATGGTCCAATAAGACAAATCTTGACCAAGTTTTTGGCTGAAAGAACCAGAAATTCACTTAGATGTCTATGAATGTCTTTGTTTGCATCTTTAGCCATGTCTGCCTAAAGCAAGTAGGTGAAGCTTTATTTTTGGGCAGCCATGTCCACTGGGGCTCAACACTGACCAGCAGGACGAATTCCTGCACAGACACCTGGAATTTCATTCAGAGTCAACTCCATTGCCAAGCAAAGAAAACTAGGCTTTCTTTGGGGGTATTTGAAACCTCCGACCATTTCTTAAAAAAGAAAAACTTCATAAAGCCATTGAGGTCCTCGTCTGCTATAAGTTGGTTCATGACTCTTCTGCCTAATGCCCCTGTTTTCCTGGGAATAACTTTGGATAACGTTTCAACTCTGTCTGGGTCTAGGAAGTGAGAAGGCTGCAGCAGGATGATGAGCTTTCTGAATAAACTGTACTTTTTATCCCATGTTTAATGTTTTTACCAAAATTATTTCTGAATAAATGCTGAGTTGCTGGAGCCTTCCAGATAAGCAAGGATCAATGCTTTTCCTTCCAGGTCTCAATATGACAGTCACTGGCTGGCCCCAACATAGTAGCAAGCCACTATGAGGTACATCTGGTGGTCTGTATCATGTTAAGCATCTCAGACTCGGTGAGGAGTCAGCTGGGCATGTGAGAACAAGGGGTGATGGCCAGAGGAAATAATGGCAACCCTGTGTTCATGAAGCATGTCTGTGTCTCTGGCCAGTAAAGGTCCCTGAGACTGTGGCTCAATCGAGGAGCTCAATTGAGGTATGGGGGCATTGGGAGAAGGAAGCACTGGGCCAAAAGTGTTGGGCAACATTCGTCCTGCTGGTCAGTGTTGAGCCCCAGTGGACGTGGCTGCCCGCCACTGGGGTCAGAATAAAAAAAAAAAGCTTCACATACTTGCTTTCACCTCAAGATGCAAACAAAGACATTTATCCTTGGGAGAGAGGCCAAAGATTCAAATTCTCTGATTTAGGTCCTGAGTTCACCTGGGGGTTTGGGAGATAGCAGATGGCATAGCCCCCAGTTGACTGGCAGGACCTTCTTTCTGACCAGACATGGACTTGGCTGATCCTGCTCAGGGGCTGGACCACACCTCTGCTCCTGGCCTGACAGGCTCTGAATGCCTCCTACTCCCCCAACAGCTGCCTGTCAGGCATAATCCACTCCCACCCAAGTGGAGCTTCCACAGTTGAAGTCCTTAGCCCCCATCCTCACCCAGATAGCGGCCTCCAGGCTTGATGACAATGGCACCCCGACTCCGTGTCTCCTCCTCGGCTTGTGCCATGCTCTGACGTGCCTTCTGGTAGGAGTCATCGGTGGCACACACTGTGATTTTGTCCTGGATGCTACCCAAGCAGTCCAGGTGTATATCCCCATGGCTGTAAGACAAGGGGCCAGGAGCCAAGATGAACACCTGGGAGATGGAGATATGGTCTTGGGCCCAAGACTCCCGCCACCCACCAGGAAACAGGGCCAGCACTGATGCAGACATATGGTTTCCACAGGCCACATCTTTACCCAGAAGAAACAAAGGGACCAAGGCCCCTGGGCCAGAGACACAATGCAAGTACCTACACCCTGGACACAATGAAAGCAGCCAGAGGGGCTCAATCGAGGTATGGGGGCACTGGGAGAAGGAAGCACTGGGCAAAAGCGGTGAGCAAACACCTGCACAGGAGGGTGAGGGCCGGGGGGAGGCTGGAGAAGCAGGGCTATCCCTCTTGGCCTCACCTGGAGAAGTACTGCTGGATGCAGTCAAAACTGCCCTGGGGGCTGTCACGGCCAATGTTGGAGAGGTAGAAGGAGAAGATCCGAGCCTCTGAGGGGTAGTCCGGCTGGGGTATGGAGATGTGCTGCATGGAAAGAAGGGGGCATCACTGAGAATCCAAAGCATTGAGAGGATCGTGGCATAGACCAGCTGCTGGATCCCAACTGTCCACTGTCCAATGCTAGCACTTAATCCAAAACACCTCTGCTTTCCTGGCCATCACAGGACTCTGGGCTGGTCCCCATCACCTGTCCCCAGTAATGTTGAGGGAAGGGTGATGGCATCACAGTCTGAGAAGTACAGAGCAGGTAACATACACCTGGAGGCAGGGACCAAACCTAGATCTGGGCCATGGTTTAGTTTCCTCACCCACCAAAAAGGGCAGATTTTGCCAAGGACATCCTCAAAGGTAAAATGAGCCCTACCTGATTTGATCAGTGGTTAAAGCATTGGCCCACAGGACTGCAGGGCCACAGGTTCTAGTCTAGTTAAGGGCATGTACCTCAATTGCAAACTCAATCCCCAGCCCCAGTCAAGGCAGGTGCAGGAGGCAATCAACTGATGTGTCTGTCTCACATAGATGTTTCTCTCTGTCTCTCCCCCTCCCTTCCGCTCTAAGTATCAATGGAAAAAATATCCTCAGGTAAGGAGTAACAAAAAAAGGGGGGAGGTGGGGAGAGGGATGGGATGAGACAAGATGGTGTCAGCAACCAGCAGGGCATGCTGGGCAGTCAAGACCTTTTTTAAAAAATATATATTTTATCGATTTTTTACAGAGAGGAAGAGAGAGAGAGAGAGAGAGAGAGAGAGAGAGAGAGAGAGAGAGAGAGTTAGAAACATCGATGAGAGAGAAACATCGATCAGCTGCCTTCTGCACACCCCGCACTGGGAATGTGCCCACAACCAAGATATGTGCCCTTGACTGGAATCGAACCTAGGACCCTTCAGTCCGCAGGCTGACGCTCTATCCACTGAGCCAAACCGGTTTCGGCTCAAGATGCTTTGACCCTTGTTCCACTTAGGAACCTCCTCTCCACCTCCTCCATGGGGATACAAACTCCACCTGAGTGTCTGTCCACTGTCCTGTGGCTGTAAACAAGACTTCTGAAGGTCACCAGGGAGATGCAACCACAGCCAGATGCACACCTACCATGCAGCTACCCAGATCATGGCAGGAAGCCTGTACACCAGTCAGCAAAATAAAAAGCAGTTTCCAAGGAAACTGAGCCAGACTTGGGTGGCTCTTCCTTACCCATATCTGCTCAGGGGGGCAGTGGTTGCAGAGGGTGTCAGTCCCCATTGAACTGTCACCCCTGCGAGGAGGGGAGAGGAATCCAGCCTGAGTTCTAAGGTGCTGGTGGCCAACTTGTGCAGCTGTGAGGCAGACTCAACCCCACTCATATAGGCAAGTGGGAAGGATACACACCACCTCTAGCTGCAAAATGGAACTCCGCAACTATGCAGCCACAGCCATGTCAGGCACAGCCCACACTGGATCAAGACAGGGCAGACATATACCCAAGGACACGAGTGTAAGAAACCGCTCATCACAGCTTCAGGATGCTCAGAGAGCTGACGGTGGAACCAGGTCATGTGCAGAGACCCACTCACCATGCTGCAGACGCCCTACCGGAGCTTGAGGAGGGAACAGCTACTGTGTTCCCCTGAGCACTTCACTGTAACCCTTTCACCCTGTGTGGGCCTTTTCCACTAGGTTCATATGCCCACTTCCAAAATTTGTCCTGGAATAGGAGGGGGCCCAGCACTGAGCCCAGAGGCCAGTCTGTGTAGGACAGTGGGTGACACAGAGCTTGAAATAATGCTCGGGAGAGCCTGGCCCTGGCTAGTGACAGGGGAAGACACACACAGAGGGTGCTTGTGGCCAGTGTCCTTGGGACAGCTGGGGGGTGCGAGGGAGGTGTGTTGGGAGTGGTACCACTGCTATGGTATCCTCTGGTTAATGGTTTGTGGCTGGATAATAATTACCAATCTCTGGGAACCAGCAAGAAAACCATCCAGCTGAGCACAAATGGCTAGGAACACAGCTGTCTCTGGGCCAGGGAGCTTGGCATGTGTTCCAGGACATGGCCTGAAATGCAGCAGCCATGAATGAATGTGCCCTTTGGACTGTCAGAGCTACCAGTTGGTCTGAGTATATATAGTGGGTTTGGATGTTTGATGGCAGCACTGACACCAGATTACGGGGGATGGGGACAAGTGTTTGTGGGACAGAAAAAACGAGCAATAAACATGCCTGTCCCATCCCTCTGAGGCCTGAGGCCTGCAGGGGGTGCTAGCTCCCCTGCGGCAGTTAGTGGGGTCCTGGTCAGAAGCCACTGCGCTCCCCCAGGTCAGTGTATGCAGTGCAGGAGAGCGTTCTGGAGACATCAAGTCCCTAGCGAAGGTGGAAGCAACATGGTGGGGGACAGCATTGGATATTCCTTCAGGCAAAACGAGGAAAAGAGGTGGATATGGGAGCCAAACACCACTGACCAGGTTCTCTCTTGCCAGAAGAATTAATAGGAACCATCAGTTTTCCTCATCATTTTTTATATTTATTAAAAAATAATTATTTACTGCCCTAGTCAGTTTGGCTCAGTGGATAGAGCATCGGCCTGAACACTGAAAGGTCCTGGGCTCGATTTCGTTAAAGGGCACATGCCTTGCCGAAACGGGTTTGGCTCAGTGGATAGAACGTCAGCCTGCAGACTGAAAGGTCCCAGGTTTGATTGCGGTCAAGGGCGTGTACCTTGGTTGCGGGCACATCCCCAGTAGGAGGTGTGCAGGAGGCAGCTGATTGATGTTTCTTTCTCATCTATGTTTCTAACTCTATCTCTCTCCCTTCTTCTCTGTAAAAAAAATCAAAAAAAGAAAAAAAAAAGGGCACATGCCTGAGTTGCAGGCTTGATCCCCAGTGGGGGCATGCAGGAGATAACGAATCAATAATTCACTCTCATCATTGATGTCCCCTCCCCCCCCGTCTCTCTTACTCTCTTCCTGCCTTCCTCTCTGAAATTAATAAAAATATATTAAAGTAATTATTTCTTGTTGAAAGTATTACATATGTCCTCTCCCCGCCCCATTGACCCCTTCCATCCTGACCCTGCCCCCCACCCCAGGCCCTCTCCATCCCAGGGAACCATTGTGGGGAGAGTTACTACTGTGGCTAAGCATGCCTTCTAGGAGCAAAGCAAAGTCCCTTTTGCTGGCCTGGCTGATACCCAGGGCCCTTTCTAAGCACGTTCTTCTTTTCCTTCTCCATGGGGCTCAGAAGAGCAATGCTCTGCCTTCACCTGTCCCCTGCCCCCAGGCTCCCAAGGTCTCAACTGCTCAACTTTGATGTACAATGTCTCCAGACTCATAAACCCCATTCTAGGGATATTTTTAAGGTATTTCCAAACTATCCTGGTACCAGTAACACAGCAACAAGCACCTTGTGGTTCAATCTTGAGCACATCCTAATAGACATGGTTTCTACACACACAGACACCGGCCAAAGTTCTATGACCAGCCCTATCAGACCTTGTTTTAGAAATTGCAGTTCATGTTCCTACCACAGCCCAGGGAAATGCCAAGGACAAAACCCTACCTCTCCTTAATTCAACTGAAGAGTTCTGGACTGGGGCTGGCCAGGTGGGGGTGGTTTACTAACTGTCAGGGGTTAACAACTCAGAAGTGACCCCCTGACAGCAGAGGACCAATCAGCTAGCTCAGTGCCCCTGAGAGCATAGAAAGTACACATGTGAAAACGTACCCCAAAAATGGACAGGTGATTATTTTACTCCAGAAGACACCATCCTGGAGACCAGACACATTCAGGTGGGGCCTAGCTCTCCAGGGAATGTGGTGAATGCCGCAGAGTGCACAGGGCGACTGTGGCCACCAGAGGGTGCTGTAGGGCCAGTCTGGGAGCAAGCCCCAGCCTAGGTTGGGAGGTGGTGGGGGTGGGCCCAACACCCACCCAAGAGGTACATTGATGCTGTGACCCTATGCCAGCTGAACCATATTCATATCTGAGAGGGAAGAACACTGGGAGCCAAGAGTGAGCTCATCCTGTGCCACAGGGAATACACTGGTTCTCATAAAACCATGTTAATTTACACATAATCCTCTAGGTCAAGCATGTCAAACTCGTAGCCTGCTGCAAGTTTGACATGTTTGTTCTAGGTGAACAAGGTCCCTATCTTGTAGAGGCTGAGGGACAGAGGGGAAAATTGGCCAATGTCCCCAAGCTAAGGAGCCTACAAATAAGGTCTCAATCTTCAGTCTGTTAGCTTCATGGACCTCTGGGGAGTGGGTCCCTGAACACTGAAGCAGCCCATGTCCCTAAAGAGCCTGTTCCATCCAGCTCCGCTGGCCTCCTGCTCCTCCATGCACATTCCACATCCTGCTCCATTTCCAACCTTGCAGATGTGCACAGTGCAAATCCCACTCCTTACTTCTCAGGAACATGTAGACCCAGCTGTGTTCATGCAATGGAGTGACCAGGAGAAGTAGGAGAGCCAAGGCAACCTACCTCCTCCCTGCCAGCCTAAGTGATTGTGCACACGCAGCCTGGCACCAGGCCAAGCCCTTCACACCTGGTTGGGGGAGGGGGACATGTCCCATCAGGAGGAGGAGGGGGAGGAGGAGGAGGAGGAGGAGGAACAACAACAACAACAGATGTCATGGGGGCAGACTCAGTGCCTGACTCTATGTAGCAAGCTGGGGGGAAAAAAACAACACACCCCCTGTCACACAGCCCATCCAGCCCTCACACAGGCTCCCACAGGGAAGAGCCTTTTGGTGAAAAATCATGGCCTGGGTTGCCTGGAGCTGCAACACAGCACCTCTATGCTGAAATCCTCTAAATACTCTGTTAAGCAAAAGAAAGCCAAGGAGGAAGAAAAAATAGACAAAACATGATTCTAAAACTAAGGTGGTGAGACCCCACATCTAGAATGAATGTGGCTCTCAGGCCTTCCACAGGAATCCAGGGGACATAGAGCAAGGCCCAGGAGAAATACATGGAGCGTCTGTGGAGCATCTGTGAGTGTCAGAAAGTGAACACTGACCACAGTGGCCCCTTCTGTGCTCTGGTCTCATCTTCCCACAGGGGCTGAGGAACCAGGGCAGCCCCACCGACACCCCTAGAGAAATGTCTCAAGAAGAATAAAGGGAGATGTCAAAAGGTGACCACAAGACTCTGATAGGGCCAATGGAGGCACAGATGTCCTCGAGAAGGTATAGGGGGGTGGGGGTTGTCTGGGCCTTTGGGTGTCTTGCCAACCTTCACTGGTATCAATGTGTTGGTCAGTTTGTGTGTCCCTGGCCAAGCCGCAGCCCCAGTGAATCCATAAGAACTAATCTGGGTATGTGTGGAGGTGTTCTGCAGATATCCACGACCAGCCAACTCTAAATAAAGGAGAGGACCTTCAATGGTCTGGGTGGGCCTCTCCCAATCAGCTGAAGGTCTTAAGAAGGAAACTGAGTCTCCCTGAGAAGGAAGAAGCCCCACTGCATTGTGGCACTGGCTCCTGCCTGCCCATAAGCATATCCTTTTATCTCTGTATCTGCACATGCACCATGTCCTACAGCAGCGGTTCTCAACCTGTGGGTTGCGACCCCTTTGGGGGTCGAACGACCCTTTCACAGGGGTCGCCTAACACCATCGGAAAACACATATTTCCCATAGTCTTAGGAACCAACAGACCGTTCCTCGGTGTAACAAAGTGTACCAATGTAGTTTACTGTTGTCATATGAAGACTGTTGCCCATGGAACACCACGATTCAAGACAAAATTTCATTTATTTGTAATTAGAAATCAATATTTCACAATATATAATTACATATTGTTTTTGTGATTAATCACTATGCTTTAATTATGTTCAATTTGTAACAATGAAAATACATCCTGCATATCAGATATTTACATTACAGTTCATAACAGTAGCAAAATTACAGTTATGAAGTAGCAACGGAAATAATTTTATGGTTGGGGGTCACCACCACATGAGGAGCTGTCTTAAAGGGTCGCGGCATTAGGAAGGTTGAGAACCACTGTCCTACAGGCTTCCTCTATGGAGTATCCTGGCTCGGTGAAACCCACAGATCTCTCAGATGGAAACTGACTTACCCACATGTGGCAAGTCTTCAGATAAAAAACAAAAGACTTTTAATAAAGACTAGAAGAAAAACTAGCATTCCAAGGAGTGTTTGGTGGGTGGTAAGTACTGATGGGTGGTCCTAAGACTAAAGGGCAAGGATTGTGAATTTGCCCTTTCTTTCATTCCCTGATTTTTCTATTAACATGTTCATTTTGAATAAAGTACATTTCATAATAAAATGGAGGTGCTGAGTTTCTATAACTCCCCAACTCAGTACCAAAATGAGACAAACACCCATGGTCCTGGGTCCACAGAGGGACACTGCTTGGGCTCTGGGACCACAGCTTTGAAATAGCTCAGAGACTGAGTCAGTATGTGGATTGGGGCCTGGGAGCTAAGTATGAATCTGCTATAGGAAGGAAGGAAAGGACCCTAGGGGTGATAGGATAGCTTTTTTCTGGCTCATAGATGGCCATTTGTGGGCCCCAGGACCAGCCTGGGCACATCTAGAGGCGGAGTTTAGCCTAGAATGGGGACTGGAATGGAGGTAGATGGGACCAAATACTGCTGTGCCCAACAAGTCATGACAGGCCTCATATTGTACAAGTCCCACAATTCCAAATATGAGTAACAAAAAAACTACTCACCCCTTGACTTCCTTGAAATCGAATTGATGGTCTCAGTGAAACAGAATCCTGCAAAAAAAAACAAAAAACAAAAAAACACACCTATAAATCCAGAGCCTCACATCTGGTTATCTAAGGAGCAGGGTAAAGACCAGTTGTGCTCAGGAAAGGTGAGAGAGAACACATCTGAAAACTACAGGAAAGGTCAGTGAAGGAGAGTTTTGAAGGATCAATACAAGTTTTCTGACTGGCATGGGGACTGGAGCTGAGAGTAATTGAATAACCAGGAGTGAAGACACAGGCAGTGGGCACCCCCTCACTGGTCTCCCAAACCTATCACCAGCCCAGGCTACCCTGCCTCACAAATACCACCTCCAAAAGGAAATCAGAGTGGGTGAGCATCACTGGTCAGGAGGCAGCTGATAAGATGACTCTGGTCCCCCACCATTGGCAGAATGAAGCCCCAAACCTGCCTAGCTTCCATGTCAGTTTTAGAGCAGTTTGTCATTGTGCTAGGGGTGGCAGAATTTCCAAATGTCATAAAAAATAATAAAAATGCAAAATAAATACTGTAAGCTTCGAGAAACCAAGATGGCAGCATACTTGAACTGCTGCTTCGCACAACAATTTCAAAACTACAGCTAAAAGACAGAACGGACAACATCCAGAACCACAGGAAAGCTGGCTGAGTGGAAATTCTACAACTAGAAGGAAAGAGAGGGGCTCACAGAGACGCAGAGGAGCTGCAAAAAGCTGAGATATGGAGACATGCGCATGGAGAGGTCTGGCGGACAGTGAAGTGCCTGTCTGTCTTCCTCTAGCGCAGCGGTTCTCAACCTGTGGGTTGCGACCCCTTTGGGGGTCGAACGACCCTATCACAGGGGTCGCCTAAGACTATTGGAAAACACCTATTTCCCATGGTCTTAGGAACCAACACACCGCTCCTCGGTGTAGCAAAATGTAGCAATGTAGTTTACTGTTGTCATATTAAGACTGTTACCCATGCTACACCACGATTCAAGACAAAATTTCATTTATTTGTAATTAGAAATAAATATTTCACAGTATATAATTACATATTGTTTTTGTGATTAATCACTATGCTTTAATTATGTTCAATTTGTAACAATGAAAACACATCCTGCATATCAGATATTTACATTACAGTTCATAACAGTAGCAAAATTAGTTATGAAGTAGCAACGGAAATAATTTTATGGTTGGGGGTCACCACCACATGAGCTGTCTTAAAGGGTCACGGCATTAGGAAGGTTGAGAACCACTGCTCTAGTGGGAGGGAGATGGAAACTCCTGACTGCACTGAACCCCAGTTCTGGGCGAGATTCATATGGGGGGAGTCTGAACTGTCAGGAAAAGGGAGGAATGCACAGAAACTCGGGAGCCACGAAAGGGAGAAGTCTGGAGGCGGGCGCGCAGGCAAGTGCACGCAGAGAGGACTCACTGCTGATTGTGCAGCTGGCTTTCTCTAGCGGGAGGAAGACGGAACTTACTGACCACGCTGAACTCCAGTTCCGACTGCACTGAACACCAGTTTCAGGTGAGACCCTGGGGACCCAGACTCATCCGAGTCCCTGGAGCGCATGGAAACTCAGGGGAGCTGTGAAAGACAGAGGTCTGAAGGCGAGCAGAGAGGACTGCAGCAATTACCGAGACACTGACACCCAGAGACCTCATAGGGCAGGGCTGACGGGAACCAAGGCTGTCTGCTCAGCCCTGTGATTCTGCCCCATCCAAGCCAAACACAGAGGCTTTTGCAGTTTTGCAACTCTTGTCTCATAAGGTTGTCTCCAGCACAGAAAATTTTCCGGGTGTAGATACAACTGATCCTCACAACCAATTGGCCTGGAGGTCAATTCCCCCCAGTGATACCAAAAACAATCAAGACTTAACTACAACAAGGTTGTACACACGGTACACAAGGGGGTGCACCCAGAGTGTCCACCTTAGGTAATTGGGGAGGCGGAGCTACTAGGCCATATAGGACAACTAGCACACAAAACTACTCCATCAACTCAGGGAAGCAGTGAAAATGCAGACACAAAGAAAAAGATCACAAATGAAAGAAATGGAGGGAAGCAAACGACTGGATAGAGAGTTCAAAACCACAGTTATAAGGTTTTTCAAGAATTTCCTAGAAAAGATTAATAAATTTAGCAAGACCCAAGAGGATATGAAAAAAGGACCAACTAGAAATTAAATATAAACTGACTGTAATAAAAATTATTATACAGAGACCTAACAGCAGACTAGAGAAAGGTAAGAATCAAGTCAAACATTTGAAATACAAAGAAGCAGAAAACATTCAACTGGAAAAGAAAAAAGAATCCAAAAATTTGAAGATAGTATAAAGAGCCTCTGGGACAGCTTCAAGCGTACCAACATCAGAATTATGGGGGTGCCAGAAGAAGAGAGAGAACAAGATACTGAAAACCTATTTGAAGAAATAATGACTGAAAACTTCCCACATCTGGTGAAAGAAGTAGACTTACAAGTCCAGGAAGCACACAGAACTCCAAACAAAAGGAATCCAAAGAAGACCACACCAAGACACATCATAATTAAAATACCAAGAGCAAAAGACTAAGAGAGAATATTAAAAACAGCAAGAGAAAAACAGTTAGAGAAATCCAAGATGGCGGCATAGGTAAACACCTATACTGCTGCCTCACACAACAATTTCAAAACTACAACAAAAAGACAGAACGGACATCATCCAGAACCACAGGAAAGCTGGCTGAGTGGAAGTTCTACAACTAGAGGGAAAGAGAGGGGCTCACAGAGGCCCAGAGGAGCTGCAAAAAGCTGAGGTACGGAGACGCGCGCACTGAGAGAGCGGGTGCCGGAGTACCTGGCTGGCTTTCTCTGGCGGGAGGGAAACGGAGACTCCCAACGGCATTGAACCCCTTATCTTACGACACTAAACCCCAGATCCAGCCGAAACTCATACGGGGGGAGTTTGGACTGTGAAAAGGGAGAAGTGCACGGAAATTTAGGGGAGTTGCAAAGGATCAGAGGTCTGGTCAGGCACGGCACCACGCGGAGGACGGATTGCTGATTGTGCCACTGGCTTTCGCGAGTGGGAGGGAGACAGACCCTCCCAACTGCGCCAATTCTGAGTCCACTGGGCCCCTGTTTTGGGCGAAACCCTGGGGACCTAGACTCGTGTGGTCCTGGTTCGCAGGGGAGCAGGAAAGGCAGCGGTTAGAGGCGCTGCGGGTGCGCGAGCGCACAAGGACCGCTCCAGCCATTACCCAGTCACGTGAGACTCAGGGGCCGTGGAGGGCGGGGCCGACTGGAAGGCAAGGCGGTCCCTTAAGCCCTGAGACTCCACCCTCCCAAGCTCAGCAGAGGCTTCTTCGGCTGAATACAGCACAGAAGTTTCCCCAGTGAAAATGCGGAGACAAGGGAAGGGATTACAAGCAAAAGAAATGGAGGAAAAAAAACGACTGGATATAGAGTTCAAAACCACGCTTATAAGGTTTTTCAAGAATATGCTAGAAGAGATGGATAAATTTAGTGAGACCCAAGAGGAGATGATAAATACACTGACTGAAATAAAAACTATTATGCAGAGTACTAACAGCAGACTAGAGAAAGGCAAGGATGAAGTCAAAAATTTGAAATATAAAGAAGCAGAAAACATTCAACTGGAAAAGCAAGAAGAGAAAAGAATCCAAAAATGTGAAGATAATGTAAGGAGCCTCTGGGACAGCTTCAAGCGTACCAACATCAGAATTGTGGGGGTGCCAGAAGAAGAGAGAGAGCAAGATACTGAAAACCTGTTTAAAGAAATAATGACTGAAAACTTCCCACATCTGGTAAAAGAAATAGACTTACAAGTCCAGGAAGCACACAGAACCCCAAAGAAAAGGAACCCAAAGAGGACTACACCAAGACACATCATAATTAAAATGCCAAGAGCAAAAGAGAAAGAAAGAATATTAAAAGCAGCAAGAGAAAAACAGTTTATTACCTACAAGGGAGCACCCATATGACTGTCAGCTGATTTCTCAACAGAAACGATGCAGGCCAGACGGGAGTGGCAAGAAATATTCAACGTGATGAACAACAAGAACCTACAACCAAGAATAATCTATCCAGCAAAGCTATCATTCAGAATTGAAGGGCAGATAAAGACCTTCACAGAGAAGAAAAAGCTAAAGGAGTTCATCAACTCCAAACCAGTATTATATGAAATGCTGAAAGGTACACCCTTTTAGAAGAGGAAGAAGAAAAAGGTAAAAGACAAAAAATTATGAACAACAAATACACATCTGTCAACAAGTGAATTTAAAAATTAAGTGAATTAAAAATCTGATCAACAGAATAAACTGGTGAATATAATAGAATCAGGAGCACAGAAAGGGAGTAGACTGATAATTCTCAGGAGGACAAAAATCATAAAGCATCAAACAGACTGTGAAATTATAGCAGAAAGATTAAAGTTAGGTGAGGTAAATAAGTGATCAATCAAAGGACTTGTATGCATGCTTATAAACATAACCAATGATCACAGACACTGGGGGGTCGGGGTATGCCTGGGAGGGAGGGGGGGCAATGGGGAGATATGTATAAAAAATTAATAAAAATTAATAAAATAAAAAAAAGAAGTAAACTCTTGGGGATATAAAGTATAGCATAGGAAATATAGCCAATAACATTGTAATAACTTTGTATGATGTAAGATGGGTACTAGATTTATTGGTATTGTCACTTTATAAGTTATATAAATGTCTAATCACTATGTTGTACACCTGAAACTAGTATAACATTGCATGTCAACTGTAATTGAAAAATAAAAAAAGATATTTAAAAAAAAAAAAGAAAAGAAAAGAAAAACAGTTAGTTACCAACAAGGGAGCACTCATACGATTGTCAGCTGATTTCTCAACAAAAACTATGCAGGCCAGAAGAGAGTGGCAAGAAATATTCTAAGTAATGAATAGCAAGAACCTACACCAAGATTACTCTACCCAGCAAAGCTATCATTCAATTGATGGGCAGATAAAGAGCTTCACAGATAAGAAAAAACTAAAGGAGTTCATCACCACCAAACCAGTATTATATGAAATCCTGAAAGGTACTCTTTAAGATGAGGAAGAAGAAGAAAAAGGTAAAGGTAAAAATAATGAAAAACAAATACATGTCTATCAACAAGTGAATCTAAAAATCAAGTGAATTAAAAATCTGATGAACAGAATAAACTGGTGAATATAATAGAATCAAGGGAGAATCCAAAATGGCGGCATAGGTAAACACCTAAACTGCTGCCTCGCACAACAATTTCAAAACTACAACTAAAAGACAGAACAGACATCATCCAGAACCACAGGAAAGCTGGCTGAGTGGAAATTCTACAACTAGAAAGAAAGAGAGGGGTTCACAGAGACCCAGAGGAGCTGCAAAAAGCTGAGGTACGGAGACACGCACATGGAGAGAGCGGATGCCGGGTACCTGGCTGGCTTGCTCTGGCGGGAGGGAGATGGAGACTCTCAACGGCATTGAACCCCTTATCCTATAACACTAAACCCCAGATCCAGCCGAAACTCATACTAGGGCAGTTTGGACTGTGAAAAGGGAGAAGTGCATGGAAATTTAGGGGAGTCACAAAAGATCAGAACTCTGGTGGTGCGCACAGCACTGCACGCAGAGGACCGACTGCTGATTGTGTCGCTGGCTTTCACTAGTGGGTGGGAGACAGACCCTCCCAACTGGGTCACTTCTAACTCCACTAAACCCCAGTTTCGGGTGAAACCCTGAGGACCCAGACTCATATGGTCCCGGAGCCCAGGGGAGCCGAAGGGGTAGCAGTCTAGAGACACTGCAAGAGAGAGCACGCGTGAACACAGGGACCACTCCAGCGATTACCTGGTCATGTGAGACTCAGGGGCCGTGGAAGGCGGGGCTGACTGGAAGGCAAGGTGGTCCCTTAAGCCCTGAGACTCCACCCATCTCAAGCTCAACAAAGAAGCTTTTGCAGTTTTGCAACTCTTGTATCATAAGGCTGAATCCAACACAGAAGTTCTCCCAGCATAGTGAAAATGCCAAGATAAAGGAAGAGATCACAAACAAAAGAAATGGAGGAAAACAAATGACTGGATATAGAGTTCAAAACCACGCTTATAAGGTTTTTCAAGAATATCCTAGAAAAGATGGATAAAGTTAGCGAGACCAAAGAGGAGATGAAAAAGAACCAACTAGAGATGGAAAAGGACCAACTAGAAATTAAACATACACTGACTGAAATAAAAAATATTATACAGAGACCTTACAGCAGACTAGAGGAAGGCAAGAATCAACTCAAAATTTTGAAATATAAAGAATCAGAAAACACTCAACTGGAAAAGCAAGAAGAGAAAAGAATCCAAAAATGTGAAGAAAATGTAAGGAGCCTCTGAGTGGGGGGTGGGGGGGCAGCTTCAAGCCTACCAACATCAGAATTGTGGGGGTGCCAGAAAAAGAAAGAGAGGGATACTGAAAACCTATTTGAAAAAATGATGACTGAAAACTTCCCACATCTGATGAAAGAAATAGACTTACAAGTCCAGGAAGCACACAGAACCCCATATAAAAGGAATCCAATGAGGACTACACCAAGACACTTCATAATTAAAATACCAAGAGCAAAAGACAAAGAGAGAATATTAAAAGCAGCAAGAGAAAAACAGTTAATTACCTACAAGGGAGCACCCATATGACTGTCAGCTGATTTCTCAACAAAAACGATGCAGGCCAGACGGGAGTGGCAAGAAATATTCAACGTGATGAATAGCAAGAACGTACAACCAAGAATACTCTATCTAGCAAAGCTATCATTCAGAATTGAAGGGCAGATAAAGAGCTTCACAGATAAGAAAAAGCTAAAGGAGTTCATCAACTCCAAACCAGTATTATATGAAATGCTGAAGATACTCTTTTAGAAGAGGAAGAAGAAAAAGGTAAAAGACAAAAAATTATGAACAACAAATACACATCTGTCAACAAGTGAACCTAAAAATTAAGTGAATTAAAAATTTGATCAACAGAATAAACTGGTGAATATAATAGAATCAGGAGCACAGAAAGGAAGTGAACTGATAATTCTCAGGTGGAAAGGAGTGAGGGATGTACAGGGAGAGACTGGACAAAAATCATACACCTATGGATGAGATCAACGGGAGTAAGGTAAGGGTAGAGGGAAGGGTGGGAGTCCGGTGGAGGAGAGCTATGGAGGGGAAAAAAGAGAAACAAATGTAATAATCTGAATAATAAAGATTTAATAAAAAAATAGAATCAAGGGCATAGAAAGGGAGTGGACTGACAATTCTCAGGGGTAAAGGGGGTGAGGGGGGTGCAGGAAGAGACTGGACAAAAATCGTACACCTATGGATGAGGACAATGCAGGGGAGAGATAATGGCAGAGGGAGGGGTGGGAACCGCATGGAGGGGAGCTATGGGGGGGGAGGGGAACAATTGTAATAATCTGAACAGTAAAGATTTATTAAAATTTTAAAAATGCCCTTATGCACTGTACTGCTGCCTCCACATCTGTCACACTCGGTACCTGAATAGGCTGCACTTCAGGCATCACAACAATGCCCCAAGTCTCTTCAGACTATTGGGGGAAGAGGAGAGTTATGTCATTCCCAATGCAGGCTCAAAGGTTACACATACCCACTTTTATTTTTTAATTAAATCTTTATTATTCAGATTATTACATTTGTTTCTTTTTTCTCCTCCATAGCTCCCCTCCACCCAGCTCCCACCCTTCCCTCTACCCTTACCTCCCTCCCGTTGACCTTATCCATAGGTGTATGACTTTTGTCCAGTCTCTCCCTGTATTCCCCTCACCCCTTTCCCCATGAGAATTATCAGTCCACTTCCTTTCTGTGCTCCTGATTCTATTATATTCACCAGTTTATTCTGTTGATCAAATTTTTAATTCACTTAATTTTTAGGTTCACTTGTTGACAGATGTGTATTTGTTGTTCATAATTGTTTATCTTTTACCTTTTTCTTCTTCCTCTTCTAAAAGAGTATCTTTCAGCACTTCATAAAATACTGGTTTGGTGTTGATGAACTCCTTTAGCTTTTTCTTATCTGTGAAGCTCTTTATCTGCCCTTCAATTCTGAATGATAGCTTTGCTAGATAGAGTATTCTTGGTTGTAGGTTCTTGCTATTCATCACGTTGAATATTTCTTGCCACTCCCGTCTGGCCTGCATCATTTCTGTTGAGAAATCAGCTGACAGCCGTATGGGTGCTCCCTTGTAGGTAATTAATTGTTTTTCTCTTGCTGCTTTTAATATTCTCTCTTTGTCTTTTGCTCTTGGTATTTTAATGATGATGTGTCTTGGTGTAATCCTCTTTGGATTCCTTTTATATGGGGTTCTGTGTGCTTCCTGGACTTGTAAGTCTATTTCTTTTACCAGATGTGAGAAGTTTTCAGTCATTATTTCTTTAAATAGATTTTCAGTATCTTGTTCTCTCTCTTCCTCTGGCACCCCCACAATTCTGATGTTGGTACACTTGAAGCTGTCCCAGAGGCTCTTTACATTATCTTCACATTTTTAGATTCTTTTCTCTTCTTGCTTTTCCAGTTGAGTGTTTTCTGATTCTTTATATTTCAAATTTTTGACTTGATTCTTGCCTTCCTCTAGTCTGCTGTTAGGTCTCTGTATAATATTTTTTATTTCAGTCAGTGTATCTTTAATTTCTAGTTGGTTCTTTTCCATCTCTAGTTGGATCTTTTCCATCTCTAGTTGGTCCTTTTTCATCTCCTCTTGGGTCTCGCTAACTTTACCCAACTTTTCTAGGATATTCTTGAAAAACCTTATAAGCATGGTTTTGAACTCTATATCCAGTCATTTGTTTTCCTCCATTTCTTTTGTTTGTGATCTCTTCCCTTGTCTCGGCATTTTCACTATGCCGGGAGAACTTCTGTGTTGTATTCAGCCTTATGATACCAGACTTGTAAAACCGCAAAAGCCTCTCTGCTGAGCTTGGGATGGGTGGAGTCTCAGGGCTTAAGGGACCGCATTGCCTTCCAGTGGGCCCCGCCCTCCACGGCCCCTGAGTCTCATGTGACTGGGTAATTGCTGGAGCGGTCCTTGTGTGCGCCCACGGGGGCGGAGGGGCGCACTCTGTCTCGCAGTGCCTCTAGACTGCTGCTCCCCCGGTTCCCTTGGGCTCCGGAACCATATGAGTCTGGGTCCCCAGAGTTTTGCCAGAAACTGGGGTTTAGTGGAGTTAAAAGTGACCCAGTTGGGAGGGTCTGTCTCCCACTCACTAGTGAAAGCCAGCGACACAATCAGCAGTCGGTCCTCTGTGCGCAGTGCTGTACGCGCCACCAGACTTCTGATCTTTTGTGACTCCCCTAAATTTCCATGCACTTCTCCCTTTTCACAGTCCAAACTGCCCTAGTATGAATTTCGGCTGGATCTGGGGTTTAGTGTTATAGGATAAGGGGTTCAATGCTGTTGAGAGTCTCCATCTCCCTCCCGCCAGAAAAGCCAGCCAGGTACTCCGGCACCCGCTCTCTCCACGTGCACATCTCTGTACCTCAGCTTTTTGCAGCTCCTCTGGGTCTCTGTGAACCCCTCTCTTTCTTTCTAGTTGTAGAATTTCCACTCAGCCAGCTTTCCTGTGGTTCTGGATGATGTCTGTTCTGTCTTTTAGTTGTAGTTTTGAAATTGTGCGAGGCAGCAGTTTAGGTGTTTACCTATGCCATCATCTTGAATTCTCCTTCCACATACCCACTTTTGAGCCACCCAATGCAGTATCTTCTGAGCAGCAGGGAAGCCCAGGAAGCCTAGCCCCAATACTGCACCTGTCAGGTCCCCACATGGCAATGTACCATCTCCCACTAGCCTCAAATGGGGATGAAGTTGGGAGTTGCTCAGGAGAAGCATCACTGCTAACACTGCACATCAGCCAAGCCAAGGAATAAGCAGGGAGGCCTGGTGGAGCAGGTAGTAAGGACGCCTCAATGCAATAAGGCAGGGACATTTGTGCCCTGCAATCATTTGGCCCCCTGGCCACTCCCTGTCTGGGGGAGGAGGAAGTGGGGGCATCATCTGAATGAAGAAGCCATGTAGGAAAGATAGCCATGCATGTTGGAGAAAATGGAGAACATACGGGATAGGTAATGGCCAGGGAGCTGGGTGCCCCCATAGGAGGAGACACAAATGCCTGCCTAAGAACCCTGTCCCATAAGATGGGTCAAGGATGAGGAGGAACTCAAGATGGTCAAAATTTCCCTTATCTCTACCCATGGAGAAGAGCCTTGGAGGGTGAAGTAATAGGAAGTGACTTATGAAATCCACGTCCAGGTCCAGCTACAGGTTCACAGGAAGCCAGTGAGTAAGGCACAGAGTTACATTCAGAATCATGTTCGGTGATTCTGCCCCAAAGAACACTTTTGGTTGTCATGACTTGATTAGGAAGGAAGATATTTCTGGTACCTGGTGGGTGGAAGAGAAGCACTGCCCAACATCCAGAGTGCACAGGAAAGAATGAGCCTGCCCCAGGAGTTAGCAGGCTACAACAATGCCATGAGGAAAGCAAGGGGAGAATGATCATCAGAGCAGAACATGGAAAATTCCATAAGACCAACCTGTTGGTTTCTTCAATATGTGGATGGCACAAGAGGAAGAATGATGGGAGTGCTACAGAGTACCACACACTTAGCATGCACATCACGAGTGGTTCTACATGGCCCTGGCTTGATCCAGACACAACTGAAGACCCCATGGAGACAGCAGGCAGGGTGCCAAGGGCTGAGCATCAGTGCTCTCATGGAGCTACACTGAGGATGTATCTACAAAAGCCAGCTGTTGATATTCAATATTGTCATTAAAAGGACATGAGTGAGCCCTAACTGATTTGGCTCAGTGGTTAGAGCATCAACCTGTGGACTCAAGGGTCCCAGGTTTGATTCCAGTCAAGGGCATGTACTTTACTTTTGTTGCAAGAACATAACCAGTAGGGAGTGTGCAAAAGGCAGCTTAGCGATGTTTCTCTCTCATTGATGTTTCTAACTCTCTATTCCTCTCCCTTCCTCTCTGTAAAAAAATCGATAAAATATGTCAAAAAAAAAAAAAAAAGGACATGAGTGAAATGAATAGATATGTGGGATTGTTTTAAAAAAGGCTCCTCAGTCCTGGCTGGTTAAGCATCATCCTATGTACCGAAAAGTTGACAGTTCAATTCCCAGTTAGGGCAAATGCTCAGGTTGCAGGCTCAATCCCTAGTTGGGGTGCACGCAGGAGGCAGCCAACCAATGTTTCTCTTTCACATCGATGTTTCTCTCCCTCTCCAAAAAAAAATTTTTTTTTAAATGCTCAGTGAGATGCTCACAGAGGGTGAAGCTGGGTGACAGCCCAGGGAATGTCTGTTCTGTCTACCTGTGCATATATATACCCATGTGAAAGGTTTTAAAATAAAAGTGCACACAGAAAATACCCCATGAAGCACAAAACAGATCTAGCAAGGACTGGCCCAATCTGGATGCAGCCCTGAGACATCCAACACAGGCTGTGCATGGAAGCAGCAACCAAGTCCTGAAATGCCCAATAGACACAATGCCAATACCGTCCAGGCAGTGCATTCCCTGCTGTGTACTTGGCCTGACCCACCCCATCACCCTCGTAACCCAAATGTGTTCATGGAAAGTAGTAGAAGGAAAGGCATCTGTACCTCTTTAAAGAGAGCCTGTGTGATTCTGCAGGGCTGGGCCCTAACCTTCCTGAGTGGAGTGTGGCCAGGAAAGGGGGAGGTGAAGTCTGGAGAGAAGGCCTGGCTGCAGACCTCCTGGCAACTGTTCCCTCCTTTCCAGTAAAGTACAGAGGATTAGGAAATGCCTTTCAGGAACCCTCCCTAACACTTCCTGGCAGGTTCTGAGTGGGACACTGAGGACATGGAGAGTTCAGATGGTGTCTGCGACCATGAGGGGCCATTTCTATGAACCACAGACACAGAAGAAGGTATGGGACATATACCCAGAAGATCAATCTACTGGATGTGGCCAGCTTAGGGCTGAGCTGGGAAGCCTGAACAGGGCCTAAACAGGGGCCCAGGGCAGTCCCTCCCCTTGGCAGCACATTCATCATTTTGGACAGACACATACAAGCAAGAAAAGGGACTCCAAACAGCTACAAGCCAGATGTCAATCAGAACCGACCCACAGGCCAGCACAGCAGATGAAGGTGCATAGGAAGCTTAAGGGAAAAGTTTTTAAGAAACCTTAAGCATTAGAAAAACAAGTGTAAATCACCTGAAACTGTGTTCCTGCTACCCACCCACATGTTTTCTTCTTGGGTTAGCAAGTAAACACAGTCAGCATGTTGTACTGGGCCATCTTGCTTTCTGCTAGAATTCAGCATCCCCTCCCCACCACTATCTCCACTGTTTTCTGTTCCTATGGCTGCACCTTCTCCAGAAGGTCATGTAAATGGAATCATACTACATTTCTTTTCGGTGGCTATTGTAACAAACTACCACAAACTTGGTAGTTTAAATTGTAACAAACTACCACAAACTTGGCAGTTTAAAACAACAAATTTAGTCTCTTACTAAATTCCAGGAGGCCAGAAATCTGAAATCAGTCTGTGGGCCAAAATCCTATATGGCTGCACTTCTTTCAGAGGCTCAGGGGACAATCTTCCCTGCCTTTTCCAAGTTTGGGGACTCCAGGTATCCTTGGCTGAGGCAGAATCACCTCAAACTCTACCTTTGTGGTCACATCATCTTCTCTTCCTGTCTGTGTCAATTCTCTCTACCTCTCTCTTATAAGGTCACTTGGGTTTACATTTAGCCTCCCAATATAAAGATCCTTAACTTAATCACATCTGCAAAATACTTTTTTCCATGTGAGGTCACATTCATAGGCTCCAAGCGTTAAGACCTGGACATTAACCGGGGGACTCTTATACAAGTGACCACACACACTTCCCGTAATGCCTGAGATGAGTCCATGCTGCTATCACTGAAGTCCATTCCTATTACTGCTTGAGTACTAACCACTGTATCATACCAGTGTGCTCATCTATTAGCTGACTGAGGACCCTAGGTCATTTCCAGTTTGGGGGACTAATGAGTAAAGCTGCCTTAAACATTCATGTACAGGTTTCTGTATGGACATGATTTTTTGTTTCACTTGGTGAGCACCCAGGATTGTGACTGCTAGGTCCTATGGTAAATGTATATGTGACTTCATGGGAAAGTACCGAACTATCTTCCAGAGTGGCTGCACCATTTGCATTGCCACCAGCAATGAAGGAGAGCTCCAGCTGCTTCCCAACCATATCAGTATTTAGTATTGACAGGTTTTTTATTTGAGCCATTCTGATAGATATGAAGTAATATCTCCTTGTAGTTTGTTTTTTTAATCCTCACCTGAGGATATTTTTTTCCATTGATTTTTAGAGAAGTGGAAGGGAGGGAGAAAGGGGAAGAGATGGAGAGAAACATATAGATTGGTTGCTTGCCACATGCATTCCTACTGGGGCTGGGGTTGGAATCTGCAACCCAGGTACGTGCTCTTAACGAGGAATCAAACCCATGACTCTTTGGTGTGCAGGCCGACACTCTAACCATTAAACTACCTACCAGGGCTCATTATAGCTTTAATTTGCATTTCCTTAATGACTAAATAACATGGAAAATCTTTATATGGATTAATATATCAATATTACATGTTCTTTGATGAAACTGCACAAATCTCTAACACGTTTTTAAAAACTGGGTCATTTTCCTATCATCACATTGGGAGTTTTGGAGAGATTTTTTTTTTTTAATATATTTTTATCGATTTCAGAGAGAAGCGGAGAGGGAGAGAGAGAGAAACATCAATGATGTGAGAGAATGAATATCTATCGGCTACCTCCTGCACATCCCCCACTACAGATTGAGCCCGCAACCTGGGCATGTGCCCTGACCAGGAATTGAACCATGACTTCCTGGTTCACAGGTTGACACAGGGTGATACTCAACCACTGAGCCACACTGGCCAGGCTGAAAAGTTCTTTATATATTCTAGAGCTATTTCAGGTGAGTTTTGCAAAGATTCTCTCCCAGTTCATGGCCTGTCTTTCATTTTCTTACATGGAATTCTTAAAAAATACAACAGAAGTTCTTAATTCTGAGGAAATGGCATTTATCAATTTTTCTTTTATGGTATCATAGCTATCCCTCCCCCACATTTTTTCTTTAAATTGTTCTATTAAAATCTTCTAATTCTTGGAAGAAACCAAGATGGCGGCATAGGTGAACACCTAAGCTGCTGCCTCGCACAACAATTTCAAAGCTACAGCTAAAAGACAGAACAGACACCATCCAGAACCACAGGAAAGCTGGCTGAGTGGAAATTCTACAACTAGAAGGAAAGAGAGGAACTCACGAAGACGCAGAGAAGCTGTAAAAAGCTGAGGTACGGAGACACGCTGGTGGAGAGGACAGGCGGAGGAGGGTCTGGCTGGCTTCCTCTAGTGGGAGGGAGACGGAAAATCCAAACTGCACTGAACTCCAGTTCCAGGCGAGACTCATAGGGGGAGTCTGGACTATTGTGAAAAGGAAGGAGTGCACGGAAACTTAGGGGAGCCACGAAAGACAGAAGTCTGGGGGCTTGTGAAAGTGCATGCGAAAGTGCGCACACAGAGGGCTGACCGCTTATTGTGCCTGGCTTCCTCTAGCACAGTGGTTCTCAACCTTCCTAAGGCCGCGACCCTTGCATACAGTTCCTCATGTGGTGACCCCCAACCATGAAATTTTGCTACTGTTATGCATCGTGATGTAAATATCTGCATTTTCCGATGGTCTTAGGCGACCCCTGTGAAAGGGTCGTTCGACCCCCAAAGGGGTCGCGACCCATAGGTTCAAAACTACAGTTATAAGGTTTTTCAAGAATTTCCTATAAAAAATGGATAAATTTAGTGAGACCCAAAAGGAGATGAAAAAGAACCAACTAGAAATTAAATATACACTGACTGAAATAAATATTATACAGAAACCTAACAGCAGACTAGAGGAGTGCAAGAATCAAGTCAAAGATTTGAAATACAAAGAAGCAGAAAACACTCTCCACTGGAAAAGCAAATAGAAAAAAGAATGAAAAAATGTGAAGATAGTGTAAGGAGCCTCTGGGACAGCTTCAAGCGTACCAACATCAGAATTATGGGGGTGCCAGAAGAAGAGAGAGAACAAGATACTGAAAACCTATTTGAAGAAATAATGACTGAAAACTTCCCACATCTGGTGAAAGAAATACTTACAAGTCCAGGAAGCGCACAGAACCACAAACAAAAGGAATCCAAAGAGGACCACACCAAGATAATTAAAATACCAAGAGCAAAAGACAAAGAGAGAATATTAAAAGAAGCAAAGAGAAAAACAGTTAATTACCTACAGGGAAGCACTCATATGATTGTCAGCTGATTTCTCAATAGAAACTATGCAGGCCAGAAGGGAGTGGCAAGAAATATTCTAAGTGATGAATAGCAAGAACGTACAACCAAGATTATTCCACCCAGCAAAGCTATCATGCAGAATTGATGGGCAGATAAAGAGCTTCACAGATAAGAAAAAACTAAAGGAGTTCATCAACACCAAACCAGTATTATATGAAATGCTGAAAGATATTCTTTAAGAAGAGGAAGAAGAAAACGGTAAAGGTAAAAATTATGAACAACAAATACATATCTATCAACAAGTGAATCTAAAAATCAAGTGAATTGAAAAGCTGGTGAACAGAATAAACTGGTGAATATAATAGAATTAGGGGCATAGAAAGGGAGTGGACTGATAATTCTCAGGGGGAAAGAGGTGAGGGAGGAGAGACTGGACAAAAATCATACACCTATGGATGAGGACAATGCAGGGGGAGGTAAGGACAAAGGTGGAATGGGAACCAGGTGGAAGGAAGATATGGGGGGTGGGGAGAGGAACAATTGTAACAATCTGAACAATAAAGATTTATTAAAATTAAAGAAAATAAATAAAATAAACATAGTAAAAAAGAAAGGAAGGAAGGAAGAAAGAAAGAAAGAAAGGATACAGAGAAAAAAAAATCTTCTAATTCTTACCATCTTCATTCTCCTCTCTCAAAAAGAAGCTCCAGGGTGTTCTGACTCCATCTAGTGCCTACCTCCTCCACCCCTGCCCCACTGAAGGGTCTCTCAGATTCCCATGTCTGCACTCCCTGGATGCCAACCTCCCTGTGCAAGGTTTGCAGACAGTCTGGTTTTAGTGTGATGACCCCTGTGGGTTGGGGTAGTAGAGTCCTTGACTCCCAACACCCAGCCCTCACAGTGAGCTGCTATATGTGCTGCCCTGAGGTCCACACATACATTTGGTCAACAAGTAAGGCCTGGGCCACAAGGGAAGAAGACACTTCTCTCCCACCCCCCATCGGTCCTCTGTGTCCCTCATGTAGGTCCATATGATGACCACCCTAGGGGCCCAAAGTTATGAGTCTATAGATAGGCACTGAGCAGATCAGAGTGCAGGGGACAGTAGTGTGCAGGGAGTACAAAGGGAACCTCCTCAGTTAAAGAAGCACAAACCCTCTGCCACTTTGGGATGTATCTTTCCCCTGACTGCCTTTCCTTCCACATCAGTAGAGGTCACATTGCTTCAGATACTCTTTTTTTTTTTAATATATTTTTATTGATTTCATAGAGGAGAGAGAGGGAGAAAAAGATAGAAATATTAATGATGCGCTAGCCGGTTTGGCTCAATAGATAGAGCATCAACCTGTGGACTCAAGGGTCCTGGGTTTGATTCCCGGTCAAGAGTAGATACCTGGGTCCAGTCAGTGTGGCTCAATGGTTGAGCATCGACCTATGAACTAGGAGGTCAGAGCACATGCTGGATTGCAAACTCTATCCCCAGTGTGGAAGGCATGCAAGAGTCAGCCTATCAGTGATTCTCATCACTGATGTTTTTATCTCTCTCCCTCTCCCTTTCTCTCTGAAATCAATAAAACTATATTAAAAATGAATAATTTAAAAAAAAGAGTACGTATCTAGGTTGCAGGTTCCATCCCCTGCCCTGGTAGGGCACATGCGGGAGACAACCAATAGATGTCTCTCTCTCTCTCACATCAATGTTTCTCTCTCTCCTTTCCCCCCTCCTCCCTCTTCCCCTCCCGTAAATAAATAAATAAATAAATATCCTCAATGCTGATTAAAACACACACAGTAACTGGTCTTGGCTCAAATTGACAAAATAAGCTTCAGGTATTTGCCTAAAAGCTGACCCCTCCCCTCTCTCCACCCGCACAAGAAACCAGGAGGCAGCTGGAGCTCTGCTGAGCAAAGGAGTGAAGGTATTCTCATTTGTAAGCACATAGCAGCCACCAGCTTCACTATATTCATTATTGACAGGACAGTATGCCACTGTCTACTTTCCACATTGTCACATGGCTTAGCAATGTCCTTGTACTGCTCTCCCTCCTGTGTGGAGACTGGTACACAACAGAACCGCCTCTCTTATCAGCTACCTTTAATCTGGAAGTTCCTCAGCTGTTCTTTGTCATTTTAGGACACTGACATTTTATTTTATTTATTTATTTAAATATATTTTTTATTGATTTCAGAGAAGGGAGAGGAACACACAGTGTTCCAACTATGCCTCGAGGTGACAACTGTAGCCCCAGAAGCACTCCAGGCAGAAGCCCTTGAGGTCTGTCTGCCCACAGTGGGCTGTTAAATCTGACCACCTGGACAGGGCTACTCTATTCAGCCTGCCTTCTCTGCAAGTAGCTGACAGCAGATGCCCATTCCCTACGTGTAGCCCAGGCTCAGCCTCGCTATCCACAGCTTCACAGAGGTGGCCATAAAATGCAGATCCTATCTCTGCTGGCCTTGGCATCCAGTGTAAGCAGGAATCCTACCTACTCCTACTACACTTATTTACATGTCTAACATTGGTAGTGTGATGGTAAATTGTGTCAACTCAGCCAAAACTGGTTTGGCTCAGTGGATTGAGCCAAAGGTCCCAGGTTCGATTCCGGTCAAGGGCACGTACCTTGGTTGCGGGCACGGGTAGGAGATGTGCAAGGAGGCAGCTGATGGGTGTTTCTCTCTCATCAATGTTTCTAACCATCTCTCTCCCTTCCTCTCTGTAAAAAAATCAATAAAATATATTTTTTAAAAATTATGTCAACTCAAACATGGAACCCAGTTCTTTGGTCAAATAGCAGTCTAGATGTTGGGTGAAAGAGTTTCTTAGGTGAGATTAACATTTAAATCAACATACTCTGAGAAAAGCAGATTACTCTCCACGTGGGTGGATTTCATCCAATCAGTAAAAAGCTTTAAGAGAAAAAGATCAAGGTGCCCAGGAGAAAGAAATTTGGCCTCCAGCCCACCTTTGATCTATAGATACATCAGTCTATCTCCAGCCTGCCAGTCTGCCCTACAGATTTCTGACTTCTCAACACCCATGATCATGAGTCAATTCCTTAAAATAAGTCTCCCCTCCTCAAATTGTTTCTGTTTCTCTGGAGAAGCCTAATTCAGACAGACTCAGAAACTACCTCAAATGCATTACAGTTCTTAATTATAGTACCAGGGCTTTGGCTCTGGCTCCCAATCCATCCCTGCCCTTCCTGAACCCTTTGAAATTCTGCCATCACAAGAGGCTCCAGGTTCCACTTGGCCTGCAACAGCCACAGCCATAGTCCCACCTGCCTTTCAGAGGAACCTTGTTTCAAGACTGAGACTCAAAAGTATCCTCATCCGTCATAGCAGCTTACAGAGGCCCCCTGCTCAGGACAACTCCTAAGGGCCCCCTGCATTGGAGGAAGTCCACAGGACACACCTCAAACTTGAGCTGTCCTTGAATTTAGGTAGGAAGAAAAAACACATCTATTTCCACCAACTGAAACTTAGCATTTCCTTAGTTACAAATACAGGCAAACTACAGCAGTGTGAATGGCATCAAATCTAGTATGCTTTAGCACATAAAAGGCTCGTTGAGCAGATGTCTTCATAAACCATTTTTTCTCAACACTATTTCAAAATTACAGAAACTAGATTTGCTGCTAAATCTCATCATTTAATACAGTGGTACCCCGAGATACGAGTTTAATTCGTTCCGTAACCTTGAGGTGTGGGAAACTATGAGACGCTGGAGTCGCAGTAAACTGGTGGGTCATGTGCAGCCAGCCGATCCGCGCGATTACTCCTATCTCAAATGTTGCTCGTATTTCAAAGCAAAAATCGCTTGCTCGATGGCTCGTATCTCGTATGTTAGGGCACTCGTATCTCGAGGTACCACTGTATATTAATATGGTAATTTTAAAAATACATTTTTTTAAATTTATTTCAGAGAAGAAGGGAGAGGGAGAGAGAAACATCAACGATGAGAGAGAATCATTGATCCGCTGCCTCCTGCACACTTCCCCTACTGGGGACCAAGCCTGCAACCTGGAAATGCGCCCTGACCAAGAATCAAACCAGCAACCTCTTGGTGCATGGGACAATGCCCAACTACTGAACCACATAGGCTGGTCAATGGTAAATTTGTTACAAGGCCATACATTTCATTTTAATATTTCACTCACTCTCTGTGTAGTGCATTTCCTTGGTAATCTATATATATAAAAGCCTAATGTGAAATTGTCCCCTCAGGAGCTCGACTGGGAATTCGATCATTCGCTATGACGTGTGCTGACCACCAGGGCAAGGGGAGGGGGGAAGCTGCAGATCAAAGGAAGGCCCTGGATGACAGATGGCAGCCGAGGAAGGGAGGCCCTGGCTGGCTGGCAGCCAGAAGGCCCTGATCTGCCCTGATCATTGGCCAAGCCTAAGAACCTACCTGTGCACAAATTTCATGAACTGGGCCTCTAGTTATATATATTTTAGGTATCAAAGAAGAGATCCATGCTCAGAAAGGGTCATGGTCCCTGTCTAGAACTCACTGACTTACTGGGAGCTACCTCAAATGGAGTTTGGCCATGAAGTAGCCAGACTGGAAAAGTGCTTATAAGTTGCTGGAGTTTAAAAAGAAAAAGAAAAGAAAAGAAAGAAATTAGCCCCCATAAATCCACTGTTTTTGAACCGATCTTTACTCTTGGTCTCAGAAAGTCAGGGTGAGGACTTATCAGAAAAGCCATGTGAAGTACTAGCTCAGTTACAGAACATCAGCACCGCAACACCCAAGTACTGCTGGGACAGATGCGCCCAATGCTGCCTAGTGCCCACAGGGGTGGGGTAGGGGATCTCCATGCAGCCAAATTTTAAAGTATTTGGTTCCAGTTATTTAAAATGCCATTAATATGGTGGATGTGGGCAAAGAAGATATCACATGACTGAGAGAACACTTGGACCTGAATGCCCCCTCCCCCAGGCATGTCTAGAACCCCCACCTGGATCCCACCATTGAGCTTCCCTTTCCCACTTTGGACACCCTTCCACAGCATCTGGTGGCCTCCTTCAACCTCTGAACATTCCAGGAACATGCTGTGCTCCCTGGAACAGCTGTCACTCCTATCCCATCTCCCAATACCCTGACAGGGAACGCCTCCATCAGACAGGCTGAGATGATAGCAAGAGAGGCTAGGACAAGTACATGCCCCCATCTCCCATGACCCTCCTAAAAGCCCCTATCATACCCAGAATGAAAATATGGCTCTGAGCACCTTAGAACGACCACACAGTGACCTAGCCATGCTACTCCTGACCAAATGTAGTCTGTAAAGCCGAAAGGGTTGAACTGAGGCTGCCTTAGTCCTCCACATGGAGACCAGAACTTGAGAATAACCAAGAAAGAAGAGGGTGCTTTTTGCTAGTTAGAACAAACAAGTTCTCAAGTCCAGGGATTTATCTAAGAAATCAGAAAGGAAAGAGGCAGCTCAGAGACTAGGGTGATAAGCAGGAGACGCTGTCACCATAGTGGTCACCAGAGTAGCTACCAGACTGTGCTGGGAAGCTCTGTCTGGCACCTTCTAGAAAAGACTCTCTCTGCACTGGGGATTTTGGCAGCATAATGACACCTCTGTCTTTCCCAAGCCAATGCTGCTGGCCAGAGCAGAGAGAGCCTGGCTTCCCAAATGCAGGCGTGGCACTTCAGCTTGGCCAGAAAACAAAGACCATTAAATGGGAGTACACCTGCCATCAGGAGGATGGAATGATAAGAATATGGCATATTTTTCTTTTTCTTTCAAAAAAATATTTTTATTAATTTCAGAGAGAAAAAAAGAGATAAAGACAGAAACATTGAGAGAGAATCATTGATTGTCTACCTCCTACACGTCCCCTATTGGGGATCAAGCCCGTAACCCAGGCACGTGCCCTTGACCAGAATCAAACCTGGAGCACTCTATCCACTGAGCCAAGCTAAGGCATATTTTTCTATCTCTAACCTACCCAGTTTAACCCAATGGGCAAGGTAAGCAGGACGGCCACAGCTGGATGGATACATGGCCCCACAGACAAAGGAAGAGACCCACTGGCTACCTGGTCCCTGAAAAATGCTTCTTTTCACCCTGCAACCTGGGAAAGGTCTGCTGGATCATTGCCCATTCTTCACAGCTCTTTGCTCTGGTCCCAGCACACAGATGCCCACTAGTGGGGTTGTCCCGAAGACCCAAAATATCCTGAGGGGCAACCTGAGACAGTGAGGCCACATCCAGGTGACAGCCAGTCTTCCTGGGCTTGAGAATTCAAAAAAAAGAAAACTAGGTCAGATGTGAGAAACAACTTAAAAAATACATATTTTTATTCATTTCAAAGACAGGAAGGGAGCGAGACAAAGAGATAGAAACATCAATGATGAAAGAGAGACATTGACTGAATGCCTCCTGAACGGTTCCCACTGGAGCCCACAACAAGAGCATGTGCTCTGACCAGGAATCCTGGTTCATAGGTTGACACTCAACCACTGAGCCACACCAGCCAGGCATGAGAAATAACTTTTTAAAACATTACTCAAAAGGTACAGTCTGTGTTGGGGGAGACAGGAAGGAAGCCCCTCAGGGTAGTCTTGTCTCCAAGTCTTCCCAGTGAGCACACGTCACTTCAGAAACACGAAATATCCAGGAGGCAAGATCAAGTCTCCTACTCATCAACCCAGATCATCAAAACCATTTTACTTCAGGCCTGAAATTTTGTTTCAGGAGCAGCTTCTGATTTGAGCCATCACGGAAGTGGAACCTGGCAGGACTCCAGGCCAGCTGCTCAGTCAGAAGACCAGAGTTAAATTCAGAAATGGAAAACAAGACTGCCTTATCAATTGAGGTATCTCTCTTCCTCTCTCTTTCCTTCCCTTCTACTCTTTCTAAAATCAATGGGAAAAATATCTTCAGGTGAGGATTAACAAAAAAGAAAACAGACTGCCTTGCTGGCACTGGACAGTCACATGGATCAGCAGCAAGAATGTCCAGTACAATCCAAATCCTTTCTAGACTTCTGGGCCAGGAACCTAGAATCACCCAGAGCAAGAGGTCTGGAGTTAAATCTGCGGGACCTGTATAGTTCTCAACATGGCCTGTGGCTGACCCAGGCAGCCACTAAGACCCCCTAAGTCCAGGGGTCCTTCCTCCACACCACTCCAGGCCACTCAACCCCAACCCAGACCTGGGAAGGGTCAGGCCTTGCTTGAAAGCTGAGGCAGCACCTGGTGTCCCCTCCTCTCCTTACAAGAGATTGGGTGCACCTGCCTGGCTTCCACATCAAACAGCTGGTCCCAGCAGGGGTGGGAACCAGGGTTTAAAGAGCACTGGGGCCACTGGCAGCTGCTAGGAACTGAGAGCAAAACTTCTGAAGCTGCAATCACAAGATTCACTTCTGCTTTAGAATCTGCCATTTAAAAGTTGTGTGACCTGAGTCAGACACTTAACTTCTCTGGCTTTAGTCACTTGGGGCTGCTGACTTACTCATTTACCTCTGAAACAAGGTACAAAAAGTATAAACCAGCTCTGCCACTCAGGTGGCCTCCAGCTCTGGCCTCTATGTTTCAGAACACTGGAATATACAGCATTGCCACATTCTTCAAAAAAACAAAAATCCCTGACATGTGCCAGAGGGCAAGACCACAAGGTTCAGAGAAACCACCCTTAAGTGGCAATATGGCCTGTATTAGTGACGGACACAATGCCTGGGCAGGTCGGTTTTCACATGTGAAATGGGAATGATTCCGACCCTGCAATGTTATATACTCAACCCTAAAGCCTAAGGGCTGTTACTGGGCTGACCATGGCCTCAGACATAACTGTGTCTGCTCTCCCACCAAGGTAATAAACAAAACACAGGGGAAAGAGACAGTGGACACAACAGGAGGCTGCGACCTGTCTGCTCTGCTCTAAAAGTTGCGGCCATGGCCTCAAACACAGAACACTTTGGGAACTGTCAGGGGCCACACAGAATGCAGTACTTTCCAATTCGCAGCACAGCACGTTTGTTTTCACTAATATGTCACAAGGTAACTAAAGCAAACCCAAGACCTTGGAAACCAGCCTGACAACACAGCCCAAGAGCTTCAAAGCCACTGGCCAACTGGATCCACAGTCATGCTCAAGAAATGACAAATGGCCAGCTCAGTGCCAACTCTGCATATTCAATTCCCAGAGCAGAGCTTATGGGAACACAAGGACAATTTCCAGAGGCCAACTCGAGCCAAAACTTCCCAGTGAGAAAGATGATTTTGTTTGGTAAGAAGTGCAGTGGGTCAGGCCTGGGAGAAGAAACCACCTCACATGCTCCACCAGCAGACAGCACTCAGGAAGCAGTGAGAGTGCCCAATGGTCAACCCATGCTAAAGTGAGCTCCATTAAAAGACAGAAAATCCAACAGAAAAAGGTGACAATCCCACATAGATTAAAAAATAGAGCACACAAGAGTCACTTGGCTAAAACACACAAGAAGCCACCAGGAAAACACATATGAGAATGAGACATGGTTTTTGATCAATACTACCACGAAGTTAGGAAGAAACACTTAATCCAGAGTGTGAGATAAAATGGGAAGGGTGCAGAGATTCAGCAGAGAGAGCAGGAACTGTCAGCCACTGTTGGGGGGAAGAGGAGAATAAGGCAGGACTCATGGGTAGCACCTCAGAGCTGGGCCTTCCCTCAGCTATGTGTGGTTGTGCTAGGGCAGGCAAGCATTCTGGGCCAGGAGCCAGCTGCGCAGGGGAGCTGGCGAGATAGACAGGAGTCACGGGCACGGACTTCGGCAGGATGTGCACAGGCAGCGCAATCCCAGGCACTTCCTGCTGGTCTGTCTGACACACCTGGCTTGTGTCCAAAGGCTGGCCGTACTATGTAAAAGCAAAACAAAATCGGAAAGCACTGCTCCAGAAAAGGAAGGCCAGTCAAATTCACGACTCACAACTAAGGTCTGGCACGCACCAGAACCTCCCCTGAAACCTCTGTCCTTGGGGAGTGCACTGTTTGGTGAGCAGGAGGGAGGCAGTGAGGGCTCTGACACTGCCCAGGAGACTTCCAAAGAAAGGCCCTTAGCAGTTGAGAGGTCACCAGAACCTGAGTAATGGGGTCCCCCGGTATCCCCTGAGGGTGGTTTGAGCTTGGGAGATGCAAGATCAGGAATTAGGAACCACATATCACAGCCAATAAGCATAGTCCAGTGGCACCGCCATCTGGTTGGCCCAGACAACGGGTTTGTAACAGGTGAAAGAAGCCCCAGGTTAGGCCACCAAATACCTCCTAGTTCTGTGGAACAGGAAGGTCCGAAGAATGGCCCATCACTGAGGCTCAATCCCTCCCATTAAGAACCCACACACTCAGAGACAAATGAAGTCTCCAGGACAGCAGGGAACCCAGTGAACAAAACATAGTCACATAAGGGTGATGGCCATAAGAACACATGGCAGACTCCATGGCTGTGGGTGCAGAGAGGCTGCCAGGAACCGTGACCACAAGCAGAGCCATCTATGCTGACAAAGTGCTTTATGTGGGTTGTGGGTGTGACAGGAGTGAGTCAGGAGGGAACAGAGGGCACCCCAGGTGAGGACAAGGCCCTGGGGAGGGAGAGGGACAGGCCTGTATCAACTGTGATCCTTGCTCAGGTGGAAGCACCAGCAAACAGTGGGCACATAGCGCTGCATTTCAGTCCCTGGCTAATGTGAGCCCAGCACTGTGCAGATGGGCCAGGCAGTGGAAGGCTGAGGAAGGTAGGAGGCTCTCTGGATGGATCTGCCTGTGTGGGCTGACTGATGTGACTCTCTTCTGTGTTTTTTTTTTAATGCAATCTTATGACTCTCTGGATAACAAACTCTGAAAGCACATCCTGAGTGAAAACAATGACATGAGGCTCACTCTTCTGAATTTCCCCTAAATTTTCTGCAAACTTCAGGATTCCTCATGGACTCCTGTATAAAACTGCTGTGTACATGTTTTTTTTCCCTCACATTCATCTTTGACGGGGTGGAAGGAGAAGCAGATACAGACCTCAAAATCCTCAGGACTGGGAACAGATTTTCAAAGCACCCCTCCAGAATTGGCCAACCTACAGAGCTCAGAGCCTTCTGACCCCGCCTATCAGGTCTGTCGTCCCACTACCATTCACAGGATTAATCAATGGATGAATAAGAAACAACAAAAAACATTAAGATCCAACTTTATTTTTTTCTTCTATCATTTTTTTTGTGTGTGCTGTTTTGTTGTTGTTGTTTTCAAGGCTCAACTTTAAACAAATGGAGCTATCCAGGCTACATCACTCCAGGCATCATCATGGCTAAGGCCCAGTGGTGTCTGTATGTGTTGTGTCCCTACTCCCCACCTCTAGCATGTCCTGATGGCTACCATGAGAAATGCTACTTATGTGGGAACCTACCCACTCTGGGAAATCTTGCACACCACCAAGTCCCTACACCAGTTGACAGGCCGTGAGGGCTCCCATAGACCCTGTAGACTTGAGCTCTCAAAAAGCCAGCAGGTCTGGGGTCTGTGATGCCTATACTTAAGAGAACCTTGGCCCAAGGCTCCAACAGAGGAGCAAGCTCCTACCTTTCAGAGTCACCTCAGGCCTTGACTATATTCTTGGACAGTTGAGGGTGCACAAAGAAGAAGGCACAGAGCCCACAACATAACAATGACCCTCACACAGCACAGGGGAAAACTGAGATCCAGAGGATGGCGCCGGTGTTCAGCCAGTCCCCTAGCCTCACTACCTTCACTTTGCAGCTGCTCTGCCCACATGCAATCAATACCAGTGATAGTTTAGAATCAATAAGGCCTACTACTCTCAGCCCTGGCCTGTCAGAGAGACAACTGATGGGCATCTGGGTCCTCAGTGCCTAGGCCCCTCTGGATACCACATGAATGCAAGACAGTGGACAGTCTTCTCAGGTCTTCAGGCTGGCTCAGAACTAGCTCCAGCTTAGCCACCTTGAGACCTGGACCCTGCTCCCTCTAGTGACCTGCCCACAGCATTTCCAAACTCACTAAGGCCCTGGAGCCACACAATAGCAGAGGAATGCCCATGCCTACAGCAAGTGGTGTGCTTACTCTTGAATGCTGAACCCCAGAAATAGTACTGAGAAGAGGGCATGGAGGTAGGTGTCATATCCACTCAGACTGGCCACTCATCAAGGCTGAACTGTGCCCAGAAGATCACACTTGGCAATTCCTGTCACCTGAAAGCATCCAGGCCTCAGTGAGTTCACAGGTGAGAGACCAAGACCAAGAAGAGGAGAGGCAGCAGGAGGAACCATGTGAAGATGCCTGGATGAAGTGTATCAGACCACAGCTATGGGGCACCCTTCAACCCAGGGAGAAAGGGGTTCAAAGCTTCATGCCTTCCTAGCACAGTATCAGCTGAACTTCTGTTGCTGACCTGTGAGTCTGCACACCCAGGCACTGGCAGATCGGTTCATTGGCCCCATTTTCACCCAGGCTCACCCAAAGGGACCATCAATCTCATCTGCTCAGAGACAAAGAGGAAGCTTCCCCAAAGAAATGATAGATGTCAGAGCTAAGAGAAGGAAGGGCCTTATATCAATCCTATATTCAGAAGCCTCTTCAAAATAGTTCTTAGCATAGCTCCACTTGCTGGCACAGATCACCAGGTTAGTGATTCTACTCTTAAACCCCTCAACCAGTGGGACCCTGTGCATAGGTAAGGAAGCCAGCACAGCCTGGTCCCAACCCCAGAGTAGATTGGAAACAAGCTGGACACAGGCATCCAGTGCTGGCTGTCCTTATCCCACTTGCCAGATCCACCCTGAGCAGACCGTACTTCTCTGGAACAAGCAGACATCTACAAGCATCCAACACCAAAAATAGTACAACCAGGGGAGAAACTCACTCTCCTGAATCCTGCTCCTGTATCAAACATCTCCCCACAGTTCCCCAACCTCAGCCCTGAGACACACCGCACCCTCTCCCACCCCTGCTCCACCCCATCTGTCTGCCCAACCTATAGCAGTTCTGAAAACAGAGAGACAACATCAAAAGATTAAAAAGAGCAAAATCATGCTATTTTTTCCGTCAGAACCCATAAACCACAGCCCCTTGGTAGGGAGGCCTGCCTGAAAAGCCCTTCCCAAGGTCTTCCAGACCGCTGGTATCTAATTCAGAATCTATCTACAAGTGGCACTCATCCCAAGCTGAGAAAGCTCCAGAAGCTATTTCAATGAAGTCTCCTAGCTCATGAAGAGCTCACTCCTGGACAGCAGGAGATGCTGGATGCACATTGTCGTCATTATAAGAGACCCATCTGAAGCTACCATCATCTAATTATTTCTCATGCCATGAAGTGCATGTTCGAAGACACCATGAGAACAACCAACCCTAACTGGGCACAATCCAACCTCGGAAGATGACCCTGACCTCGCAGTATGCCATGGTGCTGAGGCCAGGGGCTAGAAGACATTGGCTTGACTGGAATCAGAGGCAGATGTTTGCCCAACCAGCTCCAGCAGAGACTGACATGCTGGCCCTGTTTCCAGAGTTCACCAGCAGGTTACAAATAGAAAGGCAGGCCTACTGAAAGCTGTGCCAGTCTTGACGCAGTGCCGAGAAATGCTTCCGGGAAACCCAAGGGATTGAACAGGGTGGGAAGCATTCACATCTGCATGAAATCGGAGTAGGTGCCCTCAGATATGAGGTTCAACTGAATCTATGCTGACCACATGACCTGGGTCAGCCACCATCCTCAAGGTATCCTACTAGCGAAATGCCTCAGTCTCACCCTGCAATGTGATGGCAAGTTGGCTGCCAGGGCTCCTGGGGTCACACACAACTGCATGAGGGCCAGGGGTTCTTAGAATAGCCCATTCCACTAACACACTGAGTCCCAACACTCCAGACCAGCAGACTGCAGGCTATTTCTGTAAAGATCCAGAGTCAGTATCTCAAGCTTTGAGAGCCATTCAGTTGCAAAGACTCCCTAGGGACCTCAAATGCAGCCACTGGTGTCCCAATAAAACTCTTTTTACAAACATAGGCAGTGGACCTTCAGCCATGGTTGACCCACTCATTTTAGACTCTAAGGTTGACAATTTAAAAAAGAATGCTTCATACAGTCCACTTCATCAGAGTCCTGATCCAGTTTTGTCCTTGTAACACTACAATGAACATGCTGAAAGCCTTGATTTTGTGGGCCCACAACTATGGCAGCAACACTAAGCACAGCAGACACAGCTCCCTTGGGGGACAAAAGAGGTCCGTGAGATCTACCACTGATCCCATAGGGAAAGAGCAGCCAGGAGGGGGAGTAGGCATGGGACCTCTGTCAGGACCTAGAGAGCAACATGACAGAGAGGCCACAGGCAAGAAGTCCTCATCGAGAAGGAAGTCACACTGAGCTCACCAGTTCTTGCCTCTGCAAGAACTGTCCTGATGCAATAATCATTCTCCTTGTTGTAATGCTGGGCTAGAACCCTTAAATCGCCCCTCTAAATGGGTAGAACCACAAGGTCCACAATAGGAAGATGAATTTCCCCCCAAAAAAGGAAAAAGGCCCCTAGCTTGTTTGGCTCAATGGATAGAGCGTCCCTTCAGTCTGCAGGCTGACGCTGTATCCAGTCAAGGGCACATGCCTAGGTTGTGGGCTCAATCAACAGTAGGAGGCAGCCAATCAATGATTCCATCTCATCACTGATGTTTCAATTTCTCCCTCTCCCTTCCTCTCTAAAATCAATAAAAATATATTTAAAAAAATAATAAAAGGAAAAAGAAACCTCCCAACCCACTTGCCCTCCTCAAGGCAGTAGAAGAAGGGAAAGCCACCCAGAACCCTGTGGGTTCTGGCAGCACTGCCCCCACTAGAAAGAATGGCTTGAGAGGGCGACCACCCTTAAATCAGGCTACTTTGGACTACAACCTGAAGATAGGCATGAGACCTGTGCAGAAAGGGGAGGGGCAGGGCATACCCTCCCTTGCTGAAGGAGCCAAATGGGCTATATCTGCCCATAGGGGCAGAGAAAATTCCAGGACAATGGGCACAGCTCCTGCCTACCTAGTAATCCCCAAAGGGCCAGTTCTTGCCCTGCAGGGCTTCCAGGCCATTCTCACCTGGAAGAAAGCCCATTTTCTACACCAGTTACTTTGTAATCCACAGGGGACACTGAAAGCCAAAGTATAGATTCCGTTCCATCTGAGCTCTTGATTATTAGCCTTAGATGCCTGCATGTCCGAGCCCAGCCCTATTGCCCTCTGGACTGTTGTTGTCTTGTTGTGTGTGGGTGGTTTTTTTTTGTGTTTTTTTTCTTGGGGGGGGGTGTAGAAAGGGGAGTGGGAGGTAGACACAGAAGTCCTGCTATTGGAAGAGTAAGAAGGTGATAATGGCTGGGGAGAATGAGCCACCCAGGGCAAAGCCCATGTCACCCCTGCTTCCCCAGCTCTCAGCTCCCACTGCTTGCTCCCCCCACAGGTGCTCTAGGCCAGCAGTCGCTAACCACTGGTCAGTGAGGTCTGAAAGGTTGGTGATCACTGGTTTAAGGAAACCTTTGGAGCAGCAGTCGCCAACTGGTGATCCATGGACCACTGATAGTCCGTGAGGTCCGAAAGGTTGGCGACCGCTGCTCTAGGCCACCAGGGGCACTTACTCCCATCTTACAGACCACAGACCTGACTAGGGATGGGCTCCTGTACCTCATTGCCATCTCCACTCATCCAGAGCAGGGGGCCAAGCAGGCTGTCCCTGCCCTTCCTGTTATCTGCTCCCGGGGACCTCTTCGTAATCTTCCCTCAGGCAGGACCTGAAGCCAGCCCAAGTTCACCGTAAGTGTGGGAGCTACCATGCCCCCATTCAACTGGGATCACCTGCAACCAGGGGAATCCTGAACCTATTGATGATCCAACAGATGTTGGAGGCCCTGCAGACCTTAACTCTCCTAACAGTCATATTTACCTTAGTGTACTTTAAAGGCTCTAAGAACAAGTTCACACCAATCAGAATGGCTATCATAATAAAGACAGAAAAGAACTAGTGTTATCAAGAATGTGGAGTAGTTTGAACCCTTATGCATTGCTGGTGGAAATGTAAAATGGTGCAGTTACTATGGAAAACAGTCTGGCAGTTCCTCAAAAAAGTTAAACATAGAATGATCATATGATCCAGCCATTCCACTTCAGGTTATACACCCAGAAGAACTGAAAGCACTGTTTCAAAGAGATGTTTAGACATCTACATTCATAGCAGGATTATTTACAGCAGCCAAAAGGTGAAAGCAACCCAAGTATCCACTGACAAAATAACTAGGTAAACAAAATGTGGTCCATCCATATGATGGATTATTCAACCACAAAAAGGAAGGAAATTCTTTTTTTTAAAATATATATTTTTATTGATTTCAGAGAGAAAGGGAGAGGGAGAAACAGAAACATCAATGATGAGAGAGAATCATTGATTGGCTGCCTCCTAGACGCCCCCTACTGTGGATTGAGCCTGCAACCCAGGCATGTGCCCTTGACTGGAATTGAACCTGGGACCTTTCAGTCCGCAGGTTGACTCTCTATCCACCAAACCAGCTAGGGCAGGAAGGAAATTCTGACACCTGCTACACAACATGGGTAAATCTTAAGGACATTTGAGTGAAATAAGCCAGTCATAAAAGGGCAAATACTGTATGATTCTACTTACATGAGGTCCCTAGAGTAGTCAGATTCATGAAATAGAGAAGCAGAATGGTGGGTGCCAGGGGATAATGAAAGGGGATAGGAGTTAATGTTTAATGGGAACAGAGTTTCAATTTGGGAAGGCAAACAAGTTCTGAAGATGGATGATGTGAATGTATTTAATGCCACTGGAGTGTACATTTTAAAATAAGTTAACAAATTTTGTTATATGTAGTTTATTACAATTAAAAAAAATCTTTTTAATGCTTTGAGAGGTCCAGGTAATGACTCTTGCTGATTAGTCTTAGCACCCCAAAGGATTCCCTGATCTTTGCCAGTCATAGAATGGAGCCCCCGGTGGATTGACATCGAGGTGGAGTGGAGCTCCCCACAGTAAACCTAGGAAGGGACTGGAGCCATCTACACTGCACAAATCAGAGCAGCCACTGCTGCTAGTCAGGCAAGAATTAACCTCAACTTCCTCCCCTGGCATCCCTTATCTTCATGTTCTCTGGCTGCCCCACCATTGGGCCTACCTCCGGTGGCACTCTCAAATCTCAGGCAGACATCACCAATCTTGGTTACTTCCCGGTTTGACCTGTTTCCTAAAGGCACCGCCTGCTCTCAGGAAGCTGAGTTTCTTCCTTCCGGTGTCATCCCCTGTTGGTTGTCACCACTGTGCTCTTGGTTGACCTCCCTCACAGTGAGGTCTGACCAGCCTGCCCACCAGTAAGTGCTGCAGAGTGAGGTCTGACCAGCCTGCCCACCAGTAAGTGCCACGTTAGTCTGATAACCAGGCCATGGGGGCCATGTGTATGTATCCAGGTGAGGGAAGAAGTGAACCAGGACTCCTTAGGCCTGTCATTCCCATGATTCCTTTGCCTAGATCCCGCTGGCCTAGGCTGGATGATGGAAGAGAAAGAACCCCCACCTCAAATCCCGAGGAAGAGCATTCTTAAGTGGAGGGGTCTGGCTCTTCCAGGCTGTTGTGATTCCCTAATATCCAAAGGCTGGAGCATAATCTGACGGCAGAGAGGAGCCACTTCACCCTAGACTCCAGGCCTGATTCTTCACATTCCCTCAGCAATGGCCACCACCCTCAGCAGTCACTCCATACCCAGCAGGACATGTCTCCAGAAACTTGCCCAGCACGTCCAAACCCTGTCCACTGCCTACTCCATCATCACTGCCCCAAGACTGTGTTAAAGGGATGGAGAAGAGGGATGCGTTGGAAGGTCCAGCTCTCTCCAATACAGTGAATGGGCTTCAGCAGGAAAGCTGCTACAGGAACTGAGGAAAGCCCTGGCCAGGTAGTTCAATTGGTTAGAGTATTATCCCAATACAAAGTTTTGGGTTTGATCTCTGGTCAGGACACATACAAGAATCAACCAGCCTGGCCAGTGTGGCTCAGTGGTTGAGTGTTGACCTATAAGCCAGGGGGTCACAGTTTGGTTTCAGTTAGAGCACATATCAGCTGATCAATGATTCTCTCTCATGATTAATGTTCCTCCCTTCCAATATCCTCACCTGTTGGTTGTCATCACTGTGACAACATATATATTAGAGGCCTGTTGCATGAAGATTCATGCAATAAGCCTTCTTTCCCCTGACTGCTGACACCAGTTTTCCTCCAGCACCCAGGACCCAGGCCTTCGCTATGGCTCTTCCAGGCTGCCCTGTGATTTCAGGCTTCTCCACTCCAGTGGCAGCGAGGATTGGCTATGGCCAGAGCAGAGAAGCCAAGTCTTTTCAGTCTTCAGTCTTTGCTCAGCCGGAGCCTTCATTCTTGGCTCTGTGCCTGAGTATGCAAATTAACTTTCCATCTTTGTTGGGTTAATTTGCATACTTTCCCCTGATTGACTGTGGGTGTTGTGGAGGTATAGCCAATTTGTATATTTCTCTTTTTATTAGTGTGTGTGTGTGTGTGTGTGTATGTATATATATATATATATATAATTTTTTTTTTTAAAGAATCAACCAATGACCCTAATCAACATGGCTAAGTGGTTATAAAGAATTGGCCTGCAAACTACTGGTTCAATTCTGGTCAAGGGCACATACCTGAGTTGCAGGTTCCCCACTCCAGTTGGGGTGCATTGGAGAAGCAACCAATTGATGTGACTCTCTCACAGTGATGTTTCTCTCTCTAGCCTCTCCTCTCTCGCCATCCCTTCCATTCTCTCTAAAATCAATGAAAAAAAATATCCTCCAGTAAGGATTAACAACAAAAAAACCACACAGCAACAACAAAAAAGAATCAATCAATGAATACATAAATAAGTGGAACAACAAATCAATGTTCCTCTTTCTTCCTCCCTTACTCTCTCTCTGTTTCTCTAAAAATCAATAAAAAAATATAACTTTTTTTTTAATTGGGAAAAGCCATTTTTTTTTTTATTTAAAAAAGAAGTCCTTAACAGTAGAGGCACAGGCACAGATACTTTAAGCTCCGAAAAACTGCACTTTCTTAATTGCAGGACACAGGAGCAAGAGCAGTCAGTACCCAGACCTCTCAATGATCTGACCTGCTTCTTCTTCTTCTTTTTTTCAAATATATATTATTGATTTTTTTCATAGAGGAAGGGGGAGGGATAGAGTTAGAAACATCAATGAGAGAGAAACATCAATCAGCTGCCTCCTGCACACCCCCTATTGGGGATGTGCCCATAAGCAAGGTACATGCCCTTGACCGGAATCGAACCTGGGACCCTCCAGTCCACAGGCCGATGCTCTATCCACTGAGCCAAAGCAGTTAGGGTGCAAGCACTACTTCAATCCATGGTAACTGAGTCTCAGGAAGAAAGCCAGGCTATGAGCATAAGTGGCTGCAGCCAAACAACCAGACTCCAGTGTGTGGTATCCTTCAGAGAGAAGTGTCCTTACCAGGACATTTACCCTGAGTATCTAAGCTAGACATGGCAGCAAGGAAAAAAGCTATCCCCCCCCCCCCCCCCCCCACACACACACACACAAAGCCTAGAATAGGTACATCCTCAGAAAAGGTGCTCTTTGCACCAAGCCTCAGTCCCATCCCTCCCCTACCCTGGAAGAACTAAGGAAACACCAATGATGAATTGTGGAGGATTAACCTTGGTCCTCTATCACTGTGGCTCATTAAGTTCTCAAAGGCAGAGCTGTCCACGGTGGGCTGACCACTACCAGGATTGCTGTTGAAGTTGATTCAGGTTGCCGCTGCCCCCAGGCACTATATCACAGGGCATTAACACCCCCATCCAGGCCTGGTTACCCCCCCCCCCCGCACCTATTAACCAAGACTAGTGCAATAAGGAAAACCTGGCATTCAATTGTCCCAAACAAAAAATACAATCCAAGAACCAGAATAAGAAAGGCTGCTGGGCATGGCTGGTGTGATTCAATGGTTGAGCTTCAATCCATGAACCAAGAGATGACTGGTTCAATTCCTGGTCAGGGCACATGCTGGGGGGTTGCTGGCTCAATTCCCAGTAGGGGTTGTACAGGAGGCAGCCCATTGATATTTCTCTCTATTCCTCTCACTTTTTCTCTCTCTAAAGATAAAAACAACAACAACAACAACAAAAAATGGCCCTGACTGGTTTAGCTTAGTGGATGGAGCATCGGCCTGAGGACTGAAGGGCTCCAGGTCAAGGACATATACTTGTTTGGGGGCATATCCCCAGTAGGGAGTGTGCAGGAGGCAGCTGATCGATGTTTCTCTCTCATCGATGTTTCTAACTCTTTCCCTCTCCCTTCCTCTCTGTAAAAAATCAATAAAATATATATATTTTTAAAAACGTATTTTTTTAAAGGAAGGTTGCTGGCTCCCATAGCTGCCATATCTGTTCAAAACCACTTTCAAACTGCATTATCAGGACACTGGCAAGAATATGATGACATCCATGTCCTGGGACAAGGTGGCAACCCAGAAAGACGTGGCTCCGGAACATCGATGTCAGTGCCAACAGTGCCCACCTGCCATAGACCTATAGTAGCTCTCCTGGTCACAGTAGCCTTACCTCCAGACAAGAGTGACTCCAGTACCCTGTGTGTTGTCCTAACTCTCAAACACCCAGCTTAGGCATGACCATAAAGCCCAGTATGTAATGGCATTTGTACCAGAATCAGGAAAGACTAACAATGTCCCTCCCTACCCAACCAGGCCCAGGAGGCAACCCACATCCTTCTCATACCTGACCCCTTGCCTGGCCCTCAACACTGCCCCAAAACAGGTCTCCCTGCCTCTAGGCCTCCCTGCCTCTAGGCCTGCCCTCTCTGACTATTCACCCCCATAGGCCAGAACCCATCTCTCCCAAGTCTTTTTTTTTTTTTTTAATATACTTTATTGATTTTTTACAGAGAGGAAGGGAGAAGAATAGAGAGTTAGAAACATCGATGTGAGAGAAACATCGATCAGCTGCTTCCTGCACACCTCCTACTGGGGATGTGCTCGCAACTAAGGTACATGCCCTTGACCGGAATCGAACCTGGAACCTTTCAGTCTGCAGGCTGGTGCTCTATCCATTGAGCCAAACCGGTTTTGGCTCTCCCAAGTCTTGATTGCAACCTCTACAGCCTCCTGCTCCATTCAGGATACTAGGACACAGAGGTGCCCCTCACCACACATTAGTGCCTCTGCACAGCACTCAGGACAGGGACATGGCTCTGTGCAACCAGGAAGTCTAGATCAATTCAGTGCTGAAGGATAACCTGTTAGGGTCCACACTGCAGAGACTTAGCCACTGAAGAGTAAAGCTTACCACTGTAATAAAAAACAGAGCCTATGCAGTGTCAGAGAAGAAGTGATATCTAAGACTAGAGACCCAGGGCACAAAATCTGTGTATGAGTAGGGTCTCTAGGCCTGGCCGGGTATCAGGGACGATCGGGGCCTTCCTACTGCCAGTCAGGGCCTTCCTTCACTCTGTGCCACCCCCTGGTGGTCAGCACACATCATAGCAAGTGATCAAACTCACAGTCTTCCAGTTGAACTCCCAAGGGGACACTTTGCATATTAACCTTTTATATAGAGAGACTAGAGACCTGATGCACAGAATTCGTGCAAGAGTAGGCCTTCCTTGCACCAGCTTCCCTCTGGTACCTTGGACCCAGGCTTCCCTAGCAGCCCCAACTTGGTCCGGAAGGTTGTCCAGTCTAATTAGCATATTATGCTTTTATTATTATAGAATAGAGGCCTGGTGCACGAAATTTGTGCATGGGAGGGGTGTGTGTGTGTCCCTCAGCCCAGCCTGCATCCTCTCCAATCTGGGACATCCCTCTCACAATTCAAACTGCTGGCTCCCAACTGCTTGCCTGCCTGCTTCCTGAATGCCCCTAACTGCTTCTGTCTGCCAGCCTGATCACCCCCTAACCACTCCCCTGCTAACCTGATCGATGCCTAACTGCTCCCCTGCTGGCTTGATTGCCCCTAACTGTCCTCCCATGCAGGCCTGTCACCCCCAACTGCCCTTCCCTGCTGACCTGGTCACTAACTACCCTCCCTTGCCAGCCTGTTTGCCCCTAACTGCCCTCTCCTGCTGGCCTGGTCCCCCCTAACGGCCCTCCCCTGCAAGCCTGGGTTCCCCCTCAACTGCCCACCCCTGCAGTCTGGGTTCTCCCCAACTATCTTCTCTTGGTGGCCATCTTGTGTCCACATGGGGGTGGCCATCTTTGACCACATGGAGGGGGGGCATCTGTATGTTTGTGGAGTGATTTGCATAATATTGCTTCATTATATAGGATTATACAAGGACACTAGTGTGGTAACACAGTGCCTGAACACAAGACATAGCAAGTTGCCAAGGGCAACAGAAGCCATAGGAATAGGGTATTTAGTTATTTGCCAGTTTTCTACACTAAGCTATACTGCTTTTATAGTAAAAAGAAATAAATCCCTGACAGAGTAACTCAGTTGGTTAGAGTGTCGTCCCAACATGCTAAAGTTACAGGCTCAATCCCCAATCAGGGCACATACTAGAATCAACCAATGAATGAAAACTAGAATCAACCAATGAATACTAGTACATAAATAAATGGAACAACATATTGGTCTCTCTCTCCTCCACTCCCCTCCCTGTCTTTCTCCTTTACTCTCTTTCCCCACTCCCCCATCTCTCAAATCAATTTATTAAGAAAAAAAATCAACTTTCTACATGTGTCACTTTTTTTTTTAAGAATTTAAAAAAAATATTTTATTGAATTTTTACAGGGAGGAAGAGAGAAGGATAGAGAGTTAGAAACATCGTTGAGAGAGAAACATCGATCAGCTGCCTCCTGCACACTTCCTATTGAGGGTGTGCCCACAACCAAGATACATGCCCTTGACTGGAATCGAACCTAGGACCTTTCAGTCCGCAAGCCGACACTCTATCCACTGAGCCAAACCGGTTTCGGCTATGTCACTTTTAAACAGGGATTTTGTGAACCCATGAACTTTACAAAAATGTGGGACTCCCTTTCCAGAGGGGCTGTGGCAAGTCACAAACATGTTCCCTGACCAGGTGACTCAGCCATGGCCTAGAGGGACCAGGCCCAAGAATATAATTAGCATCAGACTCCATGCAGCCACTTGGTGTGGGGACAGGAGAGCTCCCATCTGGACAGTTAATGTGGACACCGGCTTCTTTATTAAAATGTAAAGTGACAAAACAACCACAAGACATGGCTGTCCCTATCACTCACTTGGTGGTGGTGGTGGTGGTGGTGGGGTGGCGGCGGGGTGGCGGCGGCGGGGAGGTGTTATTCTCAAAAGCGTTCCTTTGTGCTCAGCTGGCATGGCTCAGTGGTTGAGTGTCGACCTATGAACCAGGAGAATCCCAGATTCTAGATCATACATGCTCAGTTGCAGACTCACACCCCACTGTGGGGATTGTGCAAGAGGAAACTGATCAATGATTCTCTCTCATCATTGATGTTTCTCTCTCTCCCTCTCTGAAATCAATAAAAAAACCAAACAAAAAACATGTATATATATTTTTAAAAAGTGTTCCTTTGTACTCTGGGATGACCATGGAGCAGCCACATATCACTGGAGATGAGATTTTCTGGCTGTGCAGCTCAGACCAAGGAGAAAGTGGTAAAGGCAGAGAGAGAGGGGAATGAGGCCCTAAAAAACCAAGGACAGGGGAGGCCAAACCCTGAAGGCACAGCTGGGTCTTGCTAGGCCAAGGGACAGGACTCCTGCCACAGAGAAACGGATTCCCAAAACAAGGTCTGCTCCAGCCCAGAGCCACGTATACAGAGAGAAGTGGCCTTGTTTTTCAAGGATTCATCAGGGATGTCACAATCCTGGAGTGATGTCAAAACTGCCTCAAGGGTTATGAACTCTGGCCTTGAAGATGAGTCAACAAGAGGGTGGGTTTCAGAGAGTAGCCTGCTGTTTACACACAACCCCCTTGGAGATCTGCATGCAGCTGGAAGGCTTATCAAGGTTGTGATGGCAGGCAGGCTGGCTCCTCACAGAGCCTTACAGCCTCCTGCAAAAACCACCAGCACTCACCCAGTGCCGGGAGTGTTCGCTGCTTCAGCATCTGAGATATAAACTTTCTGAGAGAGACTCACTCCGCTCACCTTGAAACACAGAATCAAACTAAACCCTTATGGTTCCCCACCCACAGGGCCCAGCACAACCCTTCAGAGGGGGTATTTTGATTCCGCCTTTGGGAGATTCCTTCCGGTGAGTCCACCCATTTCTTCATCACTCTACCACAGGGCTGATGGGGACCAGAAGAAGTAACGGGTACAGCTTGGGACAGGTTACTTTCATCTTTAGGCTTTCTTGGGGGAAGGGGCACAATATAGACCTAGACAGCAACCTCAGGTATTTGCAGGGCCACTCAGGTTACCAACACTCCCAGGAGCCTGAAACACTGGCATTTTAACTAGGACTCCAGACCACCATGTGACTCTCTTTCACAGCTGTTTCTCAGTGGCTCAACTTGAGAGGGAGCCTGGGCCAGTGAGGACAGTCTGAGTGACCTCGGGCACACCACAATGCTCCTCAGAGCCCAACTGCCCCCAAAGCACAGTGGGAACAATAAGCTAGCCTTTCTGCCAGTATTGTCAAGAACGAAGGGTTTACAGGGGCCTGGCCCACAGCTAGGAGGGGCAGTGCCACCTAGTCCTAAAGGTGGGCCATCTGTAAAGCAGACAAGGCTGGCAAGAAGCTCCCCTGATAGGGGCCAAGTGGGGCACTCCCCAGGAAGGGGAGCCAAGCCTGCCTCCCAGGGCCTTACTGTGGGAGGGGAACAGAAGCTAAATTAAGGCTCCTCCTGCCACTGGTGCCAGGCTGACATCCACGCAGCCGCTGTCTGAGCAGCACCCAGCACAGCTTCAGAACAGTCCAGGAGTATTCATTGCAGACCTCCTGCACTTGCCCCTTCCTGAGGACAAAGGCTTGCAGCCACCTTCTACAGCTTACTGGGCCACCCTCCCCTGTCCCAATGGCCTCCGCAGCCCCTCATGTCTCAAGGCCTGTGCACCAGCTTTCCTGGACCCCTCACCCACCACACCTCAGCTGTGGTGTCTCCTCCTAGAAGCACCACTCTCAATCAGCACCCTTTCACATCACCTGTCCCCATGCCATCATGTTGCTCCATTTTACTTCCTTCCTGACACTGACCATTAACAAGTTCTTCGTGTTGATTTCTGTGCTGCCCTGTTCATTATGTCTCTTGCCTCTAGAATGTCAGTTCCTGGCACTAGGAGCCTGCCTTGGTCACTTGTGAATGTCCAACTCCTCAGCAGTGGACTGTGTCCACAAAAAGGAGATCCAAAGGAGTAGCTCCTTCAGGACTCACTTGAATTTTTATATTCAAGGAGAAACTGCACGAAGCCCCAAATCAGGTTGTGTGTACTACCACATCTTCATCTTTCACCAAATTCCGGGGAGGCCCTATACAGACCAGGGGCTCAGTCAGATTCAGGTGGATGTAAGAATCCAGGCCCTCTGTCTCCAGGACTCTGCTCTAACCTCCAGGAAGGGACTGGCTCTGGGTAGAGGCACCAAGTGTACAAGATGGGTCAGGGATATGCTGAGTGGCACACACATGCCAAAGGATCCCCGCAGCCCCAAGAGAAGGAGGATTTGGAGCTCAGAGGGCCAGGTGCTGGAATCCTCAGAGCTGTGAGAAGGATCTGGACGGGCAAGGGTTAGGCACTGCTCCAAGATCTCACACAGGCAGAGGTGAGATTCAAAACTAAAAAGGCTCTAATCTCCAGGCTTCTTAGACCCCTACCTGGCCCTCAATTTTTCTGAACAACAGCATGCTCCTCTCCACTCAGGAGAGGAAACGATGATCCAGCAACGGAGCCCACCAAACCCAACAATATCATGCCCAGGTGGTCAAGGCATGTGCTCCAGGAAATGGTCAGGAGACATGTCTCTGAGAGGCACATGAGGCTATCTTGGTAGAAGGGATTGTGTCCACACTTCCTCAGTCTTCTCTCCCAGAAGTAACCCATCACAGCAAAAAAAAGGAGATCCACAGGAGTAAATCCTTCAGGACTCACTTGAATTTTTATATTCAAGGAGAAGCTGCATGAAGCCCCAAGTCTGGATGGCTGGTGACTGTGTGTATATTACCACCTCTTCACCCTCCACCAAATTCTAGGCAGGCCACTACGTCTGCACAAAGGCAGCTCAGACTTCAGATCCCGCTGGAGAGAAAAATCTCAGGGACTTCTATGGGAGCTGCTCCAACAGCTAGGATTACAGGAAGTTCCTATCAGTCCCCTGCCACTTCTGAATTTGTACAAGCCTCTTCACAATTAAAAAGTAAAAACAAAAATCCTCTCCACAAATTGCCATTGGCAAACCATTTAACCACAGCACAAGAGAACAGGAAACTCGAAACACTATTAACAAAGCTGTGCACCTAAGGTTTTGTTAATAACCAATACATTGTTCTGGTCACACAAACAAGTTCAAGTCTCCTTCCCCATGTCCAGCACCCAAAAGTACCAAGAGCACCTGAGTTGCTCTCATTTTAGCCCAGTCTAGCACATTGCCCAATGGGTATGATTCAATACAAAAATTGCCAAGTCACTTAAATTTCCAGACAGCTTCTGAGAAAAACACAAGTTTGAGTCCCCCAAATTTTAGCCCAGCAAGCCAAGTTGGCCAAGATGGCTTGAAGAAGCTCTTTGAGGGAGTCCCTCCTAGCAACTGACTCTAACCTGCATAGCTGGGCTCCATGTGGAACCTGCCTGAGTCTGCAGTTACCTTCACCCTCACAAGAGGAAGATCTAGCTTAAGTTAGGGGATGTAAGCAACACCCTAAATTAAAAATAGCTGTATGACAACATGAGGTGAATTTACAGGCAGGCTTTCAGGAGGACCAATGGATCCAACAAAGGCAGCATGACAGGGAAGGCGGGGCTCCTAACTCAAAGTGACCAGGTACCAAGTTCACCTTATTTACATGACTCATGAGCTCTCCCACAGCTGCCTCTAGGAAGTCTGCCTTCCTGCAGGACGAGTCACTCAGGATGGAATTCTGCAGGGAAGGGAGGCTCAAGCCAACCACTGTGCCCCTATCTCCTCCTCCTCCTCCTCCCCTACAGGAGTGCCTCAGCCTCTCACCTTGAGGAATCTTTCTCGCAAGATGAGAATTCATTCTTACAAAAAAAGATATGGCTCCCCCATCTATGAAGGGGAAACTGAGACATCAGAACAGGAAGAAAATTGCCCAAAGAGGTGGGGAAAAGCATGGGAAGGGTGGGCACCTGGGAAAGAAACAGAGAAAGAAATTCCCCGTTTAGCTAATGGTGCTGAACAAGTCTGGGGCAGGAAGAAAGCCACATTCCTTCCTAGTTAGTCTCTCTCCACACCCGCCCAATCCCCCTCATTCCTGGTATACACAAACACACACACACACACATGGACTGGGGCCTCCTCAGCCACCTCTGACTATGAAGCCCCCACTTTACAGGGAGGAGGAAAAGAGCTCCTAAACCACTTCCCCACAGAACCTGACCTCTGGGCACCTGCAACTTCTTCTGTCCTAACACAGACCTCATGAGAGTGCCATGACACTAACAGAAATGGGAAGAAGCAGGTCTGACCACAGTCCCAGATGTGCCCCAAAGTCAGGCCTGAAAGAGGGTGCACAGCAGCCTCTTCCCCACCCCCTGCCCCAGGCCAGGTGGCAGAACTGAAATATCTTGAACTTCCCCAGATGGGCCCAAATGGACCCCTAAGAAGTTCAGAGTCAGCAGCCAGGTGCAGTGGCCAGAGCCCCCTCCCAGGTGCCCACTGCCGGCTTCCAGCCCACATACGCAGCTTCTTCCCCACAAAACACTTCCACTCTCTGAAGGAGGGCTAATGAAACAGGGTCACCTGGGGGAGGGGAGCGTAGTGGGGGTAGTTTCAGACACACTATCAATATTTGCCTAAATTCTGCTTCCCAAGAGTGATCCCAACTCCAGCGACCTCACTGGAAAGACTCAAAGTCGGCACCCCCACACAAAAGGAACAGGACCCCACAGGTGCCTCTCTGACCCATCCTACTAAGGACTCTGAAGGAGAAGCCTCAACCCCACCCCCACAGCTCTCCCCGGGCCAGATGAACAGGTAAGTTCCGGGTGGACAGAGAAGGATCCCGGACGCCTCCAGGTGCCACACAAACGCCCCCCTGGATCAGGCGCGCGAGTTCCGGCCCCACCGCCGGCCTGGGCCTATCGCCAGTGTCGCCTCCCGGGACCAAGGAGGAACGTGATTCTCGCACCCTGCAGGCCAATGGATCCACAAACAGCACCCCGAACGCCGGACCCCGTGCCCCGAGGCCCGACGCCGGGCGAGGGGCACGCGAGGCCGGCCTGCACCCCGACGTTCCCGACGGCCACACCGCTCACCTGGCTGGCGCGGTAGGTCTCAAAGGCTCTCAGGGCACTGTCGGTGAGTTTCACGTGAAACACGGACACCTTGCTGCCGTCGCTCACCCGCCCGCACGACAGCCCGTAGCTCCGATCCTCCTTCAGTGCCGCCATCTTGCGACCATTGCTACCCGGCCCCCCTTCCCGGCTCCAGAGCGGGCGCGCCGGCCACGCCCCGCCCCGCCGCCTGCTGACGTACTGCATTATTCATGAAGCGTTGCCCACGCCCTCTTCGGATCCAGCGAAGTTTACCGACGACGCCACACAGCCCGCCGACGTGCTGCATTATTCATGAGATGCGGTTGGCCACGCCCCCTGCAGCCTTCACGAAGGTCATAAGTCACCGCCCCAACTTCTGCATATTCATGAAGCCTGGGTGACCCACCTCCTAGGGGCACTTCCGCTCCTAGACTCCGCCCCGACACGCGCATAAGTCCAAACCCCGCTCATAAATATATTATTTGTAAGTTTGACTCAACGAGGCGCGCCGAAGTCCCGCCCCACCAGCCACTGATGTGATGTATTATTCATGAGGCCTATTTGGCTTTTGATAAATTTTAATGATTGGAGGGGGCGGGGCCAGCATAAACACGTGGAGGGCGGATCCAGCAGCTGGTCAGGTGGGTGGGCGTGGCCATGCAAACCAGCGCGCGTTGAACGCTGGGTTGGGCCCGTAGGGTGTAAAGTGGGTGAATAGAAATTAGACCTCCCACCTCTTAGCCTTAGGGCTTTTAGGGCATTAGGAGAGCTGGTGTATTTTGCTCATAAGAGATAAAATCTTTTAAGGGTCAAGAGTTCCAGAACACTTCAATCACCCAAAAAGTAAACTCCATACCCACTAAGTCACTTCCCACTGCCCCCTCCCCAGACACTGGCAACCTCTAATCTACTGTCTGTACCTATATGGATTTGCTAATTCTGGATACAGGCAGTCCTCAGGTTATGTGGGACTCCACGTAGGTCATAAGTCGTTTCGTGGTTACATTGCCATCTCCCATTTATTAAAAAAAAAAAAAAAGTTCCATCATTTCAATGTATGTACATATGTGCTTTATGTTTTTATTATTTATTTACCACAAGTAAACGTCAGGATTTATCTTTTAATTTTTTTACTGTTTTACTTCATTACTGCTTTGTATGTGCTCCATGTGAGTGCCGTAGGTGCTTATGTAGGTGGGTTCTGATGCCGTAGGAAAGAATCTCCTATGTAATCCAAGGACCTACTGTATTTCCTATCCATAGAATCATATGTATCAGGCTTCTCTCAGCATTGTTTTTGAGCTTCACCCATGTTGTAGCCTGGTTCAGTGCTTCATTCCTCTTTATGACCAAGTAATAATCCATTGTGTGGATTGACCATTTTGTTTATCTATTATCTGTTAAAGATATTTGGGTTGTTATTTGGGTTGTTTCTACTTTTTCACTATTATGAATAGAAATGCTATGAACATTCATATAGAAGTTTTTGTATGGATGGATGTTTTCCCTTCTCTTGGGTCTATACCGAAGAGTAAAATTGCTAGGTTATTTGGCAATTCTATGTTTAACTTCTCAAAGAACTGCCAGACTGTATTCCATAGACACTGCAATTTTATCAAGCTCTCATTGCAGAGCGGGGAAACAAGGCTGAAGACAAGTGCTAGCTTGCCCAGGAAAGCTCCCCCTGGGCTCCTGACCTGTGGAGCACTCTGGAGTAGTTTTCTTTCTCCCTTTAACTACAGATGGTAGTCATAGGATGAAGATTTTGAGGTAAGAGAGGAAGGTGAAGTTCAAGGGCCTTCTGTATGTCCCTGCTCAAGTGATCTTGTTAGTTCTAGGCCAGCACTATCATTCATTTACTCCCCTGACCATGAACTGCTGAGGATCTGTCCTCAATGCTTGGCATTCATGCTTGCCTTTGGAGATGGATACAGTGGTTTGCACCCATCAGCTAGAGAGGAAACTGAGACTTGGAGAAGTTAAAAGAATTAGCAAGCCGAAACCGGTTTGGCTTGGTGGATAGAGCGTCGGCCTGCGGACTGGAGGGTCCCAGATTCGATTCCGGTCAGGGGCGCATGCCTTGGTTTCGGGCACATCCCCGGTGGGGGTGGGGGAGTGGGTGTAGGAGGCAGTTGGTCATTGTTTCTCTCTCATCGATGTTTCTAACTCTCATCTCTCTTCCTCTCTGTAAAAAAATCAATAAAATATATTTTTAAAAAAGAATTAGCAACACTGCAACCATGGGCTGCACTGCTTGGTAACAAGCATTTCTCCACTTTATACTCACTACCCCAGAGCATCCCAACAGGACCCTAGGGACCCTGTCAGCTCACTGTACTACAGACCCTCCCCATTATTGGTCTCAAAGAAGCACCCAATTAGGTCCCATTCAGGTCCCTGTTTTTAGTTAACAGAAACAAGACAGGATTGGGTAACAGGCATAGGGAGCATGAATTCCTGGATACTCTAGGCACATCACACCACCCCAGTAACACAGGTCTGTTATGGCCCAAAATAAGACCCGATCCTCCCCACTCCCACAGCTCTGGCCCAGCCCTAAGTGGCAGTGAAAGCAGGCGGAATGCAGGATGGGAGGCTTTATTTCACTTGGGGTGGTGAAAGCCTGGACAGAGGGCAGCAGGCTAGGCAGGAGGGGCTGGCAATTGTACAGGAACTCGATGGGGGAAGGGCTGCCCTGAGGCCTTGGGAAGGAGAAACTGAGGCAGGCCCCTGTTGAGACCTAACCAGGGGGGAGGGAGAGGGGAGGAATTGGGTATGGAGGAATAAGGGCCCCCTCCTTCCCGGCTGGACATGGGGCCTGGGCCCTGCCTCATTTCCTCCTGTAGGGCCTCCATCCCTCCTGCTCACTGGGCCATGCAACCCTCAAACCTCACTGTCCCTGCCCCAGAGGAGGGGGGCTAGGCCAGAAAGGGTAGTGGACTGGGAGCCTGGGAGAGTTAAGGAGTGCGGGGTGGGGTCCACGGTGCTCAGAAGGGGTAGCGGCCACCTGGCAGTCAGTTCCTGGCAGCGATGACCACAGAGAGAGCCACGCCCCCCAGGGCAACAGCAGTTGCTCCAAACAGCCACTTCCATGGGATGGACTGTAGATAAAGGGGAGGGAGGAGATGGCTGGAGGGCAGTGAAGACTGATATCTTGGGTTTCAGCTACCAACATAACCCACACAGACCTTCCACTGCCTAAGCATGCATTTTCTGCCTCCTGGCAAACTCTTACATGTGCATCAAAAGTCAGGCTAAATTTCACCTCCTCTGGGAAACTTCCCCTTCCCTTCTGGAAGAGCCATCACTCCCCACCCCAAATCCTACATGTTGTGTTCCACCTTCTGCTTTGAACCAAGTCACATTGGACTAGGGCCTGTGTTCCCAATATGGTCCAGCACAGCCCAGGTGACAAGGACATCAATGTTTGCAAGATAAAGACACTTTCTTTACATAGTCTACTCTGCCCTTCCATAAGAAGCCTCCCTGCCATCATCCCCAGCTCACCCAGGCACCCTTGCCAGGACACTTAGCAGGCAGCCGGCTGGGGTTGCCCAACATTTTCCGGTACAGGGCGGTCTCTGTGCTCCGCTGGGCCGCGTGCTTTTTCACTAGCTTCGAGAGCTCTGCGTGGATTGTCTAGAAAAAGTGAGTGGTGGTTGGGCTAAGAGCATATGACAGCAGCAGTCAATGTGGCCACCATCACTGGCCCTGTGCCCTTCTGGTGCCCTGGGTCACTCTGGGATTGGGACCACTGAAACACAGGGGCTCCACTACCCCTCTCTGGGAGTCAGCAAAGTGGGGCTGCCATCTCCATTCCTCTAGGAAGCCCATGGACAGAGCAGAGCACAAGGTTCTGGAAGAAAAGCTGGGGACACTGGCACTGGCCAAGCTGGCAGCACCCTTGGCTTCTGGGACCCCACATGTTCAGGTTGACCCTATGTAGGGGTCATGAGGATCTCAGCAAGCTGGCTGGGGCCCTTTAGCCACCAGCCCCTTCCCAGGTAGAAACACAGCAGGAAAAGCCATAGCAACAATGATAAATGGCCCGGCTGGTGTGGACCAAGAGGTCACTGGTTTGATTCTTGGTCAGGGCACATGCTCAGATTGCATGCTTGATCCCCAGTAGGGGGTGTACAAGAGGCAGCTCATCAGTGATGTTTCTCTCTCATTGATGTTTCTATCTATCTCTACCCTTCCTCTCTCTCTAAAAATTAACAAAAAATATATATTCTTAAAAAGGACTAAGGGAGCCGAGACCGGTTTGGCTCAGTGGATAGAGCGTCGGCCTGCAGACTGAAAGGTCCCAGGTTCGATCCCGGTCAAGGGCATGTATCCTGGTTGCAGGCACATCTCCACTGTGGGGCGTGCAGGAGGCAGCTGATCGATGTCTCTCTCTCATCGATGTTTCTGACTTTCTATCTCTCTCCCGTCCTCTCTCTAAAAAATCAATAAAAATATATTTAAAAAAAAAAAAGGACTAAGGGCAGATGACAGGAGGGACTTCCCAGACAAGCTATAGGGCAAGTTTCCAAAGCACCTCTGTTATTCTCACCTTGTTGGAAGGTTCCAGCTTCAGGGCCGCCCTCAGGATGGGTATGGCCTCACTGTACTCCCCTTGCTGTGCCAGTACCTGTAAGAGAAAATATCACTCTGGACCCATACTAGGCCATGCTTTCTTTCATGAAACCCAACCCTGCCAGGCTCCTGACCATCCTGACAAGTCCCAAATCTATCCCGAGGGGTCCAGTTACCCATGCTATGCTCCTGAACCCTCAGACTCTAAGAGTACCCCACTGACTTCAGTGTTGTCCCCCTAACCTTCTCCTTTCCTAAGTATCTGTCTTGGTCTGTATAGGAGACCCAGTCACCCCCTTTATCTACTCCTCCCTCACCACCTTGATTGGACATTTCCAAAGTGAATGATTCAGAAGCATCATGAAACTCAAGCCAGCCAATGAAATCCAGCCTGAGCCAAAACCGGTTTGGCTCAGTGGATAGAGCGTCTGTTTCGGACTAAAAGGTCCCAGGTTCGATTCCGGTCAAGGGCATGTACCTTGGTTGCGGGCACATTCCCAGTAGGGGGCGTGCAAGAGGCAGCTAATCGATGTCTCTCTCATCGATGTTTCTAACTCTCTATCCCTTTCCCTTCCTCTCTGTAAAAAATCAATAAAATATATTTAAAAAAAAAGAAAAAGAAATCCAGCCTGAAATATGCTAATGCCCCTGGGAAGCTGGTTGTTAAGTGGCAAGGATGGAAGCCTGCAGCTTTTGGGGGGCAAAAGGGAGCATCTTGGTTGCTCCCAAGAGAGGAGCCTGTCTGAGAGGGAAACCCACAGCAGACACAGTATTCTCAGAACATTGCTAATGCCTGGATTCAACCCTGCCTGAACCCAGCCACATGGGACTTGAATGTGTCACAAATCAGGTCCTCCTTTTGCTCAAATCTGTTTGAGTGAGTTTCTGTCACCTCCAACCATCAAATCCAAACGTGTGAGATACATTTATAATCCATGGCCACCAAGAGGATTATAAACCCCTGAAAAATTAGAACATCATCTTCTCCACATTTCTATGCAAAACTCTACACATAGCAAGTGCTTTAAAAAATGCCACCTCGAGGAAGGCCCTGCTCAAGTCTCTCACAAACATGTTAGGTGACCTAGTGCTTGCTTGCACCTCAGTTTTTTCAGCTTACTGCTAAAAGGTGCTAAAAAATCTCCGTTCTTCCCCATCCAAAGTTGCTGTGAGAATGAACAGATGGAGACAAAAGCAATTATGGTAAAATCCCTGCTGGTCAAATTCTCTCCTATGTTCCACCAGCACCTACTGTGTGCCTAGCCCTCTTTGCAGGGTTAGATTTAGCAGTGAGTGAGACAGATGGAATCCCCACCTCCTAGCAGAGGAGATAGACTGAGGTTTGACACCTCCATGTGCTAATGGCAACATGGGAAACATGAAGACAGGGAGGTGTATATTGGGGGGGCTTCCCAAAGAGGTGACATCAGAGCAAAGATCTTAAGAGGTCAAGGGAGTCGAAACCAGTGTGGCTCAGTGGATAGAGCGTCAGCCTGCGGACTGAAAGGTCAAGGCATGTACCTTGGTTGCGGGCACATCTCCAGTAGGGGATGTGCAGGAGTCAGCTGATCGATGTCTCGCTCTCATCGATGTTTCTAACTCTCTATCCCTCACCCTTCCTCTCTGTAAAAAAATCAATAAAATATATTAAAAAAAAAAAAAGAGGTCAAGGGAAGAGTCATGGGAGTACCTGCTGTAGGAATGTCTCAGGCAGAGGGAATTACCTGTGCAAAGGCATTGGGGTAATGAGGCTGAACAGGATGGAGAGAAGCAAGAGGTGAGGTGGAAGGTATCAGCAGAAGGAAGATCAGATGGCTCAAAGCCCCAAGGGCTGCAATAAGAACTCGGCTTTTTGCCCTAGCCAGCTTGGCTCCATGGGTAGAGTGCCAGCCTGCAGATTGAAGAGTCCCAGGTTCAATACTGGTCAAGAGCACATGCATTGGTTGCGGGCTCAATCCCCAGCAGGGGGTATGCAGGAGGCAGCCAATCAGTAATTCTCTCATCACTGATGTTTCTCTTTCCTTCTCTGAAATCAATAAAAATATATTTAAAAAAACAAAACAAAACTTGGCTTTTGTTCTGAAGGAGAAGGGAGCCATGGAGGATTGCATGCAATGAGCAGTCACCATTGGGTCACAGGAAAATGTGTGGGAGCCTAAGGCTTGGGTTCACATCTGGCCTCAGTCAATGAATTGCTGTGACTCAAGTCATACCTCTGCACCTGTCTGGGTCTTAGTTTCTCTATTTGCCCTTTTCAAATCCTCAATTCAGAACCAGTCCCACTGGTCTGGGTTTGGGGAGCCAGCCTGCCACCTGCACCTGTGGCCTGTGGCCCACCACCCATGGCCCACCTTGCCCTTGCGGAAGAGCGCCTTGATGTTGTCAGGCTGGTGCTCAAGCACGAGGCTACAGGAACGCAGTGCGGCCCGGTAGTGGTCTAGCTTCAGCTGCGAGGCTGCCAGATTGTTCAGACACTTCACTTTCAGTTGCAGAAGCTGCTCCTCCTCCTCAAAGGTCATGTCCACTGTGGGGGGACAGTGCTCAACCCTGGCAGCCAATACCACACCAGCAGCCCCTCACAACCACCTGCCTACTACATGACCTAGGACAAGGCCCACCCCTCTGCACCTGGTGGAAAAGACTAGGTAGGGGTCCCCGTCATGCGAAGTTGCTCCTGAGGGATCTGAAGCCTCCCTGGCTTCAGTTTCCCCATCTCTGACACAGGCCAAGACTGCTCCACTCTCAGGGCAGTGCCAAGGAGTCTATAAAACAGAGCCTAAGTGAAACAGAGGCTTAACCATGGGCATGTGGAAGGATGTCGTTTGCAGTCATCCATGCTCCCATGTACAGTATATCTGCATCCTGTGACATCCCATTGATCTGGAATCTACCACAGGGCTGGAGTAGACCCTAGCCTAAAGAGGTCTATGAGAATCTATCCATATTCTGGAATATTCTACAACACTCTGAGTCTCAGGTCCTCTGTGGCTTGAGGTTCCTGGCACTAGCAGACACCTTTACAGGGGAGGTGGCGGGGGAATCACCTTTGGCGCTGGAAGTAATAGCCTTGATGGCGAGGTCATAGGAGTTGGCAGCCAGCACGAAGTCAGCCCTCTGGTAGTGAGCATTGCCACACTCCCGCTTCCGGTTGGCCAGTGCCACACGTTCCTGCCCTGTGAGCATCTCCAGATCAGGTCCATCCACAGCTGTCTTCAGGGTCACCTCCAGGCATAGGGCCGCATGAGGGGGGATGTATGGGCTCCTGCTGGGGGATGGGGCACAGGGAACACTCAGACCTGGCAGCCACCATGATGGCACCCCAGACACACTGGGCAAGCTTGAGAGCAGAAAAGGACTCAAGTCCTAGAGCTGGCCCTACTCATTAAAACTTAAGGAAAGTAACTCTTTCCACCCTTGAGCTATGACTTGGTGAGTCACACACCTACCTCCTCCCTACCCCAATAGGGACCCCTGCAGCAGCAGGTTCTCACCTGCCCTGAGGGCCATAGCAGTACTTGGAATCAGCAGTGACCATAGCAGTCTCCCCCACATCCATGAGTGGGACACTGAGATCCAGGGCCTGGGGGTGCAAAGGTTATAAGGGTCAGGTGGGTCCAGATGCAGCCTGAACTCCCCACCTAGCCATCAATACCTCAGCCTTCATTATTCCCTCCATTCCACCTCTAACCCTCCCCACCCTGCCCAAACCGCATCCCACTCCCACCTGGATGACGTCACAGTCACCCAGGGTGAACACCAGTTCTGGCTCCTCCTGCACCCTTGTGCCATTCTCCAGTGACGTCTGCAGTTGCACTGTGACCACCTGGCCCTTGGCCGGGCGACTTGAGCCGGGTGGGCCTGGGACCAGCGTCTTCTTCCTCAACAGCCCATTCCCTGCCAGGGACCGAGGACAAGCAACCTGTCACTGGGTGGCTCAGATGGGCACCTGCTCTCCACGATCCTTCCTCCGCAACCCCCACTAACTCCACCCATCCCCAGAGTGGCCCAACACCAGGGCCTAAGCTGAGCTTCGAAAGACTGCCCTGCCACTTACTAGGCAGGTGACCTCACACCTCTGGGCTTCAGTGTCCCAGTGGTCTATAATATACGAGTGGTCAGGAATATACCATAACCGTAAATCTGAGTGAATCCTAGTCTAAAAGTTAGGGATAGGGAGATAGCTATTCATATTCTGGAATATTCTATGATGTTCCAAATTTGTGTGCTGCTCCCCAGTTTACACATGCCCCAGCAGCCACCTAAGAACCACTGACCTAGGGGGTCCTCGGGAAGCCTGTAACTTGAGGTTTTGGGGTATTAATGGTGGATGTGCTGACAGGGTCACAATCAAGCACTTTCTTATACAGGGAACTCTGGGCAAATCACAGCCCCTCTCAAGGCCTCGGTTTCCTTGTCTAGAAGCCTGACTTCAGAACACAGCTGATTATGAAGAGGAGAAAGGCAGCTCCTACTATTAGTAGAGAGAAGCTGCCCAGACTCTAACATAACCAAGAAATCTGTGTAACCTCACCTATCTGACCCTGTTTCCCCATCTGCAAAACATGGGTATGGTAGGAATTAAATGATAGGGCTATTGTGAAGATAAAGTAAATACTGCAAGACCTGGCACAGAACCAGTGGACAGTCAATATTATCTGATGTTATTTTTAGTAGTAGTAACATTTTTATCAGCAGTCGGGTAACATTAGTAACAATGCTGTTTAATCAATATTAGTATAATTTTATTCTATTGCTTTGTTGTCAGTATAAATGGTAGTAGTAACAATGATGTTTTACTACTATTTGTGTGGTGCCAACATTATTTACCCTGTTATCAGTACTAGTAGCAATACATTTCTCTAGCTTCCAGAGAAATGTTGCTGCGATAGGGTCCATGGTGGGGACATTTGTGTGGATTCCCCAAGTCCTCTCTTGAAAGACTTCTCTAAGCAATTAGAATGCTAATGAATACCACGAACCAAAGAAATGAAAAACAAGTTGGGATGTTTCCCAGGTCTATGTGATCTCAGGACACATTTTCCAGGGGACAGGTACTTATCAGACAAATGCCAAGAAAAGAAGCTGTGGAGGTTGGAAGCTGCTGGTGCCTGGTGTGCTGTGCTGGCTGTGTGACCCTGGATAGGTGACTCAGCCTCTCTGAGCTGGTGTGTGTCTGTGTGTGTGTGTGTGTGTGTGTGTGTGTGTGTAAGAGAGAGAGAGAGAGAGAAAGAGGGGGAGAGGGGAATAAAAGGGCTTCATAGACAAGAAGCATCTCACACAACTGCCTGTGTCTGGCAATCACCGTGGTTACCACATTGTACTTCCAACCTACTTCATAGCAGAGGTGGGAAAATGAGGCTCAAGGTAGAAGGTTTGGGTCAAGATCACTCCTGAAATGCTGCTGTCTGGGCTCTGTGGGTCAACCCAAGCCATCCCTGCACCTTACCCAGGATGTCCAGCCACTCGTCCGGGGCTGGAGCAGGCTCGGGCTCAGGCTCCATGGCAGCCAGGAACTCTCGGGCCAGGGCGCCTGGCTGTTCAGTCTCCTCCATTGGGGGCTGTCCCATGTCCTCCAGTGGTCGCAGCTCACTCAGGTTCTCCTCTTCTTCCTCCTCGCCCTCTGTATCTTCCACCCCATCTAGCACTTCGAAGTCCTCAAGTGGTGGGACCCCAGCAGATGGTGGGGCAGCAGGCTCAGGGCCCATGGCAGAGGGCTCAGCACAGGATGCCATGCTGCTGGGGGGATGGGAACTGGCCCTGGTGGGGGGAATGGATGGGAATAAGAATCCCACCCAGTCATTCAAATCCTCCTGTACATCCATTCTCCACACTGTGAGTCACTTGCTATGTGACTCAGGGGCTCCAGGCCTCAGTTTTCTCATCTTCACAATGGGTAGAGCAACAACCCTGGCTTGTCCAGAGGATTTAAGGACCCAAGCATCAAGCATGGGCATCAGGTATTATTAGAGCTAAATAATATTTAATATTTATAAACACCCCAGGAAGTAGGAAACATATCCCCACATTTTACAGAAAAGGAAATTGAGGCCCAAAGGAGCAAAGCTATTTGTCCAAGGTCACAGAGCAAGCCAACTGCAGGAGTAGGATTTAAACCTGGAGTTTTATCTAATTAAATGCCCAAAGATGCTAGGTGGTTTTCAGATGAGCAATTTCTGAGGTCTTGGGGAGACTATTTTTAGACCCCAAATTCAGGAGAACTGAATCTTTACCAGGGCTCCCCATCTTCAGCTACCCCTTTTCTTAGAGGTAGCTCCTGCTAACTTCCCACCACCCAGAAACCCAAGCCTTTTCCTTCCATACTCTGAACCTGAACCCTGGCCCAAACTCTTCCTGGAAGCTGATTCTCTTCTCCTCAGGCCTCCTGACTACCCTCTCAAAATGGCCTTTATTAAAAAGGATGATCCTCACTGCATTCTACACCCTCTTCTTTGGGCCATCAAGGACTGCCCCCCTCTCCCAGGCCCTAAGCTCAGAGGTGGTACAACCCGGTCATTCTAACCCACCGCATCCTCTATCCCTCTCTAACCCTCACCTGCCTGCTTCTTCCAGGCTTGGGCCCCTTTTCTGAGACCCTCCCTCTCCTACCCCCACAATCCCCTATGCCCGCACAAATCACCCTCCCCCCACCCAACCACCACTCCCTGTCTGGGCCAGCTAACCTCACAGCCATCCTATCACCCCGCAAACATGCCTATGTTCCCAGACGCCCCCTCCCTCCTGATCCCATAACACCCTACGCCTTCCAAATGCCCCCCGCCCGGGCCTGGCCCACCGTCAGCCCCTCACCCAGGCTCCCAACGCCCCAGGCTTGTTTGACGCCACCAGGCTGAGTCCTCGACACCCCCCCTCCTTCCCCCGAACCCCTTAAGCGCCCCTGGCTCTGCACGTCTCTGCCAGCAAAGGTCCCTTAACACTCCTAGGATCTCCTGGGCCCCGACACCCGAGGCCCCCGCCTGGCCGCGCCCCCTCGGTCACTCCGACCCCCCGCACACCCCGATTCGCTTCCCCCGCGGCCCTTCGCCCCGCCCCTCGGCTGCAGCCCCCGCCGCGCCGGTCTCCGACTGGCCTAGGGCCCGGTCAGCGCTCCCGGCCGGCGCGGCTCTGCCAGTGCCCCGGGACACGTGCCTCCGGTTCCGGGACCCCCTCTTGGGGTCCTGCGCCCCCCTCCCCGCCCCCAGTCGCGGCCGCCGCGCCTCGGGAACTAGGCTCAGACGCCCGGCCCCGCCCACACAGCGCCTATTGGCCACTACCGCCGCCACTATAACGCCCATTGGCCCATGCGCACGTCCATCTTGGACGCAGGCACCTCCCCCTTCCTGCTTGTTTCCGCGAGACGTTCTTAAAGGGGCAGAGGCCGCCGTGCGACCGGAGGGGGCGGGGCGGAAGCACCTGGCTCTGAACCAGTCCCTTAGCGATTCACCGCTCGGGTCTAAACTTCGTACTGTCCATCTGCGAAATGGGGTTAAATACCCCAATCTATGCACTCTGACCCGGGGGGCTGTTGGGAGGATAAATAGTATTTCCTTTAAAGAGTTCTGCAAAAACACACCCTTAAGTCCTAGTTATGGATGTAGACCCGAGGCCCTGACGGGGGAAAAGACGTGCCTAAGGGTACACACAACCACCGCTACCGGGCGTGGTCTGATCCCCAAAGGTTGCCTGGTGCATACCAGAGTTATGTCTAGGTGAGCGACTGAGTAAACACAGCCTCTGGGGGTAGTTCTTCCTCTCTGCATCTTCTGCCATTTGGTGATAAAGGTGTCCACTTCCCTGGCGAAGGTGTCTGCCTCGATTAGATGGGTTTTTATGGATCTTGTTTTGAAAGGGGAGGCACTTATTCCTCCTGGCTCTATTTTCTTTCCTTCCCAGGTTGTTCTTTTGCTTCTGACCCCCTCATCCGTATCTGCTCCTTCCTAGAAGGAATTTTGCTTCGTCCCATCCCCTTTAATAATGCCTAGCTCCATTAACAAATAAATAAATGAGTGAGACACTGGCTTTGGAGGTAGGTGACACTGGAAGAGGTAACTGGCTTTGGGTGGTACCTAACTTGTTAGTTAAGAGCTTGGAAGTCACCTCATAAAGGAAACCCTACCAGATTTCCCCAAAGCAAGGCCAGGTGCCCGGATTGGTTGTTCTAGCATGTTGAACCTCCACTTCATAACTGACTTCTGTCTGTGCCAGCACTTGGCCTTACTTGTGCTTCACCTACTAGACTGGAAGACTCCCAAAGTCTGGAAAAGACCTGTAGTTTCTTATTATCTAAGCCCTGAGGCCTATACTGTGCATGACACAAAAGGTGGGGAAAATAATTGTGGAAGGAAGGAAGCAGGCTGGCCAGCCAGAAGAGGTGGGAGGGTAGCAGGGATATGTGAAAAACTGTCTGGAAAGAATATCAAATAAACACCAGTCCCAGCCCTGTCCATTTCTGTACCTCAGTGTTTTTATCCGTAAAGCAGAATCATCCTTCCAGCCCCACCTCTGTCACAGGGACTGGTGGAACTGTAGCAAATAATACTAATACACGAACAACTAAAATAAATATAACCTAATAACACCAACAATTATAACATTAATAATAGCTGACACTCAAGTATCACAGGTATAGGCAAACATTCTACATGTATTTAATTCTCATATTAGCCTTATGAGAGAAATGCTGGCACTCTGATATTTGGAATCCACGTCATTGGCTGCAGAGTTGAAATTTTTGTATCTTGCTGGTGAAAGGAACTTGTGATTGTTGTGATGTGCCCTTGTTAACTCAATGCTTCTTGCCTTAAGAGTAGATTTTTTTCTGATATTAATATTGCACACCTGTTCCTTCTTTGTTAATGTTTTAAAGACTCCATCTTCTTCTACCCTTTATCTTCCATTTTTTGTATCCTTATGTTGTGTATGTCTCTCTTGAAAGCAATATAAAACCAGTTTTTGTTTTTTGATCCATTCTGCCCACCTTTGTCTTTTAACTGGGGCATCTGATCTATTTAAATTTTTTAAAGTATTTTTTATTGATTCTTTACAGAGAGGAAAGGAGAGGGATAGAGAATTAGAAACATCGATGAGAGAGAAACATCAATCAACTGATTCCCACACACTCCCTACTGGGGATGTGCCCCAAACCAAGGTACATGCCCTTGAACTGGGACCCTTCAGTTCTCAGGCCAACACTCTATCCACTGAGCCAAATATGTTAGGGCTGATCTCTTTAAATTTAACAATTATAGACATATTTTCGACTTAATCTGCCTTCACATGTGTTTCTTCTCTGTCATACCTTCTTTTTTTAAAAAATATACTTTATTTTTCACAGAGAGGAAGGGAGAAAGAATTAGAAACATCAATGAGAGAGAAATATTAATCAGCTGCTTCCTGCACACTCCCTACTGGGGATGTGCCCGCAACCAAAGTACCTGCCCTTGACCAGAATCAAACCTGGGACCCTTCAGTCCCCAGGCCGATGCGCTTTCCACTGAGCCAACCGGTCAGGGCTCTGGCATACCTTTTTTATGCTCCTTTTCTCTCTTGCCTTCTTTAGGATTGGATGCTTATAGCTTGGAAAGACTCTTATTCTCATTCTACAGATGGGCAAACAGAGAAGTTAATTACCCTTTTCAAGGTTACTTATGAAGGGCACAATGGGCCTGGTCTCTTCCTGCACTGACCTTCTATTCCAGCCAGGGAGCTAGATACTGCACAAGCAATAATGTAGATAAGTATCTAATTTCAGCTGTGATGAGTGCTACGTAGAAAACTGAAAAAGTGGCAGAGAAAGGCTTCTAGTCCTCAGACTTAGACCTTCCCATCACCAATGTCCCCATCACTGAGATGGCTGAGTGTTTCGTTCATTTCCCATATTATCCCTCAAACACACAAAGGAGAAAAATATTTTTCTTGTCTCCATTCCACTGAACACAAAACATTTGGGACTGGCCAAGTCCCTTTGGTGTCAATGTATAGCCCCACTCCCTTCCAGGACCCTCATAAATGTTTCCTGGCCTTTAACAGAGCCCAAGAGACCCACTGAAAAGCTTGATTTATCCAGCCTGGGTCTCTTCTGCTGCAGCCTGCACACAGAGCCATGGTTTACTTTTCTCAGCAGCCCCCAACCTGGACTCCTCCCAGAACTGGCTGCTGTCTGCATCACTGAGCTCTACAATTTTTACAAAGATCAAGTCCTGTGTGCTTTCCCACTATGCTACCTTTGCTCCTGTGATTCCCTCAGCCCTGAATGAATGTCAGCAACTAGAAAACTCCTAATCCTACCTCAAAATCCCATCCAGATATACTTGTTTCCTTGTACCCAAAAATGTACCCTACTCTTCAGGTTCCTCCAGCTTTGAGTCTCTCCTTCCTCTAATCCAGGACTGTGACATTTGACGCTGGGAATGTATGTGTCAGACTCTGTCTTCCTTTGCCCTCCAGAGCTAAGCAGGGACTGGATTAAGTACTCTCTGGATCTCCAGAATATGGGTCACATCGAGAGGGGGTGGTTAAAGGGTTTAAAACTGTTTGTTAAACTAAATATGTAAGAATCTTTGTGCTCATAACTTTTCAGTGAATAAAGGCAGCAGTGTGTGTGTAGGGGGGTGGTGGGGAGGGTAATAAAATTTACTAAGGGCTTACAGTGGGCCAAGCCTGTTGTAAGGAACTTACATGCATGATTTCATAAAGTTAAGCCACTTGCACAAGGCCATTCAACTAGGATATGACAGAATTGGAAATTAGAACTCAGATATGTCCAATTTCATGGCTTTTTAAAAATATATTTTTTATTGATTTTTTACAGAGAGGAAGGGAGAGGAATAGAGAGTTAGAAACATCAATGGAGAGAGAGACAATGATCAGCTGCCTCTTGCACGCCCCCCACTGGGGAGGTGCCAGCAAGCAAGGTACATGCCCTTAACCGGAATCGAACCTGGAACCTTTCAATCCACAGGCTGATGCTTTATCCACTGAGGCAAACCGGTTTTAGCCAATTTCATGGCTTTTAAAGAGTCTTCTATGTTCCAAGGGCATGTGGGTACCTCCCAAGCTTTCAACAATCTTAAGAAACAGATGCTGTGAACATCCAGGCTCCCAGTTAACAAACTGAGAACCAGAAACATTATAATGTAGCATGCACATATTGTAAGGCTGAAACTAATGATAAAGAATTGTTAGCATTTATTGAGCAATTACTATTTGCCCCATTTTGCTCATGATTTCCAGTATACTATTATACACAAAGGGACAAATATAGTAGTAGTAAATGTAGATGTATGTATGTGTGGATTAGCAGACATACAAATCTGAGAGTTGAGACAGTTTCTAAGCAGTGAGCACACCTAGTACTCAGAGCTTGATTTTTAAATACCAGTCTATAAAAAAAATTAACCAGGCTCCTTGGAGAAATGACTGATTCCAACGATATTCCAAAACAAGCAAGGGAAAAACTCAGAAAATGCTTAGAGAAAGATGGAAATAGATTAAAAGGACATAGGAGCTAACTTAAAGGAGCAGCAAATTAATAATATAGAAATTAATTATAACATACAGAATAAAAAGTATTCATTAGTTCATAGTGATATAAATATGTGACTAAATACATAATTGGAGAATGGACAACTCTTGTTTAAATTATTAGAACTAAAAACATATACACACAATTACCGTTACACAAATACCACAGTAATAATTGTTGCTGGAAAGAGCCATGGGTAGATGCTAAACTAGTGGATGAAAAAAAAATTTTAATGTTAAAACACACACACACACACACACACACACACACACACACACACACACAGAAAACGTATGGTTACCCTAGCTGGTTTGGCTCAGTGGACAGAGGGTCAGTCTAGGGATTGAAGGGTCCCCGGTTAGATTTCCATCTAAGGCACATGCCCGGGTTTCGGGCTCGATCCCCAGCAGGGGGCGTGCAGGAGGCAGCCGATCAATGATTCTCATTATTGATGTTTCTATCTTTCTCTTTCCCTTCCTCTCTGAAACCAATAAAAAATATATATATTTAAAAACCTATGGTCGCCAAAACCGGTTTGGCTCAGTGGATAGAGCTTCGGCCTGCGGACTGAAAAGTCCCCGTTCGATTCTGGTCAAGGGCCTGTACCCTGGTTGCGGGCACATCCCCAGTGGGGGGCGTGCAGGAGGCGGCTGATCGATGTCTCTCATCGATGTTTCTAACTATCCCTTTCCCTTCCTCTCTGTAAAAAATCAATAAAATATATTTTTAAAAATTAAAAAAAAACCACTATGGTCGTTGCATGGTCCAAGGTATCTCCCCATAAGATACTTATTAATTGCAAATGCTAAAATAATAACTTGATTGAGAAACTGGCAAGACACTGCCAAAAGCAAGTCATCCATCAGTCAACATCGCGTGCCTCCTAATATGGTGCATTGAGGACACAACATCGCTTCTTTGAGATTCCTGCCTAAACTCCTTAATTTCAGTCTAATCTTAAGGAAACATTAGATAAACAAAAGCAGTAGTTTTCAAAAGTATCAAGGTCATAAAAGATTAAGAAAGACTGAGGAACTGTAGAGTGGAGTCTAAAAAGATGTAACTAAATGGGATCCTGAACAGAAAAAAGTCAGCAAGAAGCAGAGCAGGGATTTTTGAACCCAGATGAGTCTGATTCCCAGCCTGGAAAGCAGGACACTTGAGTCTGGGTCAATCAACCACTGGCCTCTCGAGCATTGGATGACATTGGGGAACCGCCTGCCACTCTCAGACCTATCTTACCAGCTACAAAATCGGATGTCTTTCAGCCTCGTCCACCCTCTTCCGCTCTGCCTAGAAGCTCCGGCTTTGGAAACTACGCAGGCGCGATAGGGACTCCAGGACTGGATATGCATTGTGACGCACAGGCGAACAGGGGCTGCGTCTGAGGCCCACCCCTTCCTGCCGCGCCTCCACGTACCCAAGTTGGTTCCGGGCTTGTAGCCTCCTTGCTAGTTCGTACGCAAGGTGCGTGGTGACGTCACGGCGACGCGGGCGCCATCCCGGAAGCGCGAGCAAGGCCGCCAGATGTGCAGGTGCCGCCGCCACCGACGCCGGGGCCCGAGTTCGGGGTGGGGCCGGGGCCGCCGGGACCGCTGGGGAGCCAGGCCAGGTCGGGCGCGGCCCCCGGGCTGTCGCGGGGTGGGGCGTGCCACTGGACACTTCTGGGCACCTCTCCTGTACACAGGCCTCAGTTTCCCTGTGATCCGGGTCCGGGGTGCAAAAGCTGGGGCCGCCTGTGTTCAGACTGGGCAGTGTCACCCCAAATCGGGCATTGCTCTGCTTAGGCCTGTTTCCGGCTTTGCAGGGGTGGGGCGTGAGGGTATGTACGAGTCCCGCCCCTACTCTAGGGTTTTGCTAAGCTTGGGTGGCCAAATTATTTTGTTAAATGACCTGGGTGAAATCATGGCGCCTCTCCATTTGACCTTGGGCGACGGAGCCCACTAATGTGAGCTTTGTCTTGTAGGGGTAATCGGGAATTAAATTTACTCATATTCTTGGAAGCACCGGGTAGGCCTCCTCAAAACCCTAATTCCCACGCCCGTCTTAGGACTTCTTTACAATCCCCTTGGAGAAACAGCCTGCTCTGTAGTTCAACTTTTTATCACTGTTGGAACCGTCTCAGTGAGTCTAAAAAGATGTAACTAAAAGGGATCAGCACTGTGAGATTCTGATTTTTTATTACCATTTTCTGGATGAAAAAAATTGAGGTGACTCTCCCGAGGTCACATAGCTTCCCTCTCTGTGTGTTTCCCTCATAAATATATTTGGAGCAGGGCCCAGGTCATTTTTGGGGTTACTTCCACCTTTTGCAATCCAGACTGTTAGTCAAGGAAGCCTTCCTGAGAGAGGCAGCTGGAAGTCGAGGGATGTGCCTTGAATCCTTCACATCTGGAAGCCAGATGCAGGAAAGAGCCCTACTTTGAAGCAGAACCATTTCCTGCAGGTCCAAATCCTGTGACTGCCAGACTTTAGCTATGGTACCCGCCCCCCCCCACCCCCTCCCCACACACACACACAGGGCTCTGACCTTTGAGCCCAAGTATCCTGTTTATACATGATCATACTTGAAGTGTAGAGGCTGGATGGCCTGTACCTGGCATATGATGAGAGCTCAATAAACAGAGATGCTGTCAGGGGGTATGATTTCACCAGGTATGGCAGCTTATTTCCAGAGGCAGGTGGGAGCTGCATCCTGCTAGCCAGATTCAGGGCACAAATGTTCTTGGCCTCCATGATATTTATTTGCTAACATTTGTAAATTAGACAATTTCAAAGAAGAAAAAAATCTCTATTTCCATTTTGTTCCTGGAAAAAAATCAGAAGTCCATTAGGAAGCAATTGCTTAAAGAAGCTGCTATGCTGTCATGGATAGATACTGAACACCTGTGCAGACTCTTATCTTTGTAGATCCTGTGTACTATGGGCATTTGAGTTGTGACTCAAGTTGGTTGTCTGTGTGACCATGGCCCCAGTGGCTTAGTCTCTGAGCTTCAGTTTTCTTAAATATTAATAAGGGTAACAGTTCCCATGTATAAAGTTGTACCTGGTTTAGCTTAAAGTTGGTGCTCATAGAGGGTGAAGTAAGTGGCATCTGAAAGCCCTTTCTAATCCCTGTGTAAATCTTTGCCAATGGCAAATGGGCCTTTCTATTGGCCATTAAATGTGTGGGCCCAGAACCAAGCTATGTCACAATTCTGGGTTTTTCCTGAAGCCCCCCCCCCCACCAGGAGGGTCAGTGCTAAGGCTGTGGCCTTTCCTGCCCTGGCCTTATCCAGAAAGCCCCCTCCCACTGCAATGGTTGTGTGTGCCAGGGGAGCTGAGAGCCGCAGAGCCATCTGGGTTGCAGCCTGGCTGCAAGTGCCTAAAATTCTTGGCTTTAATTTGGTGTTAAAATTCTAGCATCAGAGCAGTTTGAAAGGTCTTGTTTGCCTCTGCCAAATGAAGTTCTGGTGATCCCTTGATGTATACCAGGTTCTGGGCTGGGCTCTGAAAACAGCAAATCATCAAGAGACACAGGCCTTGACTCTCTTGGAGCTGATATTGCTGTGGGATGTCAGGCAAACAGGTCAACTATGATAATTTCAGACAGAAATGAGCCAGTGAAACAAAACAAGATGGAGTGATGAGAGTGACCAGAGTAGGGGTAGTCATCAAAGACTTCCTGGGAGAGAAGACCCTGGAGGTGGTGATGATCTGAGGCAACAGCCAAGCATGTTCTAGCAGTGGGGACAGCAGGTGCAAAGGCCCTAAAGTGGGAATGGGCAAAGGCAGGGGAGAGGGTTGGTGGGAGGAGGCAGGCAGATCAGTGCAGGTAGAAGGTGCCAGTGGCCTTGGGCACATTGAGAATGGGTGTGGAGAGATGGGATTCTGATGTACTTAGGTACAAGTTATAAATATGACATACTTTGAGTTCTCAAAAACCCTACATTCCCAAGATGTCAATACTGAGACTCAGGTGGCAAGAATCATTTTAGCAGCCTGTGGGGTTCCCAGCCCCATCTCTCTATCCCATCTTCCCCAGTGCCTGATGCAGACCGAGACTTTCTTCCTGCCTGTTTCAGGCAGTGGAGGAGGAAGAGATGGATCCCCCAGCCCCGGCCTCGAGGGTCTTCTGCAGCCGAATCCTGAGCATGGTGAATGTGGATGATGTCAATGCCATCATCCTGGCCCAGAAGAACATGTGAGTGGTGACCAAGGGCCCTGGGCCCAGGTATGGGAAGGAATCTATTTTGCTGGCCAGCATTCTTGTCCTGCCCACCCCTACCCAGGCCCCACATTGGTGGTAAAATGAAGAAGTAAGCAAAGCTGCTGGCTGACTCCAAAGTAAATTTTTTCATGGCACAGGAAACAGGGCTTTAGGATAGTTTTGCAGCTGTGGATGGCTTGGCAAAGACCACAGCAGCTCCTGTCCCAAAGCTAGGGTAGAAAGTTGGGAGGATAGGCTGGGGATATAAGGTAGCTGGTGGACGGACTTCCTGTTGGGAGCCTGGTATCTCAGAGCCTAGTTTGTCTGCAAAGTACCTGGGGTCTCTTGGAGGGACCATGAATGCCCTTTTGCTCACCCTGGGCTTGGCACCATGGCTACTGCAGGCCCATTCTGATTTGGCCTGATCTTAGGAGGAAGGGCTAACACAATCTTGGGACTTCATTTTTGTATCTCTTTTTTTTTTTAATCCTCACCCGAGAATATTTTTTCCATTGATTTTTAGAGTGAAAGAGGGGGGGGGGAGATACATTGATTAGTTGGTTCACACATGGGCCCCAACTGGGGCTGGGACTCAAACCGGCAACCTAGGTACATGCTCTTGACTGGGAATTGAACCTGAGACCCTTCAGTCCATGGATTGACGCTCTAATCACTGAGCAAAACTGGCAAGAGCATTTTTGTATCTTTAAGCCGAAGGTTCTTCTATCCGTTTGACAAAGCATGAACATGGTATTTTTTAAAAAATATATTTTATTGACTTTTTACAGAAAAGGGAGAGACAGAGAGTTAGAAACATCAATCAGCTGCCTCCTGTACCTCTCCTGCCCCCCACTGGGGATGTGCCTACAGCCAAGGTACATGCCCTTGACCGGAATCGAACCTGGGACCTTTCAGTCCACAGGCTATGCTCTATCCACTTTGCCAAACCGGTTTCGGCAAACCTGATACTCTTTATCTTCTTGCTCTGTGACAGCGTTGCTGAGTATCAGCAATACACTCTTTCTCCTACTTCTTTTTTTTTTAATATTTTTTTATTGATTCCAGACAGGAAGGGAGAGATAGAAACATCAATGATGAGAGAGAATTGATCAGGTGCCTTTTGCACATCCCCCAGTGGGGATCAAGCCCGCAACCTGGCATGTGCCCCAACTGGGAATCAAACTGTGACCTCCTAGACCACAGGTCAATGCTCAACCACTGAGCCATGCTGGCTGGGCCCTTCTGATTCTTTGTCAAATTCAGACCCGGCCCTGGAGAATTACTGTCGTGAGGGGAGACAAAACCAGACACAAACCTTCCTGGCACCATGGTATCAGGGTTAGGCCAGAGAAACTACCTGAGGTTAAGGGAGCCAGAGGAGTCTGAGAGGGATAGCGAAAGCTACATGCAAAAGGCACACTTGAATAGGGTTTTGAAGTTTGAATAATAGTTTGCTCTGTGGCTCAAACAAGTAGAGCTTTGTAAGATAAGGAAATGGGCCGAAACCAGTTTGGCTCAGTGGGTAGAGAGTTAGTTAGCCTGCAGGCTGAAAGGTCCCAGGTTCGATTCCTTGGTTGCGGACACATCCCCAGTGGAGGGTGTGCAGGAGGCAGCTGATTGATGTTTCTCTCTCGTCAATGTTTCTTACTCTCTCTCTCCCTTCCTCTCTGTAAAAAATCAATAAGATATATGTTTTTTTAAAAAGATAAGGAAATGGCCATAGAACAGGAAACAGGAAAAGGGCTTAGTATACTCAGTTGGCAGACTGACCAGAAGCGGTGGCCTCTACTACCAGGCTGGACCGCTTTGAGAAAACCAATGAGATGCTGGTGAACTTCAACAACCTATCAAACGCCCGCCTGCAGCAGATGAGTGAGCGCTTCCTGCACCACACAAGGACCCTGATGGAGATGAAGCGGGATCTGGACAGCATCTTTCGCAGGATCAGGTAAGTACTTGGCCCCTCTGGCCTCTGCCTCCCCCTCCGAGCCTCAGGTCCTCCCATCTTCATAGGGCCCTCCACATAACAAAGTAACGGGGAGATCTAACTCATTTGTTTTTCAAGGCTTCATCTTGCACGTAGCATCCAAGATATGAACTCTGGCATAAAAATCACAAGGTTTCTGAATTTTATTTTTCTTTTGAAAAAATGCAACATAACACCAGATACATGATGCAAAAAAGGCAGACAAAGAACAAAAAAAGCCATCCTCCTGCCCTGCTATCCCTCTACCCAGATTTTCTCTCAAGAAACAGATTGCTGGGTTTTAGGATATGGGGAGCCAGCATTTGTCACCTCCACCGACCTGTTCATTGGGCCTCAGCCTGGCCCTAAACAGATACCCTCACCGAGGGTGCCCACACTGAGGGTGGGAATTTTGCAAGGCTGAGTGCCTGGACCTCTCTCCAGTCCAAGAGCACATGGGACAAGCAATGAGAGGGAAGTTTCCACCACCCACTCACCCATGGCTGACAGCAAGGATTGCTAGCCTGCATGAGGCCCAGCCTGTCTGCTCAAGGGGTTTAGCCTATATGCCTTCTTTTGCCCTGCAGGACGCTGAAAGGGAAGCTGGCCAGGCAGTACCCAGAGGCCTTCAGCCGTAAGTGTCACCCAGGGCTCCTTTGCCCCATATCTGATCTTTGCAACCCTTGGATGCTACCTTCTTCAGCCCAGGGCTGGCTTTTGGAAGGTCACCTCAGGAGCTGGTGGGTAATGGGTCCAAAGAGTCCTGGGACAGGAGACAGGGGTGGGGGTGCTAGCCTGGCCTTCAAGGTAACCTGTGGAGCTGGTGCTGGGACCAGGGTCCCCTCTCTGGGGACCTGATCAATTCTCTCTCATCTGGGAGTCCGCTAGGTCTCACCCCAATAGCAATCCTTGCCCCAGTGAGTGATACATACCCTTACAAAAGACTGTTACCCATCTGTGAGGTGGGGACCATATCCCCATTTCACATGGCAAAACTGAGGGCCAGAGGGGCACCTACTTGTCAGGAAATACAGTGTTCCTTTACCCTGAGCCTTAGTTTACCCCAAGTGCTGAGTGGGCGAACAGCTCCCACCCCACAGAAAACCAGAGGTAGAGGCAATCCTATTGCCATCAGCCCCAATTTATCGAGGAGGGAGCTAAGGCAAGGGCAGGTGAGGGGCCTGACTCAGGTGACATAGTTGGGGGCAGAGACAGGCTGGCTCAGGCTTGACCCCAGAACCCATATCAACCTGATCCAGAGAACCTGAGTCCTTACCTCACTTTGGAGGCCTCTCACCTGCCTGGGCCTCAGTTCCCTCTTTTGTAAAATGGATGAAATCATGCCCCATGGCAGGGTGGGTGGGAGTTGCTGTCGGGGATGGGAGGGGCGGTCACAGGTCCAGTTAATCCCTCATCGTGGTGATTAAGCCAACTCCTGGACCACCTTTCCTCAGATGTCCCAGAGGCATCCCTCCTGGAGGATGATGATGAAGACCCCATCCCGCCCAGCACCACGACCACCATTGCCACCTCGGAACAGAGCACAGGTTCCTGTGACACGAGCCCAGATACCATCTCACCTTCCCTCAGCCCTGGATTTGAGGACCTGTCCCAAATCCAGCCCAACTCCCCTGCCTTCAATGACCACAGCCAGATGGATGACAAGCAGATGTCGGGCCAGTAGCTCTGTTCCCAGGCACTCCCAAGGGGGTCTAGGCCTCTCCAGGTGTCTGAGGTAGCAGCAGATAATCCTGCCTGGAAATAGTCATCTTTGCCACCCTATTCTGTCATCCAGGGCACTATGGGGGATAAGGCTCCCTCCCAGCATTGTGAAATTCTGGGGAATCTGTCATTCTCACTCTTCCTTCACTGAGGCTATTTTTCTCCTGCAGACCCTCTGCCAGACCAGAGGATGAGCAGCCAGCTGGAGTTGTTGGGTTGGGCACAAGGAATCTTTTCCAGAGCCAGGCCTGAGGTCTGCTCTGAACAACACTTAAAGGTTCCCAAAGACAAAAGACAGATGTTCCCTCTCTCAGCACCAACTAGTGGATAGACAATAGCATGTCTCAGTTCACTCCCACAACTAATAATTCTGATCTCCCTGTCCTTTCCTCCAAGGGAAGTATTAAATACTTTCTACAATCAGTATCTCAAGGTTTCTGAAACAGCTGTAGAAAGCTCAAGACCATCCACTCAGCCCCAAGTGTGATAAAAGCCCACATTTGTCTGACCAAAGGTGTGAGCCCTGAGTGCCCTACAGATCTCTCCCAGGGCCTCCATGAAGCCAAGCCACCTTGGAAAACAGAATTTAACAGAATATTTTTTTATCCGATATTTACAGATGCTGTTGGGAAGTTATCAATAAAATACTAAAAAGAGAAGGGTGTACCCAGCAATGGCTTCTTTCCATCCTTGTGTCCATCAGCTCAGAAGGGGGACAGGTGCTGGAAGTGGGATAGGAGGGGGGTGCAGCCATAACAACCCAGCTTCCTATAACCATTGCTCCAACACTATTCCTTTACCTCAGCGACTTCCAGCCTTTTTTTTTTCTTCTTTTTTTAAAATATATTTTATTGATTTATTACAGAGAGGAAGGAAGAGGGATAGAGAATTAGAAACATCGATGGGAGAGAAACATCAATCAGCTGCCTCTTGCACATACCTCCTACTGGGGATGTGCCCACAACCAAGATGTGCCCTTGACCAGAATCGAACCTGGGACCCTTCAGTCCGCAGGCCGATGCTCTCTGTTCACTGAGTCAAACCAGTCAGGGCGATTTCCAGCCTTTTTCATCTCATGGCACACATAAACTAATACTAAAATTCTGTGGCACAACATAAAGTATATTTTTGCCAATATGAGAAAAAATGTTTTAAAAATTCTTGTGGTACTCGGGTTGGGAATCACTACATACTTTACCTCCTTGAATAACTCTTCAAGCTTTCAGTTGCAGGGTAGGCTCCTTAGGGAACTGAGATGGTCTCCTTCCCCATTAGAACCTCAAGAGTCCTTGAATCTTTGAAGCACGTGCTTTTTCCTGACTCATAGGAGCGCTGGGAAGAGTTCAAAGAAACGAAGAGGTACACTGCCAAACCCACAAGTAACTTCTAAGTCCTCACCTCTTTCATACGCCCGCCACTTTTTAGCCATCTGGGAGTCCACTAGGTCTCACCCCTTTTTTTTTTAAGTATAATATTTTTAAATCGATTTTAGAGAGACAGGGAGAGAAACATCCATGTGAGAGGAAAACATTGCTTTGTTTATTTTTACGCGGGATGGAACCCACAACCTGGGCATGTGCCCTGACCGGAAATCCAACCAGCGAACCTTCTGCGCACAGCAAATCGCTCAACCAAGCGAGCTACACCGGCCAGGACCCCGCCCCATGTTCTTGAGCCGATGCACCAATCCTACCTGTTCTCTCTGCTCCCGGCGCGCCGCCCTCAAATCCATCAGCGCACAGCTGCCAGAAAGTGTTAGAATAACTGGCTCCGGGTGTAGGTACCTACGTGGCTCCCGAGTCCCAGGCCTTCTCCTACCTTTCCCGCTACATCCCCTCTTCCTATACTCGCAGACCCTCTGCTTACTGCCTCGATTTAGCACAAAAGTCTTCTCCGCCCAATAAGTACTCGAGTTCCCACAACGTCAGGTCTTCAACCCTGAAACAGCGGGTAAAACACCAGGTAAAGTGTGGCAGACTTCTCAGGTGACCAGCGGCGGAAGTACACACCGGAAGCAGGTGAGCAACACCCCAGCTTCGTTCTCCGGCACACACCTCGGCGGCGGGTGGGGCACGACGCGCGGCGCGAATTGTGACGCATGCGTGTGGCGTACTCAGTGCGCAGGCGCTCTCGGAGGCAATTCGACGGTTTCCGGTTCCGCCGTCCTCTTTCTCGTCAACGAGGCGGCAGAGCAGGTCGGTGATAGTGTCCGTGCTGGTCCGCGTCGTGTCGGGGTCGAGCGGGAGGTACGGGGCCGAGGCGGCGAAGGAGACGGTCCGAGTCCGTCGTGCGGGCCAGGCTCCGCGGGTCAGCTAAGTCGCGCGTATTGGTTCAGTGTTCTGGTCCCCCGGAGGCGAACCGGCTTGCGGGGAATGGCTTGCCTGCGCCGCCGGCTTAAGCTGCTTGACGGGACCTTGGGGTGGGGGTTTGGTCTCCTTGTGCAGATCCAAGTTAATGGGTGGGATATTAAGCATGTAACTTTTTCTCTCTACTTTAAAAGTATTAAAACCTTCATCCCCACCCCCTAAGTAGGGTTCCCTTCTATCTTTTTCCTACGTTTGTAAAGAAGATCCTGGTAGTGTACATCTTGTAGGTATGTTGTTGTTTTAATGAAAACAAAAGCCTATTTATTTAAGCAAGTATGTGGCACCTGGTTGGCAGATAGGTTGGAGCAAGAGGTGTGGTCTAAGAAGTTTGGGGGTAACTGAGAAGGAAGCCAGTATGAGCTATAGTTGGAGAGGAGAGGACCTGGCAGGGAATTACTGTTAAGATGGGATTCCCATCCAAACTGCAGGAAGGATACTTTGTAGAGATGTGGTTAGGGGTTAATGAAGGGGGCAAGGGGGAGGGAGGATGGATTGATGGAACCTCCAGATCACACTTGGGGAAAATGTGTCAGGCAAAATGGTGCCTTGGCCGGGTACTTCTCGTTGCATCTGCAGACTTGGAGGATGGGAGGTTACAGGCACTGAGGTGGGCCTACAGTTGGGCTCCATGAAGGGACAGCACTGGCAGGCAGGGCTTATGCAGGCCAGCCCCCCACCTTAAGATGCTCGGGCCTGACAGTACTCCCAACTTTGTTCTAGCCTCCCCAGCAGACGCAGAAATGCAGATCTTTGTGAAGACCCTGACTGGCAAGACTATCACCCTTGAGGTTGAGCCCAGTGACACCATTGAGAATGTCAAAGCTAAAATCCAAGACAAGGAGGGTAAGTTTGGGTAGCTATGGGTGCTGAGGCCTTACCAGTGCTGCTGCTGCATAATTTCAGGAAGGTATTTTATCTCTATCTGGGTTTCTCTTCTGACAGATTGGGGTTAATGGTGGAGAAGGGGGTGGGGGGCAAGGAACTACCAATAATGCTTGCCAGAGCCTCAGTAACTGAGTTTCTCTCAATCCCCAGGTATTCCACCTGACCAGCAGCGTCTGATTTTTGCGGGCAAACAGCTAGAGGATGGTCGAACTCTCTCAGACTACAATATTCAGAAAGGTATTCAGTGTGTGTTGGTTGAAAGGGCCCCAAAAACCTGAGGCCCAGATGGATCATTGATATCAAGCGTGTTTGTTTGTCTTTTTGTTTATTCTCACCGAGGATAGTTTTCCCCTTGGTTTTTAGAGAGGGGAAGGGAGGGAGAAGAGAGAGACTTTGATTGGTTGCCTCCTGCACACACCCCAATTGAGGGCAGGGAAGGAACCGTAAAACCAGGTTATGTGCCCCAGACTGGGCATAGAACCCGAGACCCTCCAGTGTGGACCCTCCAGACCATCCCCTACACCAAAAGGCTACAGGTTTGATTCCTGGCAAGGCTGCTTTGTCTTTTTAAGCTTCACCTGAAGACATACTTGTTTGGTTTATTGTTTGTTAATCTTTACCCTGGGATATTTTTCCCATTGACTTTTAGAGTGGAATAAGGGGATTGCCTTCCCATACATACCCATAATTATGTGCCCTGACCAGGAATCAAACCTGTAGCCTTTTGGTGTAGGGGATGAAGCTCTAACCAACTGAGCCACAGTGGCCAGGGCAGAGGGGTGTAGTCCTTAAGGTGAGGATCAGAGGCAGTGGGGAGACTTGTTTTTATAAGGTACTGTTTTTGTCCCTGGAAAACGTCTCATAATACTTGTGTTTCATCTCATGATTGATATCTGTGTTTCTAAATGGCAGTAGTTTCCCATGTTCTTGTTCACCTTATCTTTCTGTTAATCCTCACCCGAGGATATAGTTCTCATTGATTTTTATTTTTACATCATTGATTTTTAGAGTGGAAAGAAGGGGAGACAGACATAGACATAGACACATCAATGCGGTTGCCTCCCGCACTTAACCTGGACCAGGCTGCTGATCATGCTTGCAGTCCAAGAGCTAATGCTCTGTCTACTGAGCAAACCGGCTAGGAACACCTTTTCTTTTTTAAACCGTGCTTTGTTATTTTAAATGTAACTACTATAAAGAAAATCAGTGTCATTCTTTGCAGCAACAAGCTTTAACTGTTCTGCCAAGCAAAAATAAAAGGTCAGCCTCTTACCACTTAGAAATTACCTTACCTGTTAGGAATCCAACTGGACAGCATTGCTGTCTTTTTTTTCTTTTTTTTCTTTTTTTTTACATTTTATTGATTTTTTTACGGAGAGAAAGGGAGAGGGATAGAGGGTTAGAAACATTGATGAGAGAGATATCGATCAGCCACCTCCTCACACCCCCTACCAGAGATGTGCCTGCAACCAAGATACATGCCCTTGACCAGAATCAAACCTGGAACCTTTCAGTCCACAGGTCGACGCTCTATCCACTGAGTCAAACCAGTTTCGGCACTTTTAATTAGCGATAATTGCTCCTCGGATAAACCTCATTGGTTACAACACTGCCACTGTGCAAAGCTATGTTGGCATTTATTAGCCTCAGATTCTCCAAGCACTGGTATGGCCATCTCACAAAGGCTCTGTCCTGCATCTGCGGGCCACACGTGCTGGGCCCAGGATGAATCACTGCCTTTCCCCAACCCTCATTTCCTATAGAGTCTACCCTGCACTTGGTGCTTCGTCTGAGAGGTGGCATCATCGAACCTTCCCTCCGCCAGCTCGCGCAAAAGTACAACTGCGACAAGATGATCTGCCGCAAGTAAGCATGCTTGGGGGTAGGGCCTGGTGGAGAGGAGTCAGGTGCCCTAACCAATCCTTCCTTTCTCTGCTCAGGTGTTATGCCCGCCTGCACCCCCGTGCTGTCAACTGCCGCAAGAAGAAGTGTGGCCACACCAACAACCTGCGCCCCAAGAAGAAGGTTAAATAAGGCCCCTTTACCAACTCCTTGGGTCCACAGGGCAGCCTTCTACCTGAACCCTGTGATGCTGGGGCCTCAATAAAGTTTCTCTTTTGTTGACTGGAGCAGTAACTGGTGTCCATGTGGCTGGTCTGTCCAGTGGGGAAGGTGGCCAGGTGTGGGTATCTCCCTTAGGGACTCCCTGTTTGTGAATCCTTGTGTGTTGAGGTGTGGATAGGTTCCAAAAAGTTAGGAACACCCCACCTAGTGAAAACACCTGTTTTCAGTTTTGAATCTTAGAAGCACTCGGGCCCCACTTGATTTTTGAGGGGTAAGCCTTTGTAATTTTTCATAGTTCTATGATGCTTTTGCAAATCAGGTGAGGGCTAGATGCCCTGAGAAGGCCATGCTTTCTTGGGACAGCCGGGGCTTGGTGTATGGCAACCCAGGCCTGGAAAATGTCTTAAGAATAGCTGAGCCCTGATCAGTTTGGCTCAGTGGATAGAGCATTGCCTGCAAACTGAAGTGTCCCAGGTTCAATTCCTGTTAAGAGCATGTACCTTGGTTGTGGGCACATACCCAGTGGGGAATGTGCAGGAGTCCACTGACGTTTCTAACTTTATCCCCTCCCTCTCTGTAAAAAAGTTAATATAATACGTTGGTTTAAAAAAAAAATAGCTGAGACCTGCAGTGCTAGCTAATGCTGGAATCTCAAGTCACTCCATATCTCAGTTCCATTTCATCCCTCAAATTACACCCCCTCTCTCCCCCGCTTCTCTGGGCCAGGTCACCACCATCTTAATGAGCTTCCCATTTCTACCCCTGGAGAAGAAAGCATCTCAGCTCAAACTGGGGAATCCAGCAGCAAACTTGGAGGCCACCTAAGTGCTTAATATGAGGCCTATTGGCCTCACCCCTGCCCCAATACTCCTTCCTTCAGATTACTTAAGAGCTCTTATCACAGTCGACTAAAGTCGACCTATTTGAAATCTCACTCTTGTCAGCCTTGGGACTATATGATGGGATATGTTTTGTGTGAGGTCGGTATGTGGATGAAAGGAAATTGGTGTTGACAGCATAATGAAATGCCAACAAATCCAGAGACAGCTTTGCTATGCTATACATGCAAGAGCAAATGAAGGCAGAACAAGTTGGATGGGGGTAAGGGTGTCAGGCCTGAGAAGTCCTGTCTCTGCTCTGGGGGTTTCCCATTTGGCCGGCCACTGGCTGAGATCCAGAGGTCTCCAGGCCTCCAGGGGGCGCTTATCACAGCAGAGCAGCCACCCAGGCATGGCCAGCGCTGAGCAGTCATAACTGCCAAGGCTGAGGTTGAGTCTGTGGTCCCCATGGTGCCTGAAACGGGCAGTCAGAGACCCAGAGCTCAAGGAACCGACGTGGCCTTGGGTGAGCCCAGAGCCCGAGCAGGAACAGCTGTGGGGCGGGTTGTACAGGTTCGGGAGCGCTGGCTTCATGCCCAGCTATGCCCCCTGCTCCATAGAAAGATGTCCTGATCTGGGCACTGGTGCAGCGCATCCACCAGTTGCAGGCTGAGCATGTGCAGCCTGGAGGAATAAGTGGCAGCTCCGGGGTCGCAGGGTTCAGTCTCCTTCCTCCTGCTCCAGAGGTAGGCGTGCCCGAGGCCAGAGCTGGATCCCCATGCTGCTTGCTGGGTTCCAAGCAGGGTAGGCTTTGCGGGATGACTCAGGGTGTATATCCACTTCCCCAGATCCCACTCAGCGAGGTGTCTCTCCCTTCCCCAAGCGCAGCGGAGAGTGTCTTTGGTTCCTCCTCAGGAATCATTGTCCTCCACACACGGGTCCAGGGACACTTCGTGGGGGGTAGGGCTTTCAGGTGACCTATGTGGGTGCAGGGCCTGTGAACCTAGAGGCATAGCTTCAGTATCCACCCTGTACCTGCACAGAGGCACCACCAGTACCTGTACAGCGGCCAGCCATATGACTTCCCTAGCTACTGGATCACAGTGCACGAGGTAACCCAGGCCTTCGCCGCTGCCTCCAGGCAGGTGCTGGCGGTGGAGGCCGACCTGGCCAGCCCTATGTCCGAAGTCTACAGCAGTTGGAGCAGACACACCTGGCTACGGTGAGGTCCTGCACCCTACTCTAAACGTAATCTCTCTCTTGGTGTCCTGCTGGATCTACTCTGAGACATGTGGTCAAAAGGCCAGATGATTCCAGTGTCTGTTCCTGGAGTCCCAAACCCACTCCACCTCAGTCTTCCACTAAGGCTTCATTTGAGATTCTCCGACCTGGTCTCCACCTGTATCAGGGTTTCATTCCAGGTTTTTAGTCCCAGATCATGTCCATCCATCCCAGTCCCTGCTTCCAGAGTAATGCTGTCCTGGATGACCTGCACCCACCCCCACAACACTCAAGCTATTAATGCTTCAGGTCTAGTCTTCAACTCCCTGCATATGGGCAATATGGGTTTTTCAGCTCCCCCCCCCCCCCCCCCCCCCCGCCAAGAAACCCTAGACCCTAGCCTCTATAGTCAATCCTACTGAGATACACTATTCCCAGGCTAAGTCCAGTCAAAGCCACACACATATCACATTCTACTCAGGGATTTCCAGATCACACATACTTGCTTTGAACATCCCAGTCCTAATCTAGGTTTCTGGCCTACTTCTACCCTGGGGTTATAGCATCTGGAGACCCCCAAGACCATGAGGCCCCACCTCCTGTGCCCGTACAACCAATACTTGGCTGACTGCTAGTCCCATCCCATGCCAAGGTGTGGCCTACACAGGTCTCTAACTGAATTCCAGGCTCCTCCTGCATAAAGCACCGCCCTGACCCCACCCATTTGCTGATTGTGTGGGAGTGCAGGGTTGGCCTCTGCCTGCAGTGATATCCTCCTTGCTGCCTACCCTCACCCCTGCACCAGTGGCCCTGCTACAACTGATGGGGGCATAAGAGCTCACCCTACAGTTGCACCAGCTGAAGATGAAGTGAGTGTCTCTTCCCAGTGGGCTGGCCATACTAGATTTGCACATGGTCCAGGTGCAAACTCCCAACCAAATATGCCCTAGGGCTGGCACTGTCAGACCCTACAGGTGTGCACACTGGAGTTCACACCTGGTGGTTCCCAGACATACAGCACATTCCCCTAGTGCACACACCCTCCCATTTCCATACCAGACTCACTATTCATTTCTGAGACAGCTGCACATCTCAGACACACCAATCCCACTCATGTGGCTGGACTTACAGCTTGGACACGGTCACCCAGACCCCACCAAGGACAAACCTGCACATTTATGCCCTTACCCCCAAAACACCATTGAAATGTGCTACAGTCACATTATACACCCTCCTGATGGCACACACCCACCCAAGATGGCCTTTTCTCTGCCCACTGTGACCTACAGGCCCACTCCTGCTCCCAGGCATCCAAGTAGCCCTCCTGGCTCCTAATGGTACCTAGAACCTTGGTGGTGGGCAGGAGGGCCCATAGCTTGCCACAGCCCCATCAGAGCTGCACAGTGGAGGCCAATTTCCCCCATTTGGGTTTTATTTATAGTTCCCATCCACTTTTATAGGGTAATTAAAACCATAGAAGCCACCAGCAAGGTTCTCCAGGATCTCAGGTTTGATACAGAAGCTGCTGAGTGATGGTGACTCCCCAGGGACCCGCTGAGGGAGATGGGAAATGAGTCAGGTGGTGCCCAGCTCTGACTGCTAGACTGGATAAGGTTGAACCTCACCAGGCTGTTGACCCTCCCCCTCTGTGAAGTCACCTCACCTCCCCAATAAAGAAACATTCATCTGCAACTGCTCCATTGTCTCTGCATCTTGGAGTGCTGGGGTGTGTATACCTGTTGAGGGGGCCCACAAGGGCAGAAATGGAGGGTGGAAGACTCCCTCCTCCAAGACTGATGAAACTCTGGTGGTTTCGATCACATTCTCCAAGGAGTTTAGAACCAGATAGTTCCAATCCTGGAGAGAAAGAATCTGAAATTCTAGGAAAATTTCAATTGCAAAGGGGTCATTAGAAGTTCTCATGCCTCCCCTACAGTCCCCATCCCAGGCCTCTGTAACCCCAAACTCACCTTCACAATCAGGGAACCTAAATAGCTTGTTTATTTAAAAAGATTCTTTGGAAGGATTCTGGTGAGGGAATTAATAACTCCTCTGCACCCTCAGCCCTGGTAGGGGTCCTGGGCAGCTTTGCCAACCTTCACATATACACAAACCCCACTGGGTGCACCCAAGGGTGGCCTTGCATGGAGACCAGAGATGTGATCCTTGAAGCTGAAAGTGCCCACTCCAGCTTCTGCCAAAGTTGCCTGGGCACCATGAGTTGAGGGTATAGAGGTGGCCCAGTCTGGTTTCAGTCCTGGGTCTCCACGAAGCAGGGAGGGTAGCCTCCAGCACCTAGAGCTTATCTGGCAGGACCTGCAGGCAGAGGTGAAGCCAGACTAAGCAGAGGATGCTACCAGCACTCCGCCAACCCTCCTGCCATTCAGGTTCTGGCCGGCCCTTCCGTTTTCAGCTGGGTGACTTTGGGCAGGGTACTGCCTCTCCCTGGGCCTTGGTTCCCCATCTAAAAAGTAAGAATATCTATCCCTGGGAGGTGTTCTGCAGATAAAACCCTTAGCAAAGGGCCAGCATGCAGTAGGCATTCAAACACGCTAACTTGGACCAGTATGTTCATTCCTAAGGATGACATTCCACGTTGGACATTTTCAAAGGGTTGGGTGCTTACTTTGATGCTATGTAAATGCTGATAAATAAAACAAGAATGAAAGGGGGAGTTCACAGCCTCTTGGCCACCCAAAAGGCCCACATCTTCCTAATAGCCCACCCACCTGGGCCCCCTTACCTCTCGCCGAGCTGCGTCTGCCCGAGGACAGGATCCCCTCGTCCTGTGCTTGTAAGGAAGGAGGTGGTGTCGGGGGCTGCGCACCCACCTCCCCGCCCCACCCCTTATCCCTTGCCCACGGGTCCCTCCTTCCTACCTGGTTTCGGGTCTTGTGCGACTTCTGCATCCAGGCTCTCCACTGGTCGTAGAGGCGGAAGCTGAGGTTCGAGCAGTACGCGTGCTTCTTGAGCCAGCCCAGGAACTGCTTGAGCTCGCGCCGTACGGGCCCCGAGCTCGGCTCTCCACCCCGCGGTTCGCACGCCCCACCGCCCGGGCCCGGACGCTCTGTTGGAGGTGAAGCGGCAGAGTTAGGGCGCGCCCGACAGAGGGCGCGCGCGGACAGTGGAGGGAGGGTCCCTGCGCGGTGGACCGCGTTCCCCTCGGGCACCTCCCCCCATTTCCCCGAGACCGCGTCCTCCCCACCGCCCAGCCCAGCTGCGCCCCTGAGGAGGTGGGGGGCAGGGAAAGGAAGGGGCTCCTCCTCCACATCTCCTCCAGGAACCCGATTCCTGTGGTCTGAGCCAGGTGTGAGTGGAAGGGGCTGGGGGAGAAGGTGAGAGGCCAAGGCCGGAGGGATGAGACAGAGCAGGGGGCAGAGAAAGGGAGAGAGATACAGAGGCAGAAACTGAGAGATGGGGACAAGGAGAGACAGGAGATGCAGGGAGGACCAAAGCCATGGAGGTCAGCCAAGAAGATTCAGAGGGGGAGGGAAGGGGGGAAGAGAGTGGGGGGAACAAGGACACAAAAAGACAAGACAGACAGAGGGGAAGAGAGTGACAGATAATCCTAAGGAGACAGCCCCTGGGAGTATGAGCCAATGGGACCGGGAGCGGGTGGGAGGGCCAGGTGGGAGGACCGCCTGCGAGTCCAGCTGCTGGACTCCGCCAGCCCTGAACAGGCCGGCGGATAAGGACATCGGCCTCACGTCATAAATAACACAGGGGACCCGCTGACAGGCCCTGGCACAGCCCAGGCCCCTGCTGGCCTCCCCCAGCCTCCCCAGCCTCCTCTGCAGACGCAGCCGCCTGCTGGCTCCCGTGCAAGAATCGCAGGTGCTGGGCACGAGCAGGGGCCAAGGCTCAGCCCCTCCCAGTCATGCTAGCTCCCGCCCATCCCAGAACCTGGAGGGCCCCACATTGGGGGCTGGGGAGCTGGCTGGAGCTAGGCTCTGCCCCTCCTTCGTTCTGAGACCCTCTCTGGACCTTGGTTTCCCCATCATCCGAGGAGTGAGCATGGGCCTGATTTTCCAGCAAAATGAGTTTAGATTCCTATATGATCTTCGGGGCTGGCTAACCTTACTGAGGCCAACGTGTCTTCCTCTGAGAAAAGGAGGCCTACCTTGGGGTGAAATCATGGGGGGAGCAGGGGAAGGGGGCCTTTGGTAGTGTTCACAATGAGGGCACTTTTCATGGGTTATCATATCCTAACAGTCTGTACAATATTCTGAGATAGGAGACTTATCATCCCCACTTTCCAGATGGGTAAGCTGAAGGCGGACATTTCAAGTAACAGTTTTCATATCATTTCACAAAGGAGAGAAAGGACATCCATGGGCTCAGAGGAACCCCAGATGGCAAGGGGAGCCAGACCCAGGACCCTGATCATTCCCAGCCCCCTACCTGAGTCAGAGGGGAAGCTGAGGCCCATCGGAGGGAGAGTTGGCAGCCCATCAACTTGGAAGCAAGGGTCTCAAACTCACTTGCCTTTATGGGTTGGGGAGTGGGTACAGGTCAGGTTGGTAAAATGGGCCAGTTAGAAATGAGGCAACTTGAAAAACAGGACCAGGCATGAAGGGGCAAGTCTTTGCTAATAGGGGCTGTGGAGCAATGCTAGCTGTATCCTGTTACATTTTTTAGACAATTTTTCTAGGGAATATAGGATATTTTTGTTAAAACATCCTGCTTTTAAATGTCTGCAAATAGGTAAAAAAAAAAAAAAGCTTTGAATATTTGTGTGTGTGTGTGTGCTCTGTTTGTTTTTCAAATAACAGGTGAAAGAAAATAGATCTAGGGACCAAATTCACCCTTGGGGCCACCAGTTTGAGACCTCTACTTTCCTGGGAAAACAAAACAAGCAGAAGCCCAAGCCCAGGCTGATTCAGGGCCGCTCCCATAACCACCCAACCATGTTAGGGGTGCTCACCACTGCGGGGGGTGGAGGCAGCCGTAGGGTGGCTCCACTCACTCCAGATCCCTGCCTTCTTGGAGCCATAGATGCCAAAGGGGTTGCAACGCACTTGCACGAAGTAGACTGTGCCTGGCTTCAGGCCCGCCAGGCGGCAGGAAGTCTGATTGCTCACGTCGTCCACCACCTGGGTGGCAAGGGCAGGTCAAAGGCCAGGGCCAGAGGCCAGGGCAGGGGGCAGGGGGCAGGGGCCAGGGTGGGGCGGGGCCCGGGGCGGGGTGTACACCTTCCAATCCACACTATCCTCCACACGGTAGCGGATCTGGTACTTGGCTTGGAAGAGGAAGTCCTTGAGGGCAGGCGGGGAAACCCAGCGCACACTCAGCTGGTCCTCCAGGCCCCCAACTCGGCTCACGTGCACATCGGGCGGGGGATCAGTGGTCACTGCCAGGCGGGGTAGAACAGGGCTTAGTCATGGGCCCCTGGGACCTGGCTGGCCCCTGTCTGGGTTCAAATCCCAGAGCATGTGGCTTAGGTGGCACCTGCTTCCGTTCTCCTCCCCCTCTCACCCCCTTGAGGATGGTGGATTACATTAGACAATATTCAGGAAACACTCAGCGCCTAGAAGCACTCAATTAATGTTAGCTGTTATCACCATTATTATCTGTGACAGGAGAAACATAATCTATCTTCAGGGAGTTCTGTAAAAGCAGACACTGCCTGGCCGATGATATTATTATTATTATTCCCAGGAGGCCAGGGACCATCACCTCACACCTCCTGTACCTTCCCACCTTACAATGGTCCTCAGTACGCTGGGTGCAGAGGGACAACTGAAGCTGAGAACATGCCACTGCAGCTTCAAGACAAGGAAGCGAAGCGGGAAGGCTGTGGTGAGGGTGGCTCCAAGCCAGGATGGATCTGGGAGCCCTGTGGGAAGCAGGGAGAGCTGGCTCTCTCCCTGAGGCCTTGGTGAGGGGCCGAATGGGTTAAGACACAGGCCTGCTCAGGGCTGAGAAACACCCTAATTAGATTAAGCCCAATTCTGCTGCAGATCATCCATTTCCTGCCTCCTGCCTGCCCCCCCACCCCACCCCAGCTCCAGACTGTGGCTTCCTGGTGTGCCTCAGACCTGGACAGCCCCTCCCAGCTAGGGAGTGAGGGCCCACCTGGGTTTTGAGGAGGCGGGGGCCAGGCCAGGTGTTCTCAGCGGAGTGGAACTATCCTGGCTGATTCAGGGGGCTAGAGACTGATGGATACTCCCTGTCCCAATCAGCAGGTTTGGACCAGAGATGCAGCCCATAACTGGGCTTGCGCAGTGGGGGGAAGGGGGATCCCCTCATGGGAGGGCCTCACCCACATCCAGGATGTCCAGTGTGAGCACATCTGAGCGGGCCGAGCCCAGCCTGTTGGTGGCTTCCACCCAGATCTCGTAGGGGGTAAAGAGGGCCAGGTCCTTGGGGATGTGGCAGGAGTGGGGTCCCACCGTGTGGTACTCCTCACATGTGTTGTCCTGCCCATACCACCTGTGGGGGCAGGGGACACATGAGGGTCCCTTAGGGGCCTCAGGCCTCACTAGGGCAGTCCCAGAGTACAGACAGAACACTGAGCTCAGAGGGCAGTCAGGCTTGGCAAATGCCTCACAGCCAGGCCGAGATACATGTCACCGAGGGCCATCACCAACCTCAGCTTGTACTTCAGGGAGTAGTTGGTGTGGAGGAAGGTCTCCCCATGGGCCCCCGGTGTCCAGCGGCATGTCAGATCCTTCATGTTCTTGGACCAGCAACTGATGTTGAAGGGTTTCTCTGGGGGCACTGAGGAGAGGATGCAGGGACTGAGGATCTGGACTGGCTGTGGATAGTCAGAGAAGCTGCTGGTCGCCAGCCAGCCCCACCTCAGAGTGGAAGGAGGGTGGAAGGTGATATTGGCATGATCCCTTGTGTGAGTTCTCTTGGGGGTCATGGGGGAGGGTCTCCAGGCTTTCATTCCCACCCAAAAGCCCATACCTCTCAAGTGTGCATGCCCACCATCCAGCCCTGGGCCAGAGGGCCCATGATCCATGCACTTTTAGGGGGAGATGTTGCTCCCAAAAGCTACCCGTGAGCGTCCTGGGGGCCACTTACGGCCAACATAGAGGCAGGAACCCGCTAGGATGCTGCCGTCTTGAGCGTGGCACACGAGGTTGTCCCCCGACTGCTGCCTGGATCCGTTGAGGTTGGCCAAGGCGAGGGCCAGGGTGGAGGCGTTGAGTATGCGGGAGAGCTCGGGGGGCAGGCGACGCCCATTTAGGGTCCAGTAGAGGCCCTCTGCAGTAGGGCCCTGCGGGTCCCCGTGCACTGAGCACGTGGCCTGCAGGGAGGAGCCGATGAGGAGTGTGGGGTCCTGGGGACTGATCACAGCCGTGTCTGGGGTCAGAGAAGAGGGCCTATCAGGCCTGGGTTGAGCTGCCCTGAGACCAGCAGGCTAGGACCTCCAGGATTCATGACAAGCGTGCAAAGGAGCTCTTTCCTATTACTCCCCTTTTACAGATAAGGAAACCGAGGTTCAGTGGTAATTCATTCAAGCCACTTCATCACTGACCAACTCAAGGTTCTGAGTGGTTACAAACCTCAGACAAAAATGCCTACTCACATTCAAGTCATTCTTGCTCTGCATATAGTCCTGGAAAACCCTACACTTTGCTCTTAAAAATTGTTTTTATTTTAGGCCTAAGGGTCTCCCACATAGTAGGGGCTATGAAAATCCTGCTCTTTTATAGATTAAAAACAACAACAAGGCTCTGAGAGATTAAGCCCCCTGCCTAAAGTCACTGATGAGAGAAGGGCATATTATTCAAATTCACATTTGTCTGTCTCCAAAGTCCTACTGTGTTTGAATGGAAGGTGGCTGGGCAAGTTCTAAACCCCCTACCACTATTCAAAGGGACTTGACTCAGTCCCTTAACTCAATCTGTCCTCTGACTCATTTTTCCGAATCTGAAAAATGGGAACAAGAAAGTTCCTGGTCCTCAGGTCCATTATGATTATTAGATTCTGGGGAATGACTTCCTAAACTGGGTTCTATGAGCTGGGTGCTGAGGACTGGGCCTCAAGAGCAAAGCGATTGATGCCTCCCCTCCAGGGCTCCCTTTTCTGGAAATCAGAACCTAATAGGAGATTGTTTTACCCACAAGGAAACCAAGAGCCAGAGAAGGGGATGGGTACTTACAGTTCAAGCCCCTGAAACCCCTCTCTGAGTCTCCATCTCTCTATCTGGGAAGTAGGCATCAAAGTATCAAATGCATGCAGTTGTTTGAAAGGAGTGAAAATATTGTCATCAGAACAGCCCTGTGGGACCTTTAAGCCAGGCTGACCTGGGTTTGAATGCCCTCAGCTCGCTGTGGAAATTCAGTCCAGGTACTTTACATCTCTGAGTCTCTGGGAAGGAGCCTCTCTCTCCACCAAGAGCAGTTAGTTGTGAGGACTCATTCACTCATTTGTTCAATCCTTCCTTTATTGATCACCTACAGTGTGCCAGAGCTGGGGGCACCATGGTGGCCAAGATACCCAAGACTCTGGCCCTTGTGGGCCTTGAATCCAAGAGAGCAGCAGGGAAAGTAGAAAATACAAATAAATAAGAGAATAAATAGAGAGAAAGTACAGCACCAGTTATTAGTGCAGCTCAATGGCCCAGGAGGTGGCATTTGAGCTGATACCTGAATCAAGTGAAAGAAGTAGCCATGAAAATATGTAGGAGAGAGTATCCAGGCAGGGGAGCAGCAAGTACAAAAGTCCTGGGGCAAAAATAGTAGGAAATGAGTTCTGGGAGGTCAGTAGGGGACTGACTGGCAGGGAGTATTCCTGGGTTCTTAAGGGGGAGAGGGGTGAGGGAGAAGTGATTAACATTTTTAAAAGATCCACAAGCAACTGCAAGAAGGGACTGCAGGGGAGCAGAGGGACAGAGGGGCAGAGGGGAGAGCAGCCCAGCTTCCTTGAAATGGCAGCCAAGGACAGGATGATCCCAGCCCCCTGGGATGCCCCTTCCCCCCCCCCCCCAAGCCAGCGGCTGCCTTGTGTCGGCCTTCACTGCCCCAGATGGGAGAGGTGAGGTGGACATGGTTCCAGGGGCCAGCTCTGACAATTTTCTGGGGCAAACTTGGCTTGAAGGCCATGTCTTGCTAGAGCCTAGAATCACAATTGCATTTGAGGCTTGGCCCAGGGCTCTCCGGAGGTCTCAGCATCCGTGCGAAGGAGCCGGCTGAGCGGGCCAGAGCCGAGGAGGCGGGGTTGGGGGGGGGGGGCAAGGGGCCGCCCGCCCCGGAGGTCCCAGGCAGCCAGCCGCTAGCTAATTCGGAATTCCTCCGGCATGAACTCGGGCGTGCCAGCATCTCTGCCCCGGCCCACCCACCACTTCCTGCCTGCCCCCACCCCCAGCAGGGTGGGAGGCAGGGGCAGGCCAGGCCTGCCCAGACCCAGACCCACTCTCAGTCCCTGGGGAATGGGTTACATCCCTCCTGCATTCCTCCCCACCCCCCATATTCACAGCCTGGTCAGGAAAGAGCTTTCTGGGGGGTCCTGGCCAGGGGGCATTGCCCCTCTGCCACACCCGCCTGGCCTGAACTAGTGTTGCCCTCCTGCCAGCAGCTGCAGCTGCCCTCCAAGGGCTGGGCGGGGGACGGGGCGAGAGGGCAAGGCCAGGCAGGCCTGGACAGGCCAACCCCTCTCTTCCCCTCCCCCCGCAGCTTCAATAGGAAAGGTCAGAGGGAGGCTTTCTCCTCCTGGGATGTGGGTGCCAATTTCAGCTGGAGTACCTGGGCAATTGTTTTTCCCTCTCCAGTTCTCAGTTTCCTCTTCCATAAAATGGGAGGAAAATATATTCTACCTGCTGGGGAGATTAATGAGATGAGATTAAGAGGTCCAAAATGCCTAGGAACTATTAGGATTAAAGCCCCTCCCAACTCTGGGGTCCAGGCTGGCTCTGCACTCACCAAATAATGGACCAAGGCACTCAGGACAGGGTGAATACATTCCTCGAGGAATAGCCCATGAGGTTGAGGGGCCCTTGGCCTGATTTGGGGGCCTCCTAGAAGGCTCCCCAAAGCAGATCCCTGGGCTAGTCTTTTGAACAGCCTTCCCACCCTACATCCCTGTCTCCATGCCGTTCCCAAAGAGCTGAGGCCTTTAAAAGTTTTCCTTCCCAATCTGGAGCCACTGCTGTTATTAAAAAGGAACACCATGTGTTTTAAAAGGGAAAAGTGTGAGATTCTCTGCAAGCAATACAGGAGGGTGGCCTCCATCCTGGAGTCCCTACAGGGGTCCCCATCTCCCATCCCACTGGTACCTGCTGACACTTTACAACCCCCCCCCCCCCGCCTGCTGGTCTGGTCAGGTGCTAAGACACACCGTAAGTAAAAACATATTGCCAAGGTGTGAGAATCTTTTATTTAATTTCTTCCCCTTAAAGAAAAAACTCACGCAAAACACCCCCCCTCCTCACCACAACTTTCCCTGCTGTTCTACAGGCTGGGAAACAAAGCCTGCCATGAACACTGACACTCAGGGCATCAGGGACCTGGGGAGGGCCTGGGGCAACTGCTCACCTGCCCAGGCAATCTGGACTTCGGGTTTTCAGCAAATTCCCCTAGAGGGTGCCCAGAACCTGCCCTCTCTGGAGGAGCACTGCAGTGAACCTGCAGATAGTTCTCTGCAGTGTGGGGCCATCTGGCAGCAGTGTGTGTCCACCTGGGGCAACCTGTGTGTGTGGATGGGTGTGTAGAGTGACAATGCGTGTCCAGGGCAGCTGTGCCTGTGTATGTGTTCCTGTGTTATATTCCTTAAGGAATAAGTGTGTGTGCCAGGGATGGAATGTGTGCGCGCCCCAATGGTGTGCGAATGTGCATCTGGGATGCAGTGTGTGCGTCTGAGGGCGAGGGTGATGGGCCACAAGCCAGTGTGTCTTTGTGTGTCTCTGGGTGTGTCCTAGAATGGGTCTGGATATAGAGACTGTGTCCTGGAGGGGGTATGCATGTTGTGGAGGACAGAGACTGCTTGCGGCAGGCCAAGAGCTCCCGTCGGGGGCGGGGGTCTTGGCCTGCCAGGCTGTGGGTTTATGGGGAAGGAGAGGGGGGCCCACCCAAGGCTGGGCCCGTGGTGCCCAGACTCACTGGCTCCCGATTCCTCTCCCTCTCACCCCACTGGCTCACAAAGATTTCTCTCGCTGGAGGCTACCAACCTGGCGCAGCCGGCCGGGAACGGTTCTGAGCGGACCTGGTGGCTGAAACTCCGTGGACCCCCGCGAGCAATGTCCCGCTGGGGGAGGGCGGCGGCGCCGGCCCGCGGAGAGGCACGTCCCCGGGGACCCCGGGCCGCGCGCCAGGCGGCCAGAGCCGCCCCCTCCCGCCCCGCCTTCCTCGCGGGGCTCATCCCTCCACCGGGGGCGGGAGGGGGGTGCTCGGGGCCGGCACCCAGCGCATTTTCCGCGTGCGCCCCCGCCCAGGATCCGTGCCCCGCGGTCTCCGCGGCTCTGAGTCTGCGGACCCTGTTGCGTGCGCCCGCCGAGTCCCAGCATGCAGAGGGTCCCAGTACGAGGGCCCCCCAAACTCCGGGGGGCCGGGCCGGGTGTCTGGGGCCGGGCCGGACGTCCTCGGCCCGGCGGCCCAGGTAAGGCCTTGGGCGCGAAAGCTGGACCTTCGGGCCAGTGGATTGCTGCGCTGTGCGCCCCACAGGTGAGGGCGCCCCGAGGGCCGTGCCGGGGGCGCCTTCCTTTGTTCCCGGGCCGTCCAGGTGGCGCCTGCGCTCCCTTCCCTCCCGCCCACCCCCGCGGATCCCCCCAGGGCGCACGCTCTCCGCCCCGGCAGGAAGGGGGGAGCAGGGCGCTGGGTACTCACGGGCTCCTGATCCGTCTCGCGGAGCCCCGAGGACGCAGAAAAGCAGTAGGGGCAGCAGCGGCGGCGGCCGCCGCGCGGATTGGGCGGCGGGGCCCAGGCGGCCGGCGGGCATGGGGCCGGCGCTGCCGGGGGCGCGCGGCGGGCAGCGGCGGCGCGGGGCACGGGAGGGCGAGGACTGGGCAGCCCGCACGTCTCTGGGCGCGGGCGCGGAGGCCAGAGCAAGTCTGAGCAGCCGAATTGACAAGGCGCTAATGCGCAGCTGGCCCCGCCCGGCCCCGCCCCCGGCCCGGGGTGGGGGGGAGTGGCGGCCCCGCACCGGCTTCTCCGCCGCCCGCCTGCCCGCGGGCACCGCGCGCCCCACCCGTCCGGCCTCCGCCCTGCCGCACACCGCGCGGTCTCTGTCCTGCGGCCCAGAACCCCCCTCCTGCCCAACCCCTACCGGCCTGGGATCTTCCATTCTAACCAGCCAGTTCTAGGTTCCCCACCCCACCCCCAGTGTAGGACCTGGCGCCCCACTCCTTTCCATATTCCCGCACACTTCTCTGCACCCTTCCGTGTCCCCTGTGGCCCTCAGCCCTGGCCGCTCATGTCCCCGTAATCGTCTGCTTCAGCCTGCACCACAGATTTGGTCCCGTCACCCCACTGTGTGGTCCCTGAGCCCGCCTGCTTCCACCTCCAGTCCCCTTCCTCCCCAGGGGCCTGAAAGTTGCCCTCTACTCGGCCCCACGCCACCGGCGGCGTGCGGGTCCTATCCGTCTGGGCCCAGCGGACCCCCTCTCCCTGCATCCTGCCTCTCCTCCGTCCTCAGCAACCTCCGGCCCAGGCTTTGCTGGAGGGAAAACGCAGAAAGAGCTGGAAGCACGGAGTCCCTGGCACTCATTCTGGCTCTGTAGTCCCCCCGCGAGCGGGATGGGGCTGAGGTTCCTCAGAAGGTTTGGGGGCCTCAGGAGGGAACTCCTGCGTGGGCAGACAGGGGAAATGGGCCCCTGTAGGAGCGGGGACGTGGCCCTGTGCGGATCCTGCCCGCTGGCAAAAACGATGCCCAGGAGGAGAGCGGCGAGGGGCCCCCCCAGATTCATTGACACCCCCCACGGAAAAATCCGCTCAGCGGCCCCGCGGGTGGGGTGCGCCACGCAGTGAGTAATCGCTCCGGCGGCCGCCGCCCGCTGACTCCAGGTAACGCAGGCTGCCGAGAGCGATGCTAGTCTGCTTTACTATTTTTGCGCAGGAATCCTCTGTGTTATTATTTTTGGCTATTGCGTGGGTTTCGGGACCCCCTTCCAGCCCGGAAGCCTCATCCCCCTCCTCTCCGTCCCTGACCGATCAGTACGCCCAGGATACAAGGGTTCCTGAACCCAAGGCCAGAAATGAGAGTTCCTGCCGGGCGGCGATTTGGGTCGAAGCCCCGCCCCAGCGCTTGCCTGAGAGGAGGTCTCTAACTCTCCTTTCACTGGGCTCCCTGAGGCCTGGACCTTCACGCATGTCCCTAACCAGCTAAAGGGGTAAAAGTATCTGAAAGGGGCTCAGGAACCTCCCCCTTGTTTGCTCAAGGAAGTCCTCCACCCCTGCTTCTTGGATCTTCAACTTAGAACGCAGACTGTCAGATGATAGGACTGGGGGTTGGAGTCCTGGAGGTTCTACGCAACTACCTCCTCTCCCAATCTGGACTGTAGATGGGTTCGGGCTTTTCCCCGGAACCACCCAGGCTTCTGCCTCCGTTTCACCCTTGGCACAGTGGGTGACTCCTAGGCATCCTAAGGGTTTCTGTGGAAAGATGTGGTGCAGCAGAGGGACCCACAATCTAAGTGCTTAGCATAGCACTGAGCACTGAGGACATGTGATTTTAGAGCAGAGGTGATCGCTGGCCTCAGTTTGTCACCTCTGCAAAATGGGGCCGTAATCCTACCTGCCACACGGTGGTCCAGATGGTGAAGTGGAGGTGGCAGCTCTAGCATGCAATTGTGTTCAGGATATGTACCACCCCTCCCCCCTTCAAAGTTTGACTCCCTCTTTGGAATACTTCAGGCTTCTGCAGGAAAATCTTGATATTTCCCCTCGATCTCTACTCCTCCCCAAGTCATCCCTGGGTCTAAGGAAAAAGCTCTCCCATCCACCCAGGTGCTCAGGCCAGAGACCTGGAGGCGTGCGTGACAACTCTCTCCTTTGTGCATCCCCCACGTCCCATCCATCAACAAATACTGTTGGCTCTGATTCCAAAATACATTCCCCTCCTGAGATACTGACCCCCTTCTTCCTACCACATTTGGGTCTACGCTTTACCATCTCCCTTTGGGGTGTCACTGGCTTCCTCTGGGGTGACCTTGACCCCATACCTTCCCCATAATCTTCTGTCTCCATCTGCATTGCAGACAAAGGGAGGGAACTTTTAAGAGAAGTGGAGCAGGTCTCCTCTGCCCTGCTACATTCCTCCCCTCCCCTCCCTTCCTCTTCTCCACCTTCCTTTTCCCCTTCCTCTCCCTCACTATGCTCCAGCCACTGCAGCCCCATTTCCCCAAACACATCAGGCAGGGTATTTGTACATTTGCTGTTCCCTCTGCAGGAGTGCAGTTCCCCTAAATCTTCCCAAAATTAGTGCTTTCTCTTCCACCAGGTCACAGGTCAAGTGTTGTCTTCTCAGAAAGACCTCCCATCCTTCCCAAGTACTCTCTATCCCTTTCCCCCTTTTAAATGGTCTTTGTAACACAGACTTCAAACATCAGCTTTCTCTGGTGACGTATTTCCTTTAGACTGTGAGTACCTTGAGAGCCATTAGGACCCTCATGTTGGGTCCAGGACAAGAGAAGAACTCAGTGAACATTTGCAAAATAAAAAGATAGAGAATTCTCAGTCCCTCCAAACAGCAAGAAAACTCAGTCCAAGTGTATCATGTTGCCTAGGGTCCTAGCAGGCCTATGCCCCTGAAATGCTGTGTGACACAAGCCAGTAGCCTCCCCTCTCTGGTCCTTAGCTATGGAAGGGTATGGATCCTTTAGATTTCTCAATCCTGTCCAACCCTATCCTGAAGTGGGCCCTCTGACCTTGACCCATACCTTTTACTTTAAGGAAAGAGTTGACCTCTGGGGGCACCCTTCCTTAACCTTGGTGCCTCTGTGACTTAACTCCTTCTTTTCCAGTTGCACCACCTCTTTGTGTGGGAAAAGGAACCAGCATTGACAGAACTTCTAGCAAATATTGACCCAAGTCCTTGAAGGTGCCTGGGAATGTACTGAGGGGGGCAGGTGAAGGAGGGCCCCACATGGGCTAGGGTAGGGGTTCCTCCTTAGTCTTTCAGTCTCTGCACCTAAGGATTAGGTTGGGGGATGCCTGGGTTACAGGCATTGGCGGTGGGAGTCCCAGCATTGCCTAGGTCCAAATCAGGGCCAGTGCACTGAGCCTGAGCTCCCTATCCCTCTTGCATTCTGGAGACTTGGGTTGCCTGGGGTCCAGGAGGCAATGACAGTTTGGGGGAGACATTGTCTCCTTTCTCCTGCCTCCCCACTGTCAGCAATCGCTGGCGCCAAGAGACCATGCCTTCTCCCCAGCCTGTACCCAGCTTGGGGGTGGGGGTCAACGGGGTCGTGGTGAAGGCGGCAAAGGACAAAGGGCGCTTGTCCCATGCCCGCTCTGACCACAGCCGCTGCTTCCCGGACGCCGGGCTCTGCTGATTCACACCCAGGCCGGCCGCAGCGCGCCCCCCTCCCTCCTGCAGCCCCCACCGGGCCGCCCCAGGGGGTAGGAAGTGAGGGGGGGCGAGGGGCGGCGCCGAGTCAACTTTCCCTCTTAAGCCCCGAAGGAATGTCGGCGGATTTCCTGAAATCCGACCCTGGCCGCCCGCCGGCCCTCCCGCCCCTCACCTGGACCTGCTCCCTCGGGGCGACAGGAGGGGTGAATGGGCTCACCTGGGGGGCCGAGGTCAATTCCTCCTTCCGCTTCGGCCCCCAGCAGCCTCGTGGAGCAGAAAGAGGGGCGACGGCAATCAAACATTTTCACTCCTCTCGGGAGACCTAGGCCAGCGGTCCAACCCCCCCTGCCTCAGTTTCCCCCTCCGCAGGACTCGGTGCACTGCTTTTTCCCTCTCTAAGCGACGCCTCGTATTCCCGCCGCGCGTCCACCCCCCAGTCTTGCCTCTTTTGCTGCTCTTGTCACCTGGACCGACACCCCTGGCCACCCTGAGCCTCAGTTTCCTCGTCTGCAGGTTGGGAACGCTACTCTGGTACCTCCTTACAGATTTATGACAAGAAAATGCCGGGAAGGTTTTGTTGGCGATGAATGCAGGACGGTAACTGTGGGAGGCGTAAGCGCTCGGGGCTCTGGGACGGACGTGTGTGGGCTTGACTCCTCACTCTGCCGCAGGGTCCGGGGCCTGGGTTTCCCACGGGTGAATGGGACGTTGCCCGAGGCGCGGGACCGGCGCGCGGTAGGGTAGACGCGGGTCTCCCCACACTCGCAAACCGCAGCTGAAGGCCCCCGCCGCAGGGTCGCCGCGGCCTAGCCGGGAGGGAAGGGGGAGGGGCGCGCCAGGATCCAGATGTTCGGGGTTCACCAAGCACAGCCGCGCCTGATTAAGCCACGTGGGGGCCGGCCGAGGCCGCGGACATGAAAGCGGGGCGGCCGGCCGGGGAGAAAGCGTGCGCCATTCCAAATATGCCCTCCCCCCGCTCTGTTCCTTCCTCCTGGGCCGGAACCTGAGGCGCCCTTCGACCCATCGACCCCGCGGGGCTGCCGCCCCGTCTGCGGGGGCGAAGCGTAGAAGAGGCGCGGGAGGCCTCTAGGCCTTGGCAGGCACCTGTGAGGGACACACTGGGGAGAAGGGGTCATTTTTACAGGAGACCCAGATTAGAGGGGCACCCGCATTTCCATGCTTGACAAGAGGAAACTAGGGTTACCTAGAGCTAGGTTCACGGGGCTCCCATTCCTCACCTTGGGAGTACGGCTTTTATGGGAACCAGAAGTGTCCATTTGTCCCAACTTTTCCCAAGACAGTTAGAAAACTTACCAGCACTCCCCACTTCCCTATCATCACTGCTGCGCCCCATCCCACTCAGTTCGGGCCGAGAGGCCCCCAGTCTGGGGGAGCAGGGGCCAGATTCCTCAGATCTGTGGATCAGGGCTGGGCCAGGAGATGATGAGGCTGGGGAGCCCTGGACGGGCTGAGGGCTTTCCAAAGGAGGCAAACGGCTCAAGTCACCGCCCCCTGACTTGGTGTCAGAGGAGATAATACCGGGGACCTTCCCAAAGCCTTCATCGCTCCCGACACTTCATTTCCATTCTCCGGGCTTCAGCCCCCCTCCCCCCCGTCTTATCCTAACAAGCCCCTCCCTATTTCAGGTTCCTCGCAGTTCCTTCTGACTCGATTGCCTGTTTTGGCCAGCTCCAACGTAGCCTCTTCCGGGAGGCCCTCCCTGATATTCCGGCAAATAGACTCCTCTGTGTCATCACCCTGTTTGTTTCCTTTTGGTCCCTAGCTCAGGCTGAGATCCTCTCTCCACTGGATACGCGATAGACCAGATGACAGGGGCCGCGATCCACCTGCCCGCATCCCTGAGGTGCAGCAGCGCCGTCGCCCCGCCCGTTCTCCGCATCCTCCGCCCCCACCACTTCCCAGGCTGCCTCACTCGGGTGACGTCAGCGACTGGGACCCCGCAGCCGCCGCACCTCCGCGCCTGCGGGAGCCGACGTCCTGCACCCCTAGAGCCCCGCGCAACCATGGCTCCGGTGGCGCAGCTGCCACTCCTGTTGCTGTTGCTGCAGCCTCCGCCCGCCACGCCCGCGCCGCTCGTCCGCGACCCCTTCGCCCCGCAGCTCGGGGACACGCAGAGCTGCCAGCTGCGGTGCCACGAACGCTACTCTAGTCTGCAGCCCTCGCAGGTGACCCGCATGCGGCGCCAGCCTGAGGACCCGCGATCTCCTGACGCAGGAGCGGTTGGGGATGCGGGTCTCACGGTTGGGAGCGCGAGATGGGCTCCTAGGAGGATTAGGCGGTCAGAAATGGGGGTTGCCTCTCCCACGGGGTTAGGTCCCTCTGGTGGGGGAAGGGCTGGGTCTCCTGAATGGGAGCAAGCGCAGGCACCTGGGTCTCCCGAAGAGATGGGGATGTTCCTGCTTTGGGGGATGGGCCGGGGAGGGGGGCAAGCGTCCCTGCGATGGGAGAGGCTATTGAGATCCGATCCCTCAGATGAATGCGGGGTTGCGGGTGGGGGTGGAGTAGTCCCTTCAAGTGGGGGAGGGGTAGAGGGAGGATTGAGGATCCTAATGCCACCTGGCGGCTCTGGATTCACTGCTGCGCAAGGACCCTGGGGTGCCCAACCTGCACCTTCCTCAGGCCAGACAGGGCTCCTCCTACTCGCCCACCCAAGCAGCTTTCATATACTCCTCCCTAAACCCACTCAGAGCAATCAGCTCCCACTTGTACCTCTTGCCCTCCACCCCCCCGCAAAGCTGGATCCCAATTTTCCCAGGTCTGAAGGGTGACAGAGCCTTTTCTGAGCACCCCCTCCCCTTTCTCAGGACTGAGAATCCTCTTCAATCTCCCTTCTCCCCCCTGGAGCCTTTAAGGGCCCATTTCCCTCCATCTTCCCTAGTTTTCCAACCTTTCCTGAAACCAGTGTCCTCCATTGTCCATCTTCCTCCTCAAGTCCAGTTTCCTTTTTGTGCTCCTCAGAGCTAAGAGCCCCCACTAATATTTTTAGCCTCATCCTAATCTCCTTAGATTTGAGGAAGGAAAACCAAATCATACACCTCCTCCTCTGAGCGCTTCCAGTGTCCACCGCCTCCTGTGTCTCCCTCTGGCCTGAGCCCTGTGTTCCCCTTCCCAGGAGAAGCTGGAGCAGGAGGACCCCTCCAAGTCCCAGAATGAATATGACAGGGCTGTCTCCATCAGTGCTTGTGAGCGAGGCTGTCGCCTCTTCTCCATCTGCCGGTTTGTGGCCAGGAGCTCCAAACCCAATGCCACCCAAGCTGAGTGTGAAGCAGGTGAGGGCGGGCTTGGGTGGGCGAGGGTGGGGATAGATGGCCTGGGAAGATTGCTCCCAGTCACCCCCTCCTTCTCCTGCAGCCTGTGTGGAGGCCTACGTGAAGGAGATGGAGCAGCAGGCCTGTATTGAGGGCTGCTGGAGCCAGAACCCTGAGCTGGAGCCTGAGCCAGAGACCATGCAGAAGGTGGGCACCCTCCCCACCTGCCACCCTGTACTTACACCCCCTTCTTTCTACCCAAATCCACACTCATGTCCAGAGTCTCTTGGGCTCTCTGATCCATTCTAGGCCTACTGGGTTCCTCAATGAAGCGTAACATGTCTCAAGTCTCAGTTGTCATCTGTGTCCCCCCTCCACCTCATTGCAAGAAGTAAATAATAGAAAATATTTATCAAGCATTTATCTTGGTCCAGATCTGACCTCAGCCTGTCCCAAATATTTCGTGCTGCCTGAAGATACCAGGGACAATGTCATGACCAAGGAGTCCAAGGTCACACCAAGCCGTGCAGAGATGGCATCTAAAGCCAGTGCCACCAGGGCTAATAATTATTCCTTCAACTAGGTATCTTCCGTGCCACCAGAGCAGGAGCACCCACTGCATGTCACATGCTGATCTAAGCACGTTTCTCGTGGTGAACAGGTGCCAACTGTCATCTGGGGGAGGGCTCAGAACTGAGGTTCAGGGAGAAGCAGCCTTCCAAGCACACACACACACACACTGCCCTCCTTCCTCACCACCCTGAAGAGAAATAATAACTGCTCACTTATTAATAACTGCTCCCTCATAGTCATGAATGAATAGGCATTGCAGCATCAGAGGAAACCGAGGCACAGGAAACAATTCATTATAGCCAGAGACCCATGGGCTGGGATTCTACAGAAAGCCTTCTCCCCATTTTCCTCCACCCACTCGAGCCTTTCACTGTTCATAAGACAGAGCACTATCATCCCTTCCTATTCTGAGCTCTCTCTTGATGCCACCAAAAGAATAATGATGGTGGCAAAAATCTTTGATAATAGCAGCTATTATATAGTAGGCACTTGTGCTGTGCCATTGTCTAGTTAAAATCCGGTAGCGATCACATGAGGGAAGAAATTTATTTCCATTCCAGGGCTCAGAGAGAGCAATCTATCTTCCCCAGGGCACCCAACCAATGAAAGGCAGCAGACATCTGTGTTTCTTCTATAAAGCCCTGTTGCCCCAAACCATTTAGTGAATTCCAATCACAGTGGACTCACCCATCTCCCTTCCTGTTGGTCAGTGCCCTACCTTAGTCATATTTTGGCCCTACTCTTCTCCTCGGCAGAGAAAGGTCCTGGAAGCTCCGAGCAGAGCTCTTTCGCTCCTGGACTTGTTTTCCACACTCTGTAATGACCTTGTCAACTCAGCCCAGGGCTTCGTCTCCTCCACCTGGACATACTACCTGCAGACTGACAATGGGAAGGTGGTGGTGTTCCAGGTGAGGAGTCTGGCAGGGGCCATACCAGATCAGGGTAAGAAGGTGGGGTACAATCATTCTGGGCTCATGAGATACAAAGTCTACAGCTGATGCTTCAGGCACAGCTGGATCCAGGAGTTCAGTGTCTCACTTTACCATTTGCTTCTACTTGTCGTGGCTTTATTCCCAGGCAAGCAGTTTACTCCTGATAGCAGGATGGATACTTCAGGCTCTAAATTACAACTTCTCTGGAGTTTTAACTAAGCGGGTCTTTACATGGATTGACCCTGGCTGAGTCATGTAACCACCTCTCAGTCGAATGCTGATTCAATTGGCTTGGCCTGGATCATGTTCTTCAGGAGCTGGAGGCTGGGTTCAAGACAAATTGAGGGGCTCACAATAGCAGAGTACAACATTCCTGACATCATAGCCCTACAGAAGACTGTCCTTCCTACACCCAGTAGGACTATGTGCCCAGCTGAGCATGGGACAATGTAGGGCACATGTGGGACACAGGGAGGCGCTTTCTAGAACTGAAGGGTGCCTTTGGAAAGACCTTCTCTGTGCTGTCTTATTCTTGGTCCAGACTCAGCCCATGGTAGAGAGCCTAAGGCATGAGGGGGCCCGTCTGCAGCGAGTGGAGGTAACCTGGAGAGGATCTCATCCGGAGGCCTTGGAGGTACACGTAGGTAAGGTCTGAGCCTAGACCAGTGTTCCTTCCATGGGTAGCTCCACTGCCATAAGGAATCTTTCTGACAAATGAACCCTCTAGGACTGGGATTTCCCTCAACCCCTGGGTTTCCATGGTCTGCTTATCAGGGTTCCATAATGCATCTCCCAGGGTCCATCTCTCAGAGTTTCATGGTCCATCTCCCAGGATACCATGACCTCCAGGTCCTGACCTTTGTTCTCCTCTCAGTGGCTCCTGTGGCCTCTAAGGGAAGGCCTGGCAGCCACTGAGGAACAACCTGTCTCTCAGACCCTTTAGGCCCCTTGGACAAGGTAAGGAAGACCAAGATCCGAGTTAGGACCAGCAGCAAGGCCAAGGTGGAGTCTGATGAGCTGCAGGACAATGACTTCCTCAGCTGCATGTCCCGGTGAGTGGCAGGTCCCTGGGGGTGGGATTGGGGCATGGGGGGAGGGTTCCCAGACCCCTCTAGGGTCACTGAGTATACCTACCACGTTGTGCAGGCGCTCAGGGCTTCCTCGCTGGATCCTGGCCTGTTGCCTCTTCCTCTCTGTGCTGGTGATGCTGTGGCTCAGTTGTTCCACTCTGGTGACTGCTCCTGGCCAGCACCTCAAGTTCCAGGTGAGTGGGTCCAGAGGGGTAGGGAAGAGTTGCTCCATAGTTCAGGATGAGGCTACAACCTTTGCATGGAGGCAGACCCTTGACTAGCTGTGTGATGTTGGGCAAGTTTCTTCACTCCCTTGTTAAATGGAGGGAAGAGCGCCCCCTGTCCTTAGTCAGAGTCACCTGAGATCAGGGGTGGGAAGGAGCCTTGCAGAGTGGGGCTCATTAGCCTTCCTTTCCTTCTCTTCCCTTATAGCCTCTGACCCTGGAACAACACAAGGGCTACATGGTAGAGCCAGACTGGCCTCTGTATCCTCCCCCATCACACGCCTATGGAGATAGTCCCCCACCCTACAAGCTGAAGCTTGACCCGACCAAGCTGTAGGCCAAGTACAGCCAAGTACAGCCAGGGGCAGGCCAAGTTCCATCCTCACTGCCCCTGTGCCCAGGGGTACCAGACCAGGGTGAGACCATCCCTGGGCTCCTGCACCTCCAAATCCTCTCTCCCTGGTCCCATCCCTCACCCCTCTGGATCCTGGGATTGCCATGCTGTCACTTTGGGAGTGGGGTGGGATCTGACGTTTGTTCCTCTCTGGGCCTCCTTTCCCTGGTTCCTGCTACTTTTTGTTTTTTATTGTGTAGCTTCATGAATATTGAACCCAAGTTCTGTGTCGTCTTCCTCCTCTCTCCCCTAAAGAGGATGCGTTTCTGAAGCCTCAGAGGAACCAATCATCTTGTGCTAGGGCTCCCCCTGCCCTTTTCCCCACCTCACCTCTGGAGATCCAGCCTCTGTGGACAGCTCCGTGCTGGGAGGGTGGGTGGACTAAGGTTGGAGTTACAGCATGGAGGTCAGGAGGAATAAACCATGTACATAAAAGATGTCTTGAACCAAGTTTGCTTCTGTTTGCTTGGAAGAGTGGCCTGAGCATGGACATGACCTCTGCCCATCAGGCCCTTTCTGAGATGGGGGAAGCTCTGGGAACTCCCTGTGCCTCCCGGGCCCCTAGAGGTTGATTCACTTGGGCTTTCTGCCTTCTGCTACACTCAGCCATGGTGGTGGTGGTGGTGGTGGGGAGGGCGGGTAGAGAAGGGGGGATGATAGGATCAACAGGAGCTGGGAAGAAGGAGGAGTGAGAAGGTGGTGTTTCTTTCCACATGTCCCTCCCTTCACCCACCTCCATCAAGTACAGCTCTCCACTGCTGTTTGTCCTGCACACTGCACCACCTGTGTCAGTACCCAATCTTGCACACACCTTTGCAAAGAATCCCTTCATTACAGCGCTCCTGGATCTTTCATTCTCAGTGTCTCCTGCTGCTACTAGGAGCCTGCCTTGATATCCTGAGCATCAGGATTCAACATAAAGGCAATTAGGCCCCCAGGTGTCATTCTGGGCCCGATCTGCGGTTTCAGGGCCGCCTCTGGGAATGTTGCCAGAAAATAAGACCTGGACAGAGATAAGAAGTGGAAGCAGACCAGCCCTGCCCAGTAGAACTTTCTGTGATGACAGAAAAGTTCCACCTCCAGCCACATGGTGTTACAGAACCCTTGCAGTATAGCTAGGTGACTGAAGAACTGTACTGTATTTTTCATTTCCTTCAGTTTGAGTTTATATATATTTAAGGTTTTTACTCTATTTTTTGTGGTGGTAAAATATATAACTCACATAGCTATACTGCAAGGGTTAAAATTTTAACCAGTATTGAAGCATACAAATCAGTGGGATTAGACTCATCCACAGTGTTGTGCAAACATCCCTATTGTCAATTGAAATGGCTACTGGAACTGCTTAGCCTCGCTGGGAGGGCCCCCAGTGGTCCTTTCCCCTACATCTCCACCCTGTCCTCTTCATCCTAATGGCTCCATATCCCCTTCATCCCAATGGCTCCATATCCCTGGTGGCCCCTGATGCTGACCTATCCTTACTCCACCTTATCCCATCAGCAGGACCTGTCCCCTTGGCTTCCAGCTCACATGGTTCTCTATCACCGTGGAAACCACCCGAAGTCCAAGCTACCACCTCCTCTCTGAGCTCCCTGCTTCCCCTCCAGCCACCTTCCAGCTCCATGAAACTGGGCAGCTGTCAGTATTATACAAATCCAAACCCAGACATCACCTCTTTTCTGGTTTTACTGCTGCCATGAGCCCAAACATGTACCAACATGACGCCCCCCCTCCCCCGCCCCACACAATCTGGCTCCATTAACATTAACCATTTCTGACCCTGGCCTGGTAGCCAGGCCCTAGGACGCCATATGGGGGGAAGGGAGAGGGAGGCGGCCCCAATTCAGTCTTAGTGGGCAAGGCTGCGCTGGCCTTGCCGTGGGGGGGGGCAGTGTTCCCTCCTGGGGTCCACATGGGGTCCCTGCCCGATGGTAGCAGGGTGGGCAGTGGGTGCTGGCACTGCTGTCTTAGGAAGGCACTTTCAGCTTCGGGGTCCCCAGGAAGAATTGCAGGACGCGGTCGGCCAGGAGTGCCAGGCAGAAGTCAAGGATCAGGACCTGGGCGATGACCAGCTTGAACTGCAGGGTAGGGAGCGATGATGAGCTGGATGCCTGCCGATGGGCCCAAGTCAAGTCCTGAGGCCACATCCACAGGGATACTCACCTCCACGGGAATGTCCACAAGCCCAAACTGGCTGTTGAAGTCAGGCGAGGAACCGAGGAGCAAGCCCACAATAGCTACGAGTGACACAATCAGGCTCCACACCAGCGGCTTGTTCTCAGGTAGGCTTTCCATGAAGGGCGGGCCCTGTGGGGACAGAGAGATAGTTTGTGTTGTGGGGGTAGGTGGGCGGGCAGGGCATGATTGGGCTAGGGCTGGAGCTCACCTTGTAGTTGATAGCAAAGGTGGCCATCTGCATGGCCATGGCCATGATGTACACAGTGCTGTTGACCAGGGTTGGCTCAAACTCCTTATACAGGTCCACAAATTGTTCCTGCCTACAGGATGCATGGGGTGAGGGCCGTTCTGTGGCTCCCACTGCCCCTGCATATAGCCAGGGTTGCAGGTTCAATCTCCCATCGGCACAGACAAGAAGCAACAAATGAATGCATAAATAAGTGGAACAACAAATGAATGTCTTCCTCCCTCCTCCTCCTTCCTCTTCTTTTTTCTTGTCCTCCTCCTTTACCTCTCCTTCTCCTCCTCCCTCTTCGTTTTTCTTCTTCTTCTCCTCCTCCTCCTCCCCATTCTCCTATTCCCCTCCCTATCCTCCCCCTTCTCCTCCTCCTTCCTCTTCTTCTTTCTTCTCCTTTTCCTCCTTCTCCTTCTCTCTCAAATCAATAAATAAATTTAAAAACACACACATTAACCACTTCTACAGAGACTCTGCCTGCCTCTCACTCATTATGCTCCAGCCTACTATGTTCCTTCCAACCCCAAGGCCTTTGCACATGCATTTCCTTCTTCCAGGAATACCCTTGCAGCCTGGTCCTGCTCAAATTCTTTTTTCCCCCCCCAATTTTTTTTAATGCAATGTGTTTCCTTTATTTTTTTACATTTTTTAAAATTAATGTATTACATGTGTACATATCTTCCCATTGCCCCCCACTCCTCACCCCTCAAATTCTTAACTAAATATGCTCCTCAGCAGGAAACATCCCAGCCGTCCCAGACTGGGCTAGTATTCCCTGTTATACCCATGTTTAGTTCCCTGTCAATTTCTCTGTGCTTAACATAGTAATTGTTAAACAATTAGTAATTATTAAATCATTAGTAATTACTTATTTCAACTTTGGTACAATATCATTTTATAAGCTCCATGAAGACATCTTCCAGGGGTATCCTAGACAATGAATGGCACATGGAGTAGGGGCTCAGTATGTGTGCTTGGGTTTCTCCTTGTTTCCATCTCAGACCCCAGAAGCAGCCTCACCCCTTCAAGTCTATCCCCTTTGTGGGATCAGACCATGTCCCTCCCTTACTGACTCCCATGACTTCCTCTTGTTCTCAGACATCACTTGATTCTGTCTTAAGGGCTTTTAATACTTGCCAACCTGACAGGCACCTCTCCTGTTGTGTCCCTTCATCTTTTAGTCTACCAACAAAATGGGCTCTGTCCTCATTGTTTCTTGCAGTAATATCAATGGTCCACGCCATGGGTTTTTGGGAATGCTATCATGCACTTGGTAGGAATTTACCTGATACCTATCACTCTCTTCTTCCTTTCTTCTTTAAATATATTTTTATTAATTTCAGGGAGGAAGGGAGAGGAAGAGAGAGAGAAACATCAATTATGAGAGAGAATCATGGAGGCTGCCTCCTGCTTGCTCTCCACTGAGGATTGAGCCTGCAACCTGGGCTTGTGCCCTTGACCGAAATCGAACCTGGTACCTTTGAGTCCGCAGATCATCGCTCTAGTTGCTGAGCCAAACCGGCTAGGGCATCTTCTTCCCTTCTAATAGAACTCTGGTTTGCTTTGGCCAAACCTATGTGGCTCAGGGGAAGTTGAGCAGCATGAACCAAGCCTCATCTGATATTGGTGCGATTTCTTGGGAGAGTGACATCCCTGTTAACTGGGATTGCTGAGCGCTGGGAGGATATGTCTGGAGTTACCAAGGGTCCTATGTCACCAAATGATGGCGCCTTCCAGACAGATGGAGAGAAACTATCTTCATAACATTGGTGGAAGTCCTGGTTCAAGCTGTGCCTGAAGCCCACACTGCCTCTTGATTTTTGGTTTATGTCAGTTTGCATTGAGCTTCTTGGAACTCAAAAGTTGTGACTGATCTCTGAATCTTTTTTCTCCCTTCTCTCGAGATTGTGTTTTGTTTGCTGCTGTGTGTCTAGTGTATTAATTCTTTTTTTTTTAAGTTTTAAGATCTCATCTGAGGATATGTTTATTGATTTTTAGAGAGAGGAAAGGAGATAGAGAGAGACATCAATCAGTTACCTCCCATATGCACCCCGATGGAGGATCGGACCTGCAACCCAGGTATGTGCCCTTGACCAGGAATTGAATCAATGACCCTTTGGTGTGCCAGGTGATGCTCTAAACACTGAATAACACAGACCAGGGCTCTAGTGTATTAAATCTCAAAGCTCTGATGACCAGCCCAAGGCTGGGCCAAGAATGAATGCCTCGTAGATGCGGAATTAATAACACTAGGGCAGTGAGGGTAGAAACCATGAATGCTGTGGATGTGTGGAAAGGGGAGATGAGTCCCTTCGAGGAAGGTGATAAGTAATGGCTGCCTGGAAGAGGTGGCAGCTAATTCGGGCTTTGAGGATGGATAGCATATGGGGAGAAGGGAGGTATGTCCCATGTGCATGAATGTGTGTTGGAGGTGTGTGTGTGTTCCAAGGAAAGTAATACCTGCTCACATCACCTGCCCTTCTGAGGGCTTCACTGGGAGAGGGGGCTCGAGTGCCACACAAAGGGCTTTGGGCCCCTTTGGGGTTACAGGAGACAGAGGGCCTTGGCTTTCATCTGGGGGTCCTTACAGGGGTGGGGCCAGCAGAGGTGACCATGTGAGGAGCCCTGACTCACTACAGCTCTCTAAGCCTCAGGGTTCTTTTCTGTTCTCCCAGTTCTTCTAGGCATCTTGGTCCTTCCTCCACCTTCCTGCTGCACCCAATGCAGACCTGATGGATGGTGGGTGGTAGGTGGTAGCTGGCATTATGGCAGTAGTGCTCATGTGTCCTCATAACACAGGGTTGTCATGGCAACCGACTGTCCTGTTTCCTGGAGACAGGCCGGAGTTCTGGGCCCTGGGAGGTAATCTGCTGAGGAAGGGAGGCGGGCAATGAAGTATCCCTGTAATACTCCCCCAACACTTGCAGGGAAGGATGGGGACTCATATCTTTATCTTTTGTGTATTGTGGGAGGTGCAGGCTAAGCCCCCCTGGGGGCTACACAAGTTCCTGTTCAGGACCAGGCATCAACCCAATAGGGAAGCTGAGGCCTCCAGGTGTCCTGTGTCATGTGACTCTGCCCATCATCCACTTCATACCCAGTTCTACCAGACTCTACACGGCTCCTGGCACTCTCTTTCCTCAAGGTCCCCAAACAGGCTATTCCCTCTTCCTGGAAGGCTCTGCTTTCTTCCTGGCCTCGTCTTCAGCTTGAATGTCCCTCCCTGCCCTCCTGGCTCAGCTGGCCCCCCTAAGTAACTGTGCCCCAACTCAAGCCTCTATCATGTTGACAATTATATTATTGCTTCTTTGCTTGTGTGATGATTGGTTTAATAAATGGTCCCTCTGCCAGATGTGATGAGCAAGCAGTCTCAGTCACAGCTGTGTCCCACACTCCAGGAGGCTGCTCTCAATACATCTTTGTCGACACTCTCCCTCCTTGCTCCAAGCTTTGCCCATGTCACCCCAGCCAATGTGGTTTCTTGTCTCTATCTCTCAGGTTCTTTCTGGCATCAGGTTTGGGGCCTACACATTACTTCCACCTGAAACATTCTGGCCCCTTCTACAAAAAAAATATTTTGGAATGTTCTGGAACATCCTAGAATATTCTATCCCCTGCTTTTATTAAAGCTGGACAGCACCTCCTTAAAGAAGCTGTCCCTCATCTCTGGCTAAAGTAGTCCCTTTCCGCTTAGTGGCTCTCAGCCCATTGACTTCATGGTTGTTATCATCAGGAAAGGCCTTGGTCATTGATCAGTTTATATATCTCAGGTTGTCTTTCCCATTAGAATGCAGTAAAAATGGATGTATATTGCTGTTTGTGAATCAGCTCTGGTGAGTGTGCTCGGTGGTTAGAGTGTTGGCCCACACACCATAGAGTCATGCATTTGATTCCAAGTCAAGGGCACATACCTGGGTTGCAGGTACAAACCTGGCGCTGGTCAGGGTGCGTACCGGAGGCAATCAGTTGATGTGTCTTTTTCACATCGACTTCTCACTCTCCCCCACTGCCAGCTCCTTCACTCCCTCTAAAAATCAATGAAAAAACAAAACGAATAAAAAAGAATATACATTCTAGGATATTCTGGAACATAAGAGCAGGGATCTTGCCTGGCATGCTTACAACCCAGCACCTGACTGTTGGAGGGAGGCAGCACGAGACCATGAGATGGTGATGAGCTCCAGGGTAGGATGGCTCTGACATTCTCCTGATGGGGTCTTGGGCAAATTACATACTTTTCTAATTCTAATTCTGAGTCTCTAGGTCTTTCTTTGTAATAGACAAACAGCAATATACACCCATTTTTACTGTATAGAGCCATGAATGTTTACACTCCTGTGACCCAAGTCCAGAGCACCCCAAGCCTCTTGATTCTTTCCAGTTGGTCAGCCCGCAGAGGCAGCCCCAGGTCTTACCTCTATCACCTTGGTTCCATCTGGCCTCTTTTATTTTCGATTTTGTAAAAAATAAAGTGGCTTTAAGGAAGCAAAATTTACATTAAACAATGCAACCACTTTAAGCATTCAATGAGTTTTGACAGATCTAACCCCCCTTTCCTATTGCTCCATAATCAATAAATAGAACATTTCCATGCCCCTTTGTGCTTAGTGCATTCCCTCCCTGTCCTGAGGGAATGATCCACACCAAGTGATCCCTGTCTTATAGATTAGCGTGGCCTGCCTGTGAACTTCACATAAATGGATTCATACAGTGTGTTCTCTTTATACCTGCTTCTTTCATTTAATGTCAGCAAGATCCACCTGTGGGATGCATGTAGCACTGGTTTGTTCTTTTTCCTTGCTGTGTAGTATTCCATTATGTGACTATGTCACTGTTTGTTTATCCACAGAACTGTTGGTGGATCCTTAGGATGTTTCCAGTCTAGGGCTGTTATGACCATTTCTGTTCACATCTTTGGTGAAACCATGTCTTCCTTCCTTTTGGATAAAAACCTGTAGTAGGTTGAGTGGTGTCCCTATCCTCTTTACTTATGTCCACCTAAAACCTCAGAATATGACCTTATTTAGAAATAGGGTCTTTGGCCTTAGCTGGTTTGAGTCAGTGAGTTGAGCATCGGCCTACGGACTGAAAGGATCCAGGTTTGATGCCTGGGTTGCAGGCTCCATCCCCAGTAGGGAGTAGCAGGAAGCAGTCAATCAATGATTGTCTCATCATTGATGTTTCCATCTCTCTCTCCCTCTTCCTTCCTCTCTGAAATCAATTAAAAATACATTCACTTGTCTTTGGGCACAGACCTTGGAGTGAAATGGCTGGGTCACAGAGTAGCTCCATTAGGAACTTTTGGAGGAACTGTCATCCGTTTCCTTTTCCTGCTTATCATCTGACCTCCCCTGGAATGTCAACTTGCCAAGGGGCAGGGATTTGTTTTCTTCCTGGTTCAGAGCCCTGGACAGCACCTAGCACATTATGTAAATACATAGTGCAGGAATCATTGTGACTCTTGACTCTTAGATTTTCTGGATCTCAGTTTCCATGCCTCTGAAATGGGAATGAACTTAATCCTTCCCTCAGGAAGAATTAGTCTCCCTTCCTTTAAAAAGGCTCTGAGCCAGATACTCAAATGTCCATAGCATGTGCACTATGGGCCGCTAATTGGCCCTGAGAAAAGAATCACCAGTTCTGCATGCCTTCCTGAATGGTGAAGAAGGTCAAATGCGGAGGGTGAAGGGTTCCTGCAGCCCCACAGCAAGGGCTTTGGACTCTGGGCCCTTAGCGAGTGGACTGTATAGGAGGCTGCATCAGAAGTCGCTCTTGGGAACCCCCACCTCAGTTGGGGTGTTGGGGGAAGATGACAGTCCATAGCCAGACAGAATCAGGATTATTGCCTGGAGATGAGCCAAATCTGGGAGGACTTCGTGTGAGGTGGGCAAAGCAGGTCCGGATGATTTATTACCAGGGATTTTGGGCTTTGAGTGAGGGGAGGAGTCTCAGCAGCCCCCACTACTACACTATTAATAACATAATGGCTGATATGGACCAAATGCTGCACGAGGGCCTTTAGGGCCTCCAGGGTCTCTTCCTCTGAGCCAGGGGTCCTGGTAGCCCCATAGGCCCAAGGCTACACGTATCTGGCAGAGGCCAGCCTCAAACCAAATCCACATTCTTGAATGCTGACTCACACCCTCCCAGCCTCAGTTTCCTCATTTGTAAAATTGACACATATCCCCAAAGAATTGAAATTGTGTGTTTAAACAAATACATGTGCACTCATGTTCACAGCACACTATTCACAATAGCCATCCCACTCAGTCAGGGGCCAATCCAAGTGTCCATCAATGGGTGAATAAATAAACAAAATGGAATATTAGTTATGAAAAGGAGTGAAGCATGGACACATACTACAGTGTGAATGAACCTCAAAAATATTGTGCTGAATAAAATAAGCCAGAAATGGTAAGCCCACAGGGACAGAAAACGGATTACTAGTTACTTGGGGAGTAGAAATGGAGAGTGTGTGCTACTGGGGACAGGATCTCCTTTGGGAATGACAGAAGTGTTTTAGAACTAGATAGAAGTGATGGTTGCATGACATCACAGATGCAATAAGTGCCATTGAATTGTATACTTTAAAATAGTAAACTTTATGTTATGACAATTATATCTCAATTTAAAAAAAGGAAAGCTAAAATACAGACTTTGTTAGAGAGAAAAATCAAGTAGTGCTGAGAGGTGGAGAGAGGGTGTGGGAGAGGGGAAGTGCCATCAGCTGGCATAGACTTAGAACTACTAACTGAGCTGCTCTGAGCACAGTATGTTGTTTATTTCATCCTGGTTTCTGTGCTCTGCCCTTCAGGGCCATTTTAAAGATGGGAAAACTGTCCTGGATGGTATGGCTAAGTGGTTGAATGTTGGCCCATGAACCAGGATGCCAGGGCTCGATCTTCAATAGGGGTCATGAAAGAGGCAGCAGATTGATGATTCTCTCTCTCCCTCTCTCTTCTGCTCTCTGAAAAAAAAATTTTTAAAGGTAAAAAAAAAAAAAAAAGCTAGAGCTACCTATCCAAGCCTCATGGCTCATAAGAAGTGTATGCAGAACTCAGGGTGATAATAGTGAGTATTCATCAGATGTGGACCTTGTCTAGTTTGTTTGTTTGTTTGTTTGTTTGTTTATTTAGTATTTTGGTTAATCCTCACCCGAGGGTATTTTTTCCCATTGATTTCCAGAAAGAGTGGAAGGGAGGGAAGAAGGGAGGGAGAGAGAAAGAGAGAGTGAAACATTAATTGATTGGTTGCCTCCTGCACAAGCCCAGACTGACCAGAATGGGTATGAACCTGCAACCCAAGTATATGCCCTTGACTGGGATTGAACCTGTGACTCTATGCTCTATCCACCGAGTAACATCAGCCAGGATGACCTGTCTAGTTTATAGAGAGGCAAAACTAAGCACTGGGAGCCTTTACAGCTCGATCCAAGGCCACTCAGTGGTAAAGGGCAAATTGGTGGAGGAGGCCCCAGCATGAGGTTGTAGGAAACAAGGCATCCCCTACCCCCAAATTTCAGTTTCCTCATCTGTAACATCTAAGGTTAGAAGGCTTCTGAGTTCTGACCTGGGGCTGTGAGTCCCACAGCTGATCCAGAGCAGGGAGCAGATGGCAAGGCCCTGCCTCTGAGCAAGCCATGTCAGCTGTGGGCCAGATGGTGACTAGGCCTCAGGACACTTTCTGCTGTGTCCCTGATGTGGCATCTGCCAGATCACAGGTCATCATTATTGGATGAGGCTGTGCAGTAACCTTTGGTGTCCTTCCAGGTTCCCTACCTGCCTGTGCCCCATCTCAGGTGTGGCAGGCAATTGGGCTAGGCCAAGAACCCTGGCCTCCTCTGCCTCACCCCACATCCCATCTGTTGCATCTCCTATTGGCACCATCTGCAAAATACCTCCTGGCTAGGACCACCTTCCAGCCCTTCTCTGCCATTACTCTGGGACAAGCCCTATAATTTGTCCGAGAACACTCCTAAATATTGTCCCTTATTCAAGATATTGCCCCCTCCTGTCATGTTGATTATATCTCCTCTGCTGAGAAGTGCCTGGCCTCATTTTATGTAGGAAAATGCCTCTACAGTGATCTACGAGCTCTCCATGACCTACAGCACCCATCTCCTTCACTTTTCCCTGCCAGGTAACACTCCAGGTACCCTGTCTCAGGTTCTTTATACTGGCTGCCCTGTAACACGCATTCTTGGAGTACCTACCTAGTGTGCGTCTGCAGCATACTGTCCATGTGCACACAGCCAGGGGCCCAGTGATCTTGGGCTGTCTGTCTGACATGTGGGTTGAATCTGGGTGTTTATGAAGTGTGTGTGCATATGGATGCCATTGACTGCAGCCGTATGTTTGGCGGGTGTGTGAGCTGTAGGTTTCAGCTGAGCAGGGTTTGATGCCTGCATGTGGTTCATCTGGAACAAAGGCTTTTGAGTGGCCGCCGACCACAGGCAGGAGTGTGTGTGTGTGTGTGTGTGTGTGTGTGTGTGTGGGCGCGCGAGCGCGCGCCGAGCTTGCTGGGAATGCATGTTGCTCATGCACGCACACATTCAACATTGATTGAGCACTTATTGTGTGCTGGTGAGGTCAGCAGGGCCCTTTAGCACCTGGTATCTGTCAACTTGAAGTGTCAATTCCTGAGCATTTTACACAAACGATCGATTGAGCACCTATTATATACTTGACCCTTTGCTGGATATGGATTAGTTGGATCTGGTTCTACCTACAGTAGGTTCAATCTACTCAAGGGGCCCCTTGCTTTCTCCTTTGGAGTCTTCAGTCCATGTCCACCCTCTTCTCTGAGAGCTGACTGCAGGGAGGGCTCTAAGCCCATCTGGACCCCTGGGTATTGTTCGCTGCACAAAAGATTGTTTTCCAATTCAGAGAGTGAAAGAATAAACGAACGGGCTTAAGGCTGGAGAGAGGATCCTGGGAGTCTGAACCCTGCCAGGGTGGAGTTTCTAGGCTTTCCAAGGGATGGGAGTAGAGGTGCCCTCAAAAGCTCTGGGAGCTTTACGGAGGAGTCTCTATTGGCTCAAACATAGGCTGGAAGTTGGACACCTGGGCACAAAGTGAGAGTTCCCGTGTTAGAGGGAAGTCTTGAAGAGGGAGTGGCTCTAGGAGGGGATAGATGGTTTGCAGAGCTCGGGGACCCGTTTCCCAAGCCCTACCTCCTTTAGGCTCCGTCCCTTCCCCTTTCCGTATCCGACCCTGCTCCAGACCTGCTGCACCTCACCGTCCCGACAACCCTCCTTCACCACTTCTCTCGGGTCCCACTCTTGCCAATCGCCACGCCTTTATCCCCCCACCCAGCAACCGTCTTTTAGGTTCCGACCCATCCCAGATCAGACCCGCCCCTTTGTGAACTGAGCCTTACCCCTTGTCCCCAAGACCACGCCCCTCGCCACAGGTCCCGCCTCTCCTCTACTCAGGAGCGCGGGCCTTCTGCCCTCGCCGCCCCGCCCATCTCCAGACCACGCCCCTCCGGGAAGACCACGCCCCTCGGACACGCCTCGCCCCTTTCATCGCTCAGGTCCTGCCCTTGCGGAGCATGCCCCGCCCCCTGGTCCCCAAGTCTCAGTTTTCTGGACAGGCGCGCGGCTCCCCGTCACTCGAACGCGCGGCTGTAAGATGGCGGAGTCCGGTGGTGGTGGTGGCGGCGGCAGCGGTGGCGTTGGCTTCGGTGCAGGCCCGGGCCCGGAGCGCCCAAGCAGGTGAGACCCAGCCCGCAGTGGGCCTGCAGCTGCCCCACGGCTCAGGTGACCTGTGGGGAGTCCTGGGGCTTGGAAGTGTACTGGGCTGCCCGAGGTTCTTTCCGGGGAACCGCAGGCTTTAGGGGCTGCCAAGGGGGCAACTGAAGGAGGGCTGGGAGCCCCAGGGCCTCTACATGTTGCTCTGGGAGCTAGAGAGAGAATTGGGGGGCTAGGAAGGGAAACCTAGGAGCTCCTGCCTGGGAACTTGGAATGCCAAGGGGCTTGGGAGGCAGAAAGGGCCTGAGAAGGGGCAGTGGGCAGTCTTGAGGTTGTTGATGCTGTTTCGGGACTCTGAGGAGGTGACTGAAGGGAGCTTGCAGGGACTGAGGCCCAAGCTTTTCTAGAGGGTGCTAAAGGACCCCCGTGTTCTAAAGGTGGCCCTGAGGCATGCTGAGGGGACCTGAGATGAGTGACGACTGTGGAAGACTGAGGATAAGGGGCTTCTGTGAACCTGAGGACCCTTAAAGAGGCCTGGAAGAACCTGACAGGAGAGGCTGTGGGGTCCTTGAGGGGGGGGGGCGGGATAGGTCCCAGTGAGTCTTAATGGGCAGGGACGGGGATAGGGGTCTTGAGGGGCCAGAATAGGTCTTGGGGAGCCTGAGGATCGTGAGAGATTTCTGAAGGTCTAAAGAAAACAAGTAAGATCTATCTTTTCCCAATCCATGGGGTTTAAATATCTCCTCCCCCGCTGGCTAAAGGACTTGAAGCTAGGTCTTGCCTCAGACTAAGGGGCCAGAATTCACCCCTTTTGATAACAGGGAATTCCCCTTTTCTTTTGGCTATGTCCTGAGACTGGTTGCTTGAACCCCAGAATTGGTGTAAAACTTGTTTACATGTATTCAGAGGGGAAGAACACTGGCCTTAGGGAGCACAACCTCCCTTCCTCTTTACATTGCACAGGGCCATGGTAGCCCAGCTCAGCCCAGCCCCCTCGGACAGCCTGTCACCTTTGGCTGACCACATACACAATTTGGGCTCTTTCTCACTGGAGAGCTTATGGGAGCAAATCATTTCAGTCAACGTGATGAATGATGAAGGTGGTCAGTACTTGTGTGCTGTGGTGTCATTTCTCATTGTGGGGACCTGGGATGGTGCTGGCCAGAAAGGCCTGATGACCCAGATGCATGAGTTGGGCTTTGGAGGCCTCAGTAGGGAGCAAGAGAGACTCAGAGGATTTGGAAAGACAGACATTTAGCAGGTAACCTGGACAGGGTGTGGTGACCAGGCATGAGGTGGCATGTAAGGAACAGATAAGAGAGGACAGTGAGCCCAGGTCCCTGCCTTGGGCCGTGGGGTGAGGCATAATTAATTGCATATGATACTGTTCACAAATTTTAGCTGAACAGTTCATTGACTTTCAATAAATTTATAAGGGGGGATAAATGGTGATGGAAGGAGACTTGACTTGGGGTGATGAACACACAATACAATATATAGATGGTATATTATAGAATTGTACACCTGAAACTTATATAATTTTATTAACCAATGTTATTCCAATAAGTTCAATAAAAATAAATTTATGAATTATGAATATGCATCCGTTAACACAATCCAGTTTTTCAGAATGCTTTCATCACAACTAAGATTACATCCATGCCTGTTGCAATGAACCCTGTTCCCACCCTCGGCCCAACGCACACTCTGTTCCATTTTATTTTTCCCTCTGTAATTTTGCCTTTTTAGAAAATTTACAAGAATGGGGTAGTACAATCTGTGGCTTCTTGTGACTGGCTTCTTTCTCTTAAAATCTTTGAAGTTCATCTAAGTTGGTACAAGTACCATAAGTTTGTTCTTTTTCACTACAGCATAGTGTTCCATTGTATGGATAGACACAGTTTGTTTATCCATTTACTGGTTGTTTTCATTTTGATAATTACAAAATTAATCTGCTGTGAAGATTTTGTTATGTAAATTAAAAAAAATATTTTTATTTACTTCAGAGAGAAGGGAGAAGGAGAGAGAGGTGGGAACATCAATGATGAGAGAGAGTCATGGATTGGCTGCCTCTTGCATGCTCCCCACTGGGGATCGAGCCAAAATTTGAGCATGTTCCCTGATGGGGAATTGAACTGTGACTTCTTGGTTTATAGGTCAATGCTCAACCACTGCGCCATGCCAGCTGAGTTGATTATGTTTCCTTGTGAGACATATACTTACATCGTCTTAGGTATAGAATTAGTGAAATGACTGAGTCCTATATAGTAGAGAAGTTGTACCATTTTGCATTCCTATCCAGCAGTACATGAAAGTTTCAGCTGCTCCCCATCCACACCAACACTGATGTGGCTAGTCTTTAATTTTAGCAATTCTAAGTGCGTACTGGTATATTATTTTGGTTTTAATTTGCATGTCCCTAAGAACTAATGATATTGGACATTTTTTCATGGTTTCATTGGCTATTCATGTTTTTGGTCAAGTGTATTCAAATTTTTGCCTATATTTTAGTTGTCTTCTTATTGATCTAAAATTTTATTTGTTGATTGATTTTGGAGAGAGAAAGAGAAAGAGATAACATTGATTTGTTGTCCCACTTATTTATGCATTCATTGGTTGACTCCTATTTGTGCCCTGTCCAGGGATTGAACCCTCAACCTTCGAGTCTCGGGATGATGCTCCAACCAACTGAACTACTCAGCCAGGGCTCTTATTGACTTTTAAGAGTTCTTTATGTATTCTGGATTAAGCCTTTTAGCAGATACATGATTTTCAAATATTTTCTCCTAGTTTGCAAGTTGTCTTTTCATTTTCTTAATATCTTTCACTGGGCAAGTGTGCATTATATTGATGAGATGGAGTTTATCAATGTTCTTCTTTTATGGATCATGCTTTTAATGTAATATCTAAGAAATCTTTTCTAAATGGAGGCACTTTTTTTTTCTTTTTCTTTTTTAACTTACTGTTTTAAGTTTTACATACTTATGTCTCCTTTTTCCCCGCTTGACACCCCCTCCCCCGCCAGTCATTCCCACCCCCAGGCAAGCCTCCACTGCCCCAGTGTCTGTGTCCATTGGTTATGCTCAGATGCATGCATACAAGTCCTTTGGTTGCTCTCTAACCCCCCTTTCCTGCCATTTATCTCTAGATCTGTTGTTGTTCATCAAATTATGTTGATCATTATATCTCACATATGAGTGAGATCATGTGATATTTATCTTTCTCTGACTGGCTTATTTTACCTAGCATAATGCTCTCCAGTTCCATCCATGCTGTTGGAAATGGTAAAAGTCTCTTCTTTTTTATAGCAGTGTAGTATTCCATTATGTAGATGTACCAGTTTTTTAATCTACTCATCTGCTGATGGGCACTTAGGTTGTTTCCAAATCTTAGCTATTGGAAATTGTGCTGCTATAAACATAGGGGTGCATATATCCTTTCTGATTGGTGTTTCTGATTTCTTGGGATATATTCCTAGAAATGGGATTACTGGTTCAATTCCATTTTTAACTTTTTAAGGAAACTCCATACTGTCTTCCACAGTGGCTGTACCAGTCTGCATTCCCACTAGCAGTGAAGGAGGGTTCCTTTTTCTCCACATCCTCACCAGCACTTGTTGTTTGTCGATTTGTTGATGATAGCCATTCTGACAGGTGTGAGATGGTACCTCATTGTTGTTTTGAGAGTCACGTTCTTAAAATATTTCTCTGGCCCTGACTGTTTTGGCCTGCAAACTGAGGGGTCCCAGGTTCGGTTCTGGTCAGGGGCATGTGCCTTAGTTGTGGGCACGTCCGCGGTGGGGGGTGTGCAGGAGGTGGCTGATCAATGTTTCTCTCTCATTGATGTTTCTAACTCTCTATCCCTCTCCCTTCCTCTCTGTTAAAAAAAAAAAAAGATATCTCTGCTGTCCCGCTGGTGTGGCTTGGTTGATTAAGTGTCATCCCATGCACCAAGAGGTAACTAGTTTGATTCTCATTCAGGGCATATGTTCAGGTTATGGGCTCGATCTTTGGTAGGAGGTGTGCAGGAGGCAGCTGATCTATGTTTCCATCTCTCCTTCTCCCCTCCTCTCTCTCTAAAATCAGTACAAACATATTTAAAAAATAAAAGCCCCAAGACCTAAACATATTTAAAAGAAAAAAAGATATCTCCATTATCTCTAAGATGCCCATTTACCCCTTTCCATCCATCCTAGTGAAAAATAACTGTTGTGTTGTCTGTAGCAACTGATGGTGTGTGTGTGTGTGTGTGTGTGTGTGTGTGTATGTGTGTGTGGGGTTGTTTCTGTGGTGCTAGTGTAGGGAAGAAGGCAGGATGGAGAATTCAAAAAGAAGACCAGGCCTTAACTGGTCTCGCTCGGTGGACAGAGTGTTGGCCTGTGGACTGAAGGGTCCCAGGTTTGTTTCTGGTCAAGGGCATATACATTGGTTGAGGGCATATCCCCAGTAGGAGGTGTGCAGGAGGCAGTTGATCAATGTTTTTCTCTCATCAATGTTTCTAACTATCTATCCCTCTCCATTCCTCTCTGTAAAAAATCAATAAAATATATATTTTTTAAAAAGACCAGGTTTTAAAGAAGAATGTGGTACACAGTAGTCTCCAAGATCTTCTGAAATGTAAAGGCCTTTGTAGCATTGTTCATTTATTATTTCCTTCATTTCTTCCAAACGGGCCAGCCAGTCCTGGTGCATGACTTGCCCATGCTCCATTCTTCATCCTTCCACACTCCAAGATCATGGCTTCCCAAAGTCATTTGCCTGATCACCTGCGTTCAAGTAACCCTGAGGGCACTTTTTCTGGTCACCTTGTTGAATGTGTGTGTGGTTTGCTTGTTTATTGTTATTTATTTATTTATTTTTGGTAAAACTTATATAACGTGAAAACTCACTCATTTAAAGTATACATACAATTCAGCCCCTGGCCAGTGTGGCTCAGCTGATGGAGCATCCTGTATACCGAAAGGTTGAAGGTTTTTTGTTTGTTTGCTTGTTTTTTAAAATATATTTTATTGATTTTTCACAGAGAGGAAGGGAGAGGGACAGAGAGCTAGAAACATCAATGAGAGACATCGATCAGCCGCCTCCTGCATGCCCCCCACTGGGGATATGCCCGCAACCAGGACACATGCCCTGACTGGAATCGAATCTGGGACCCCCCAGTCCGCAGGCCGACGCTCCATCCACTGAGCCAAACCGGCTTCGGCTGAAGGTTTGATTCCAGATCAGGGTACATACCTAGGTTGTGGGTTTGACCTCTGTCAACCAGTAGCTCTCTCTTGCATTGATATTTCTCTCTCTTTCTCTCACTCTTCTTTCCCCTCTCTCTAATATCAATAAGCATATCCTCAGGTGAGGATGTAAAAATAAATTAAGCTGACAGGTGTGGCTCAGTGGATTAAGCGTTGCTCCATGCACCAAGAGGTCACTGGTTCAGTTCCCAGCAAGGCATTAAAATAATCAATCAATTAATTAATTAAAAAAATAAAGTGTAGCCGAGACTGGTTTGGCTCAGGATAGAGCATCGGCCTGCGGACTGAGGGGTCCCGGATTCGATTCCGGTCGGGGGCATGTACCCTGCTTGCGGGCACATCTCCAGTGGGAAATGTGCAGGAGGCGGCTGATTGATGTCTCTCTCTCATCGATGTTTCTGACTTTCTATCCCTCTCCCTTCCTCTCTGTGAAAAATCAATAAAATATATATTAAAAAAAATAAAGTGTAGCACATTCCCAATGTTGTTATGTATCCTTTATCTATTTCCAGAACATTTCCATAACCTCAAGAGGAAATCTGTTGCCATTAGCAGTCACTATCCATTCTCCTTCTATCCCAGCCCCTAGCAACTACTTTCTGTCTCTAAAGTTACCTGCTTTATAAATAGAATTATACAATACAGAGTCTTTTATGACTATGACTGACTTCTTTCATTCCTTGTAATGTTTTAGAGGTTCCTCTACTTTGTAGCATGTATCAGTATTCCATTCTTTTTATAGCTGCATAATATTCCATAGTATGGATGTACCACATTTTGTTTATCCATTCACCAGCTGATGACATTGGAGTTGGACCCACCTTTTGGCTATTTTGGATAGTGCTGCTATGAACATGCATATTTAAGTTTTTGTGTGAACCCCTGTGTTCATTTCTTTGAGCTCGATACCAGGAGCAAAATTGCTGGATCATATGGCTGGATCCTGTATCCTTGATCACTTCATCACCACTCAGCACTGCGTGGTTTATTTATTAGTGGAGATGCCTTGATGGTGGGGACCATGTCTTATATGTCTAGAACACAGGCTACACAGAGGAAATAGTGTTCAAGAAATATGGCCAGGTAGGAAGGGACGGATAGCATGTGGAAAGCTCTCTAGGGCTTGCAGTTGATAGGTGGGAAGTCTCATCTATGGACACGTTGGTCCATAGCCTTGTGGGACTGCTGGGGGCAGGAGTTGACTGGCCTTGTCTAAAAGGCTGCTTTTTCAGTCTGCCAGGACGTGTCTGCATCTGCCTTTTTGTCCCATGAAGATTTTGCCATTTGGCCTGGGGTGGGGGCAGTTCCTGTCTTCCCCTTGGCCCTTCTAGCAGCCCTACAACTTGAGAAACTGTCCTCAAGGGAATGTGCTCCCCCACCACCCTTCATATTATATAACTTGTTTGTTCCAACTTCTCTTTTCTGCAACCAAGGGGGGAAAATGAAAGAGAAAAGCATATTCTCCTTCCTGTCTCCAGGGATCAACAAAAAACCGGTTGCCTAGTAGAGATGGTCGTTAATGACCGAGCCAAACCTCCGGGATAGATGAAGCATGGCTGCCTCACTCAGGGCCTGAGGAGGGGAGGGGGAGACTGGCTGCAGGCTCACTCACACAAAAGACACTTGTCCTCTAGTGGGATCCCTCCCAGCTCCACCTTCCGCCCTCCGTGAGGTTCAGGTTCTTGGAGGAAGAAGAGGTTTGAAACTGTGCAGGGTGTTAGAGGGAGGAGGTACTCTCCAAGGAGTTGAACTTCCCCAGCTAAAATTCCATCGCTGTGAGGTACCTAGCTGGCTGAGTTCCAGAGGAGCCTTTTCTCCATGGAGGCTCTTCAGATGTTGGGCCTTTGGCATCCTCACTCCCTGGCCCATCTTCCCTAAAGGTGTCTGGATGGGGCCCAGACTTACTGACTCACACTGCTCCTGAGGGTGAGGTGAGGGTATCTGAGTGAGACACATATTGCCCACAGGTGTTTCCTTGGGAAGGTGTACCCAGGACACAGTGTGAGTGGGTTTGGCACAGTTCAGCTGAATAGTCTGCTCCTGGGTTGGTGGCCTTTGTCTGAATTATCCTAACAAACCATCTCTGACTTCACCCTCGCTTGTGTCCACTAGCCTTTAGGTTCTGGAAGAGTCCAGTTCCCCAATGCCTGTGCAGAAGACTGGAGGATGAGAAGGTTCTTGTTGCTTTGGCTTCATCTTCTTTTTCAGCTGGCCCTTCAGACATAGGGACTCCACTATTTCTCTTGGGAATTCTGGTGGTTTCAGAAGCCTCATCACACCCATATGTCTGTGGTCCCTCCTTCCACAAGAAGGACAGCCCTACATACTCATTGGGCATATCTACACACATCTCTGCATTAGATTCCTCATCTGGAAAGTGGGCCTCCAGACCCACAGGGCAGGGTAGCTTGAAGAAGTGAGCTAGGGTGAAGGTGTGTTCAGAGGGTGCCCAGCACTTTGAATGTGCATGTGTTAATGCAAAAGTAGCGACATTGCCTTGGGGCCCTGATGATGTCAGTGTTCTGTCCACTGTGCCTGGATCATAGGGTATTGGCACGTCAGTGTGGCATGGGGGAAAGAGAGAGTTGGTGTCTTTGTCAATTTGGGTTGCTAATAGAATACTATAGACTGGATGGCTTATAAACAACAGAAATTTATTTCTTAAAGTTTTGAAGCTAGAAGTTCAAGATCAAGGTATCTGGTGAGGCCACTTCCTGAGTCATAAATGGTCTGTTCTCACTGTCTCCTCACATGGTGGAAGGGTCTAGGAGCTCTCTAGGGTCCCTTTATTTTTTATTTTTATTTTTAAAATATATATATTGATTTCAGAGAGGAAGGGAGAAGGAGAGAGCGATAGAAATATCCACAATGAGAGAGAATCACTGGTCGACCCTCCTGCACACCTCCTACTGGGGATCGAGCTCACAATCTGGGCATGTGCTCCTAACTGGATCAAACCCAGGACCCCTTGGTTCACAGGCTGACACTCTGTCCATTGAGCCAAACCGGCCAGGGCTCTAGAGTCCCTGTAATGAGGTCACTAATCCCATTCGCAAGGGCTCTATCCTCATGACCTAATCACTTCCCAAAGGGCCACATTGTCTAACACCATTACATTAGAAGTTAGGTTTCAACATATGAGTTTTGGGGCAATACAAACATTCAGACTGTGGCAATTGGTCTGAGCAGTTGGGAGGACGATGGCATCATTAGTTGGTGGCCACAAGAGGGTCAGTAGCAGCGCAGTGGGAAAATGGACCATGTCAAGTCTTTGTTGCTTCTGCAACATGAGAGCAGAAGTCAACTGTGAGAGCCTGGCACTCTGGAGCAGAGTGTGGGCATAAGTTGGGTGGGTCTTAGCAGAGTATTAGAATGGGGGCAGTTGAGCCTGAGGTAAGCTGGAGGGAGCCCTGGGCTGATGGTCTTGGGGGGTCGGACCCTGTTCTTCACCTTTGTCAGCAGAGTCCCGGCAGGGTCAAATGAACTCATGATGTGAAATTGCTTTGCTCTGAATTGATCAGAGTGTTCTGAATTGATTGTCTCACAGCTGGACTGCTTCCACATGGTAGCTGCTACCCCCTGGGGATGCCTTCTTCTTGTTGTCCATAGTAACTGGGGTAGACAGGTTTTATTAGCTTCTGCTATCATTGTGCTATCTCCAGGGAGCCCACCCGGTGTATCATGCATTTTCTTTAAAAGCAGTTATTTTTGATTACCTATCCGCAGGGGAGAGTTCAGCAAGGCCAGGATATAGGTTTTGTGCCTGCATTCTCACCACGCCTCCCTCCCCCGACACTTTAAAAGTGGGGCTTTCTCTGCACTCCCTCCCTTTGGTCTTAGGGCATGTTTCAGATTTAGGGTTGATGACCCTGGAGAAGGAGAATGGAAGTGGGATAAGGAGGGAGAGGGAGAAGAGGAAGGGCTTAGATAAAAACAATTAGTCAACATGTGAATGAACTCATGACATTTTGCTCTTCTTCTGGTGGTTGTCACATGCCTCTTGTGTGCCTGCCACTGTGTTTGGTGCTGGGCTTGCTACGAAAGGAGGGTGGGAAACAGTTGGGTCCTGCCTTGGGGCTATTTCGGGCCAGCAAGGAGTTAGTGAAACAGAGGTGCAGTCATTGCCCCATGGTTGCCATGAATGAGCCTAAGGCCAAGTTGGAGGTTTCTGCCTTCTTAGAAAGGTTCTGAGAGCCTCCTCAAGAACAAGGTTTGTGTCACATGATGTTTAGTGTCATCAGCTCAGGCAAAGGGGGTCGAGTGAGGTGGGTAGTTCTGGGTGCTGGCAAGGGATGTGTGCAAGTTTGAAGGTGAAAAAGACAGGCTTTTCAGGGGTTTGGAATCATAGAGGAGCTAGAATAGGTGGAAGGGATGAGGCGGAAGACTGGAGGTGCAGGATTTGGGTGAGGGGACACATAGGTCAGATTTGTGTTTTGGAAGGATCTCTTTGACAGGAGAGGAGGGGGCCTGGATCCAAAGTTGGGACTGTGGAGAGGGTATAGGTTTGGGGAAGATTTGAGGTTGAACTTATCCAATGTGCTGACCAGTGGTGGCAGCCAGACAAGGGTCATCTGCTGTAAGGATCCAGGGAGTGCTTGTTGGGGGAGGATTTGTGAGTAGGTGGGTGGGCAGGGGAGGACCAGCCCTCACTGGACCTGAGAGGTTGTGCTACCTGCCAGCATCCGATAGAGAACTGGGAGGTAAACATCCTATCTCCAAGGCTCACTGGCTGCCTCTGTTCCAGAAAGCTCTTGTGCCTCTCCTTGGTCAAGGACCTTGGATCTTCCAGCCTGCAGGTCCTGGTCCTAGGTATGTCCCTCCTTGAGGAAAAGTCCTTGTTGCTGCAAGAGATCTCCCCAGTTTGATTCCACTTGCAATGGCCTCTGAACCTCTTCTTTTAAAATATATTTTATTGATTTTTTACAGAGGAAGGGAGAGGGATAGAGAGTTAGAAACATCGATGAGAGAGAGAGACATCGATCAGCCACCTCCTGCATGCCCCCTACTGAGGATGTGCCCGCAACCAGGATACATGCCCCTGATCGGAATCGAACCCGGGACCCCTCAGTCTGCAGGCCGACGCTCTATCCACTGAGCCAAACCAGTCTCAGTAATGAACCTCTTCTTTTGAGAACACACCACACTCACTCCTATTTGCTCTCTCCTCTCTGTTGGCCACATTCTGGTTCGGCCCCTTTTTCCAACTCCTGCAGGTTCTGTGCCACTGTCTCCCCATTCTAACTGGTGGGAGACTGGTCATTGTTCCCCCATCTGCCAGAGGCTTCCTCAATCTCAGAACAAAATCAACTTCTCCATGTGACTCTCTCAGCTCACCCACCAAGCCTCCTAGCTTTCATTACCCTGCCCTCCTCAGGGGCCAGCACCCCTCCTGGGCCACTGGCCCAGCTCACACCGGAGTTTCCTGTCTCAGCTTTTTGCACACCCCCAGTGTTGCCTTCTTGATTCCTGGCTGATCCATCTGTTCACACTCCCCAGCACAGCCCACTGCCTGCCTCTGTTTTGTGTTCATGGAACATTCTCTGTGCTTAGGACTTGTGCCCCCCAAAATGTGTGCTCCTTGAGGGCAGGGCTTCATAGTGGAGACTCTGATTCCATCTAGCAAATACTCCACACATAGTCTGATATGGGTTTGCCAGGATTGCTGGCCTGACTGAGAGGCTTTCTGGAACAGTCCTTCATGGCCTAGCCAGGTGAGGGGCACCCTCCATTTCCTCCCTTTATTTCATGGCAGGATCTGGATAGAAAAACAAATTCCCAGGCGTGTTGTCAGTGAATCAGACCTATTTGAGAGAAGTCAGTGAATAGTACCTTTTGGCAGGTGTGCTTTGTGTAAGATCTTTTTGCTGTTTGTTGAACATGGAAACATGTTGGCTGCTCTCCCTGTCCAGCTGCCTGCAGTGAGAAATGGGGGCTACCCTCCAGGTCCCTACTAGCAGAACCTTCCTTTTGTGGTAGCCCTAGCAGCTGTGCAGATGAGCTTTTTTTTTATATATATATTTTATTGATTTTTTACAGAGAGGAAGGGAGAGAGATAGAAAGTCAGAAACATCGATGAGAGAGAGAGACATCGATCAGCCACCTCCTGCATGCCCCACAGTGGAGATGTGCCCACAAGCAAGGTACATGCCCCCAACCGGAATCGAACCTGGGACCTTTCAGACCGAAAGCCGACGCTCTATCCACTGAGCCAAACCGGTCTCGGCCAGATAAGCTTTTAACACTTGTTTAACCCTGAGTCTCCAGGCCCTTCTTTCTCCCCTTCCCCACCTGTCCCTGGTCTCTGCAGAGGGCTGCTCAGGATGCAGAGAACAGATCCTCCCTACCTTTCTTCCTCTGCAGAACAAGTTTCGGAAAAGATCCAGGGTGATTTTAGACCCCTTGCCAAGCAGCTCAGGGCTAATCTTTCCTATGAGCCACCTTGCCACACATGGAAATATTGTGATTCTGGAGGAAGTAACCGGCACCTTTGTAGAATCTCAGTTTTCCTGTGAGTGAAGCAGCTTCTGGAATTGAACATGCTCAGCCTAGAGGAAATCTTGAGGGGTGGACCATGGGGCTTTTAAAACCTTGAGGGTGGTTACCCAGTCCATGTCTAAGATGTTTCCTGACACCACAACTGCAACATTCCACAGGGGTCAAAGACTGACTGGTCCCGGGAGTGGGCTGAGCTAGATATCTGGAGAGCTCTCCTCTCAACGGGGTGTTAGGAGTTAAAGCAATCTGCCAAAGGAAGCAGGAATGGAGACATGATTACCCAGAATCTTCTGTAACTGGAGCTAAGAGTGACGCATTATCTTAAGGAATGGTTCAGGGTGTAGCAAGGTGCCCATAAGGTGACAGGCATGTAAGGGAGCCACAATGAAGACCCCAAGGCAGCTTCCATTTGGAAAACTTCTAGGACTAAAGTTGTAGTGAGGTCTGAGGTGGGGAGGGGGTGGTCCGGGAGGGCATCTCTTGCTTTCTCTCTTCTCCTCTCTCCTCTCTTTGTCACCAAAGAGGATAATTGGAGCCCTGCTTCTAAGGTAGGGCTGTTAGGGGTTCACAAATGTTTATGCTGCATGTGAGTCACTTGCAGAAGCAATGGGTAGTGTTTTCCTTGTCGAGGCTGATGGCATGGACTGCCTCGCAGCTCAACCTTAGGCATGCTTCCAGTATTTTAGCATTTAGAATTGCTGAACTTTCGCAGTGGGGGGCGAGGGTAGCTTGTTGACCTTTACTAGGGAGTCTGCTGTCTCATTGCAGGCAGGCGGGGCTCAGGCTCAGTATGACCACCACCTACTCACCCAGAGATTGCCCAGTGTGGCTTCCTTGCCTCCCTCCCAATCCCAGGGTAGGAAGCTTGTGTGCAGTGCTGGAAGAGGTGGCAGCTGGAGAATTGTTAACTCCACAGTGGTTTTTCCAGAGGCTCATCTGGAATGTGGTGGTCAGGAGGCCAGGATCTGAGGCTTCTAACATTGAAGGCCCTCTTTGGTTATAAGCACCAGAAACTCAACTCAGTGCCTTCAATAGAAAAATAAAAGTTCATTGTTTACATTGAAAAAAAAAAAAGTTTAGGGAGGAATTCAGTTTTAGGTTTCTTCAGGGCTCTGATGATTCTGGAATCTGACTCCCATTTCTCACCTCCTCCCCACTATCCCAGAATCCCCAGGGGAAGGCGAATCTCCATTCTGATGGGTCTAGAAAAAGTCTCAAGGAAGGCTCGGATTGGATGATTCAAAATCCCATTCATTGTGGTTGGGAGCCTGGGAGACTCTGGTTGGCCAGGCTGAGTCATGAGTCTTTTCTTTCAGCCCAGGGATGGGGATCTCCTGATCCCTACCACTCAGGCTGAGAGTGAAGAATAGAAGGTTCCCTGAGGAAAACAGGGACCTTATCAGAAGATGGGAGGGATGTTGTTACCTCCTAAAATGAAGATGTTCATGACAGATCCCTTCTTATGCCTAAATTTGTGCTGCTATTGGAAGGGCCTGCCTGAGCTGTCCCCACAGCTGTGTCTGCCTGTGTCTGGCCTGGCACCACTGGGCATGAACACATGCCATATCACTTGGCAGAACCATCCCTTTCAGGGCTTCAACACCTGTCCTGCCAGGAGAGGCAGCTGGGCTGGGCCCTGAGGCACTGGAATTTGGCAGTGTTAGAAGGTCACTGGGTTTTTGAATGGTGTTCTGGGGCCATGCAGTCATGCACATACTTGCCTGATTTGTAGAGTGAAGGGGTTTTGCTCATTCAGGTGGCTTTGTTTCCAAGCCCAGTGAAGTAGGGATAATGTGGGGGGATGGGCTGATACTGGGATCAGCTTTGAATCAGTGGGTGGAAACAGAACAGGCAAAGCCTGGGCCTGAGACCTGCTCGTAGTCTGCCCCTGCTACGCATGGCATGGGACAAGCGGGGCGGGGTAGGGGTGGAGGGCTGCTGCGCTTTGTGGTACAAGGGAGGCTGTGGAGAGATCTGGCTGGACTATGAGGACAAGGGAGATCATGGGCGACCTGCTTCAAGAAGGCTTGGAAGTACAGCGTAAGGAGGAGGGTTAGAGGGTGGGAGGAGTTGGCCCTTCAATATGGGGCACAACACGAGCAAGTTGTGGAGGTCAGATGTCCCAGAGAAAATTTTGCTGAGGGCTTCCTGGTTGAGCCCAAAGGATAACATACCCAATTATAGGACTTGGACCAGGAGGGTGCATGGAGGGAGTGAACAGAGCAGGTATGTGTAGCAGAGATTTGTAGGGAGTAGAGGTAGGAGTCAAGCTCTAGCCAGTGCTGCCCCTACCTATTACCTCACCCATTCATTTACCTGCCTATTCACCAGTTCCACCCATTCACCCACCCATCCATCCATCCATGCATCCCATGCAGCATCCAGCTGATAAGTATGACTGAGCTCTGAGCACATTTTGGGCATGGTGCCTGGCACAGTAACACAGCAGGAGATAGAATCCATCTTACCTTGCCCTGGTGAGGCTCCTGTTTCAGCCTTGGGGAGATAGGCTGGGAACAGATAGGTGGTGTGCCAGACAGAACAGTGAGTTGGGAAAACAAATAGAACCATGTTGAGGATCTGAGAGGCCAGGGGGGGAAGGCTGTGGCTCTCCCAGAATGACCCACCAAAGTGGGCCAATCTCCCATGTAGCAGCTGGAGGATTAGTGGGCTAATTTATACCCTTGTCATGGCCGGCACCCAGGAACCATGTCCTGCCTTTCCTGCTGTACAGCTCCACGTCCACTTTGTGGCTCAGAACCCCTACACAGCAGTCTCAGTGATCATTTGGTCTACCCACCTGGGGCTACAGAGAAAGACTGACACCAGCCAGGCCTCTTGTGTGCTGTGTGGCCTTGGACCTCTCTGTGCCTGAATCTTTGTGCCTAAATGCCCTGTCTGTAAGAAAATAATGATAGTGGTGTTCCCTTTGCCAGACTGCCCATTCTGAGAGGTAAGCTGGGAGCCAGGTCTGCACCACTTAGCCCATAGCTCTATATGGAGTGGGTTTTCACCAGGATAGGGAAAAATGGGGACTATGGAAGCTACTGGCAAGGGATGTTGGGTTTGGGTGTCCTTTTCCTTCTTCTTAGCCTTGAGAAGTGGCCAGAGTTGGGCAGATCTGGGAATGGTAGGTGCTGCCTACGTGGTCCTCCTGTTCATCAGTAGTAGCTAGATCTCCACCTGTCCTGGGCTCCCAGGGGCATCAATAACAGGCTGGGGTGAGGACACAGAGCCCAAACAGGTCTTGGCCCAGTTTGAGGGGCACTGGGCTCACAATGGCCCATGTGAGGCTATGGAGAGCAACAGGGGGCTTTGGCAGGGGAGTGACAGGGTCTGATGTCATGCCCTTTTCCTGGCAGGAGGGTGGATGGTATCTGCAGAGTGCTCCCCTGTGACCCAGTGAGTATTGGGGGAGCATAGGGGTTTGTGCTGTTGTCCTATCAAATCACAGAAGAGCAGGATGATTGAGCTGGAGTGGAACCAGCATTGAGTAGGGCCACTCTGTGCCAGGCTCTATGCATTAGGGATCTTAGGCAGGCCTAGGGCAAGGTGTCATTATGGGACTGTTGACACACAGGCTGGGCAGAAGGGGAGAAGCTTTTCTCACCTCTAGAGTTCTCAAGAGGATTCCTGAAGGCTCTTTCAAGGTGAATATGGTTCCAGAACCTACCTGCCTGCCCCACCACCTTCCCCAGCCTCAGCCGGCCTGGTGTTATGTGGGGCCCTTGGAGGAGGTACCAGCCCTAGGTATGGGCAGGTTGCACAGTACTTCCTTTTAGGCACTCCCTGACACCCCCTCTCTTCTGTCATCCTGTCACTGGTTGGCAGGCACAGATAGGCAGAAATAAAGCATACAAGTGGATGAAGTCTACAGATAGTGAACTATGAGGATGACTACGGGATGTATGGGTGTGTGGCCTGGAGTTATTTTTTAGGGCTCAGAGAGGGGGGTTCTGTGGGTGATGTGTTCCCAGGGTAGGCTTAGAGTGGGTCTGACCGGCCATGTCCATAGCCTTCAGCTCTTGGAGGAGGCAGGGCAAGTTCTAGGGTGTGGACTAGGCTCTGCTTCCATCTGGTGGCCTGATACACCTGCCCTCCCTGGATACACAAAGATCCACCCATAGGGTGTACAGATTAGCATGGGGCTGGCAATCTGTTTTAAGTTGTCATAGAAAATATCGGAGAATAAACAGCATGAAGACCAGGAGGGAGAAATAAACTGCCAATGCTATAGAGAGAGTCCAGGGGTTGGAGGACCTGGAATCTGGGGCCCTGGCTGGGTTTTCCTCTCTCTCTGGGTCTCTATTCCCCTTCTCTCTGGGTTTCTGATCCCCCCACATTTCCCTCTCCCTGGTCTCTGTCCTCTTCTCTTTGGGCCTCTGTCCCCCTTTTTCTGGGATTCTGTTCCTTCTGGATCTCCCTCAGTGGATTGGTGCCCTGGCCTTCTGGGACACTACTGTGGGAACCTTTATCTGCTTCTGGCTCTGAGCTTTTCTCTGCTTCCCCTGCCCCCTCACCTCCCCTGTAAGCCCAGAGATCAAGCCCTGCCAAAGAACTGCAGGCATCTCTGAAGGAGCTGCTCCTTATCTGTAGGGATGGCTCCAGAATGGGCTTGCTACCCCTTGAGGGTGAGGGGGGCAGAGTAGTCCTAAGAGAGAGAGAGATGCTGACATGAGTGGGGGCTGTGAGCCAGATCAAGGTGCCAAATCCTGGAGACTGTCCTTGGGCTGTGAGCATAGCTCTCCAAGCTGTGCAATACTGTCACCATGGTAACAGTGGCTGGGCTGTCTGCCTCTGTGGGGCATGTGAGACCCTGGCTTTGCTGCACCTCTTATCCATGGAGCTACGGTCCCATGGCCTTGGCAGAGCTATTAGGCTACATTGTAGTGAGAAGGTATGGGGTCCATGCTGGGCCTTGGTTTCCCATTGAAGGGGTACTTGTTGCATTGTCTTCCTATGCTGGTAGGGAATTCATGAGGTTGCCTATGAAGAATCACTTGCAGTAGGTGCTTAGTTAGTAAGCCTATCTTGTGAAGGTTCAGAGGGGGTTGGAGTGGAAAGTCACAGAAGTTTCCAGTATGGCTAGATGGGAGGTGTGGGAGGGAGATATATGAAATAGAGCAGAGAAGTGGACCAGCAGGCAGCCAGAGCTTCATCAGATCTCTGAGACTCTGTCTCCCTCTTTCTCTGGGTCTCTGTCCCCTTCTTTCTCTGCGTCTCTCCCCCACTCTTTCTCTCGGTCTCTGTCTCCCTTTCTCTCTGTGTCTCTATCCAACTCTCTCTCTGTGTGTCTCTATCTTCCTCTCTCTCTGTAACTCCGTTCCTCTCTTTCTGGTTCTCTTCCTTCTGTCTCTGGGTCTCTGTCCCCCTTTCTGGGTCTCTGCCCCTGAAGTGCAGTATCTTCCCTGCTGATGCTCCTGGGACTTTGGGTGGAGTGGCTGAACTCCCTGGTACAGCGTCAGCCGGGGTACGAGCCAACCAGCTGCGCTGCGCTGCTGTGCTCCTTGGAGCCACATGGACAATAAAACCAAAATTGGCTTTGAAAGTGGAAGTGCTCTCCGTTTTGAGGGGAAGTGAGGGAATTTGCATGTCAGAACAGTATGTTAAAGGGGCAATACCGGCAGACTCTGTTCTGGCCTGAGCTTTGGGCTCCATGTGGGGGTGGGAAAGGATTTTACAAAACCCCAAAGAAATGTTTCCATGAAATTCCTGTTGTTGCTTTTTTTTTTCTTCTTTCTTTCTTCTTCTTCTTCTTCTTTTTTTTTTTTTTTGACATTCCAATGAAAAGAACTGTTCCGGGGCTTTGGAGATCTCCTGTAGGGTTGGGAAACTGACCATGGAGACCAGGACCAGCAGTGGGCAAGGACAGGAGGAGGAGAGTTTACACTTCCACCATGGGGCCCTGTCATCCTGTGGCTCTGTATTTTCTGTAGCCTCTCCCATTAGACTGTCTTGCTTTGGGCTGGGTCTCCTCATAACAGAACCTGAGGCAGCCTGTAGTATATTCATAGGGTGAACCCAAGAAGGGCTGGGAAGAAGGAGCCCATGTAGGGGGTACCAGTAGGGTACTGATAACAATGTGGGCAATAGGCTCAGTGGCTGAGGTTCCCTGAGAGATTATGGGTATCCTGCCATGTGGTGGTCCATCTGGGGGCATTTACTTCACACAGTCCCATGGACCATCAGCCCCTGTGCAGGGGAAGCCCCAAGGGAAACAGAGGCCATGTTCCCATGTCTAGCACAGGCCTGGACCCGGCCAATGAGTGCTGGAGGAAGGGGAGGCGCCAGCACAGGAGTAGGGGAACAGGACAATCCCAAGTACAAGCCAAGTCTGTGGGGGCATGTGCAGCCCCTCAGAGTCCAGATCCGGGCAGAGAGTCATCCAGGACAGCAGTGAGCAGCCTCCAGAGACACTCTGACCAGCTGCTGACGCACTGGCTCCGATGACTCAGTGCTAGTGACCATGCCCGGGTGGCTGTCTAGAGACTCCGACTGGCCCAGGAAGGCGGCAGCAGCCTTCCTGGAGGAGGCCTATAGTCCCGCCACAGCGGCCACCTCCTGTCTGGCTGGCCTGAGTAATGGGTCCTTGCTTTAGTCATTGGTCCCAGGCCTCCACTCCCTCCTCCTCCTGCTCACCTCTGCCCAGCCATGTCTGCCTCTTTGTCTAGTCTGGGTCTTTGGCCTCTGCGGCTTCCTCTCTCCTTCCCTGAGCTCCCCAGAGGCTGTGAGATGTGTGAGGAGTAGTGTAGGGGCTTCAGGGACAGTTGTCCCATCTTTGAGATGGAAGGAAGGAAACAGCTTATGGGGTGCTGGGAGCCTTGCCCAGCATGAGGAGGATGTGTATGCAGAAAGTGATTGTTTCTCACTCTGGTTGTAGCTTGGCCCACACTCTGTAGGCAGCAGCCCAGTGGGCTTGGTTGGGGTTCCAACCTGGGTATCTTAACTCCCATATATGAACACTTTAGCTACCTCTATGCTCAGCTGAAGGGCAAACCCTATCAGAAGGCACCATAATTCTTTTACCTCCTTGAAGGACATATAGCTCATTTCCCATCTTTAGCCCTTAGGAATGGTATGTGGGGAATATTCTCACTCATCTCTTGCACATGTGAGTACACCTCAGAGAAATCCCAGAAGTAGATTTGCTAGTATGAGGATATGTGAGACTCTGGGAACAGGCATGAGTGTCTGCTGTGAGATAACCTGATGACTGTGCCCACCTGAGGGGTCAAGCCAGTCCTTTGGTGAGCACACTTTGCATATTTGGAAGAGGACTACTCTCAGGTCTTTCCACATCATTTGTACCATATACGTTCAGGGACAGAACAGCTCCACAATAAAGATGCCCTTGATGTGATATCTTCTCGTGAAAATGTGAATGTGCATATCAGTCATTGGACTTAGGGAAAACACAAGAAGTTCTCCTGCCCTCCCCCAAAGTCTCCAAGAAAAAAAGAGACTATCTGAAACCAAATTAGCAAACGTACAGAGTCTGCGAGGCAAGGTGTCCACAGAGAGGCCAGCCTGGCTCAATGGGCATCTACCATGTGCCAGTGCTCTGTGGGTGGTTCCAGGCTTTAAGTTCCCAAGTGCATGATCATGTTCAGTGGCTCACAGGTAGCTTGTAAGGGTAGTGGCAGGATACAGTCCCCCACTGGGCCTTGCCATCTCCCTAGCCCAAAGGGAAGCTGGGAGAAGTAGGTGGTCTGTGGTCCATCACTTCCCAGGAGGTGATAGGAGCCTCACCACAGCCTATGACATCTGTACTCCTGCCTGCCCCATTTGACAGTCCAGAAACAAAGACCTGGAGACCAGGAAATGTGTCTGAGTCATACAGCTGGCTGATGACAGGGTAGGGATCAGAATCCTCCCTCTACTTCTCACATCAGATGCTAGAGCCTGGCAAGATGAGGTCTGTGGTACAGCCTGGCCAGGTTTCCTGGAGGAGTGGGTCTTTCTGATCTGCACCTCTTAGCCTTTGGGTCCTTGCCTGACCCCCAGACACTCCACTCAGGGCTAGGCTCAGGGTTTGGGCTTTAGCGGGTCCTGGTGATGAATGCAACATACTAGTGCTTGGACCTGTTGAGTCCAAGTCTGCTCCTGGGAGGGGGCTCCAAGGGGACACACCAGCTGCGCTGACCTCTCAGGTCACTGTGCTACACAGAGAAAGTGGTTCACCATCTCAGGCTAGAGGAGCTGGAGGGACAGAGGGGCTGAGGAAGGGGCAACGGAGGGCCTCCTCTTACACTCTGAGGTGCTGGGTTTCATGCAAGGTTTTAGGTAGGACCTGAGAAGATATAGATACCCTTTGATTGTGTTTTGGGGTTGTTTGCTTGCTTGAATATATTTGTATTGATTTCAGAGAGGAAGGAAGAGGGAGAGAAAGACAGCTGTGGAGCTGGAGGGACAGAGGGGCTGCCAGGAAGGCCCTCTGTGGTGGCAGGGACCAAGGCCCAGCACCCAGGATACAGCCAAGCGCTTACCCCTCTCGGGAATGGCCCCATGGCCATCACTGTCTAAGCACAAGGGTAGCATGGCTGGGAAGAGACGCCAGGGCACCCCCACTTTCTGGCCACTGTATCTTTCTTCCTTGTTCCTCTCCCTTCTCTCTGGGGCACCCACAACTGCAATGTGAAGCAGTACTTTTTTCCCAGTTCCTAGGGCATGCGCCCATTGAGGACAAGGTCACTCCTTGTTCATGCTGTGTCCTTCCACCCATGGGAAAAGGTCTAGGGACTGACAAAGCCAGTGTATGTGTGTGTGTGTGTGGGGGGAGGTGGGGTAAGGGGGAGTAGGATGGACCTGAATGTCTTAGGGGTTCTTGGAGGCTTATGTGGGACATAATCTTGGCTGAGGAAGTCCAGAAGCCTGTCAGAGGGTGTAATCAAGAGGACACAGTGAGACCCCATTCCTGGATATGTCTTGGCAGTGGCTGTACTATGGCAGCCCTGGCTGGGGATTGGGGAAGAATGGGGACAAGGAGTGGTACACTTTGAGGCTCTTTGACTCCTGAGAGTTCATGAACCAATGGCATTCTGTTCATAATCTTTAGGACTTGGGTCCATTGTGGGGTCTTGGGAAACTGACAGAGCAGAGACTAGCCAGTCAGGAAAGTTGGGCTGGATGCAGTGGCTCCAGCTGCTCTGTGTCAGGGAGAGGAGGAGCCGAGTGAGGTGGACATCCTCCCTACCTAGTGGGGAGAGGCAACTGGGTCAAGCTAGAGACTCAGGGTCCTCCTAAGCCCCTTTTCTTCCTTTCCTCCATGGCCTTCAGGAGGGCTGCATACCTAGCCTCCCAGCCATACCAGGCCTCACAGCATTGATAGCCCAGACAGCAATAGGGCTGGGCTCCAAATCATGTACTTGGGCTTCCCATGAGTGGGAAACCTTTCTACCAAGTGCAAGCTATGCCCCTTCTCTCATGTTCTGTGTACCCCAGCCATGTCCCCACACCTTTGGGACCCTTGTAACTCCTTCTGCCCCTGGTTAGCCCTCCTCCTTTCCTAAGGTTCTCTGGAAGGATGCTGAGGTGGGTGGCTTCTATGAGGTTGGCAGCAACTGCATGATTCCAGCACAACTACATGCCCTGTGCTTGGCGTCAGTCCTTTTATCCCCTGGAGTGCTTTGGGAGCTGGTTGACAATGGGGCCTAGAGGCCTTCTTTCTTCTCCCGCTTTTTTGGAAAGACTGGTGCCCACATTTCAGGCCCTCACTTGTGGACAGGTGTCAGTCCCAGGAATGGGAAAGCAGGTTTCAGAGAGCCTGAGGCTGGGATGGTAGGGTGGACGTGGACTGGGGAAGTCCTGGGTTACTGAAGCACTGAGGCCTGACCCTGGAAGTGATGGCATTGTTTGCTCCTGTTGTGTCTGGTAGATGAAGTGATGTATTGGTGCCTCCAAACCATTCATTCACTGATACTTTCTACTAAAGTTTTCTGAGATGAAGCAGCAAAGGGGACATGCACGGGAGCGGAGTTGGGGGATTGCGGGGGAGGCAATGGAGGACCTCCTCTTACATTCTGAGGTGCTGGGTTTTATGCAAGGTTTTAGGTAGGACCTGAGAAGGTTTAGATGCCCTTTGATTCTGTTTTGGGTTGTTGTTTGTTTGTTTGAATATATTTATATTGATTTCAGAGAGGAAGGGAGAGGGAGAGAGAGACAGAAACATCAATGATGTGAGAGAGTCACTGATTAGCTGCCTCCTGGAGGGCCCCCTACTGGGGATTGAACCCCCAACCCAGGCATGTACCCCTGACTGGAATTGAACCTGGGACCCTTCAGTCTGCAGGCCCATGCTCTATCCACCGAGCCAAACCAGCCAGGGCTGTTTGTTTTTGAGGTGAAATTCACATAATATAAAACCCATCATTTTAAAGTGAACCATTCAGTGGCATTTAGTATATTTATAATGTTGTGCAGCCATCACCTCCATCTAGTTCCGGAATACTTTATCTCCCCGAAGGGAACCCTGTCCCCATTAGCAGTCATTCCACGTTTCCCCTTACCATCCCCAGACAACCCCTAATCTGGTTTCTGTCTCTATGACTTTGCCTGTTTTGGACATTTCATATAAATGTGATCATACAACATGTGGCCTTTTGTGACTGGCTTCTTTCACTGAGCATCATATTTTTCATCTTTGTCAACATTGTAGCATGAATCAGCTTCATTCCTTCTTAATATTCAATTGTGTGCACATACCACATTTTATTTATCTACTCATTCATCGATGGGCATTTGGGTTATTTCCACCACTTTCCTTTTTAAAACTTAAAAAAAAAATTCTAAAATGGTCTTTGCCTTCTGAATCCTCATTTGGAGGTACAGGAATCTCTTGTCTCCATCCCCCCAGCAGCTGCCTCCATAGGTAAATCCATCTTCTTACAGCAGATATTCTTGGTTTTGTGGCTTCCCCACAATTTGCTCTGTTTATCCTACGTTGGCCAGAAGGTGACAGGAAGATCCCATGTGGCCTGCTGCTTCCCTGAATAGGTTCAGATTCTGCTCTATCCTCTCACAGCTCTGGGGTGATGGATAAGCTGCTTAGCCTGCTTCTGTTCCTAGAAGATGGGACTGATGGACCTTTCCCCTTGACTGGGCAGCCAAAGATTGTAGCCAACAGCCAAATTCTTGTGAAAACAGCCAGGGTGACATTGTGGTCATGTGGCTGCTCTTCCCCATAGTGCTTGGCACAAAAGGTATGCTGGACAGGTGTCAAAACGACTGGGCTTTGAAGGCTGGGCCCTTCTGAAGGGGCACCCCCCATACCCCTGTGAGAAGCTGGCCCGAGGCACCCGTGTTCTCAGGGCCTAGCACTCCTAAGAAGTTGCAGGTCAAGTTCCTCCTTCATGCTCACAATGGGCTCTGTGCCAGCACCCAGCATCTTAATCCTGCCCTCTGAAGAGGAGAGATAAGTGTACCCAGGGGAGTAGCTTTCTGGGGCTTAGGGGACAGTGGTCACTCAGAGAGTGCAGCATTTAGGAGACATGTTTAGAATAAAAAAATAATAGAATAGAGTTTTTAAAAGGAGAGGTTGGAAGCAACCCAAATGTCCATAGATAGTTGCAGGGATAAATAAATTGTGCATTCATGCATTCACACAGTGGAATAGTACTCAGCCATAAAAAGGAGTGAAGCACTGATACATGCTTCAAAATATAGAAGGACCTTGCAACATAATACTGAGTGAGAGAAGCCGGACACAAAAGCAACAAAAGACTACTTGTCTGATTAATTTTATATGAAATGTCCAGAACAGGCAAACTAATCCAGAAAGTGGATTAGTGGTTGACAGGGAATGGGAAAGGGGGATGAGTGAAGCGGGGATGTGGAGTAACTGCTAATGGGGATGGGGTTTCTTTCTGTGATGATAGAAAAGTTCTGGAACTAGATAGAGGTGGTAGTTGCACAATATTGTGAATATACTAAATGTCACTGAATTGTACATGTCAAATGGTGAACTGTATGTTATGTGAATCTGACTTCAATTAAAAAAGGAGGAAAGGGCACGTGCCTGGCCAGTGTGGCTCAGTGGTTGAACGTTGACCTATGAACCAGGAGATCATGGCTCTATTTCTGGTCAGGGCACATGCCTGGATTATGGGCTCGATCCCCAGTTGGGGGCGTGCAGGAGGCAGCTGATCAATGATTTTCTCTCATTGATGTGTTTCTATCTCTCCCTCTCTCTCCCTCTCAGAAATCAATAAAAGATAATATATTTTCTAAAAAAGGACATGTGGTTTCCTCAGAACCTGTCTGAAACCCTGCCCATATTATAGGCAGCAAATGACAGTTTCTGGCCTGAGTGGTGGCAGGGCTTGGCCAGGTTTCTACTCTACTGCCAAGGCTCAGTAGGCAGGTGGCAATTAGGACCCAGGTCTTGTTTCTACTTCTCTGGGGAGGATTCTGGTGATATTACCCATGCCTGGTGCAGCTTCAGAGCCTGGGTGAGCTGCCCAGGATCCCCGGACTGAGGCCCTGAGGCCTCTGAGCCTGACACCCACCCTGTTCTCCCATAGCATGGCTGATAAGAATGGAGCTCTCAAGTGCACCTTCTCTGCACCCTGCCATAGCACCAGCCTCCTGCAGGGCCTGGCCACACTTCGATCACAAGGCCAGCTCCTGGACGTTGTGCTCACAGTCAACAGAGAGACCTTCCATGCGCACAAGGTGGTCCTGGCTGCCTGCAGTGACTACTTCAGGTGAGCATAGGCCTGGAGGATGGGCTGGAGAGTACAGATTCTTCTGAGAGGGGCAAATTCAACTCTAGCTATAAAGGGATGGCATTGAGGGAGGGTGGTTGGTGTTGACCCAACATTCAGTAAACTTACCACTATTCCCAGCTTGCAACTTACTCAGACTTTTTAGGGATATTACACAGGCCAATAGAACATAACTAGGGGACAGAGTGGCCTGTGGGGACCCAATTAGCAGTTTCTGTTCTGAGGGATGGCAGGACTTGGCCAGGTTTCTACTGTGTTTTTGACACCTGTGTGAGCTGGCCTCAGAATCCAGCAGGACTGGCACATGTCCCTGCTCTTGTGATGCCTGTACTCGGGTTGAAGGACAGGAAGGACTCCCAGGCGGTGGCCCCCTAGTTTGCCAGGCTCTGTTGCAATCCCCATGTGACAGGCAAGACCTTGCTGAGTGTCTGGGTTACTCTGCTATGAAGACCCTTTTCTAAAAGTGTCATCCTAGGAGTGATTCTCTAACCCTGCTTTGCCAGTGGTGACTGAGGCGCTCCTGTGACCATGTCAGAGTCCCAGCCCAGGTGCACACCACAGGCTGCACACTCCAAGGCTAGGTGTCCAGCCCAGTGTGCCCCCAGCTGCCTGCCCTGCAGGCTCAATGAGGCCCTTCTGGGGAGCTGGAGAAACCAAGCCATCTGGGGCGCTGCTTCTATTTTTATTCTGGATTTGGGGACGGGCGGGCCGCCCCAGCCAGAAATGCCCTTTAAAGGCTCCTTTGCGCTGGCACTGCAGCGGCAAGGCCTTAAAAGGCAAAGCTCCCTCCCGTCGCAATGACTGTTTCTGCCTTCGACAGGCCAGGCCGATGGGACTCTCGGGGACAAGAAGGGGTAGAGCCCTGGGGCTGGCAGAGCGCTGCTACTGGAAGCGATATGGCACTGCTTTGTGGAGTGCTGGGCAGTTGTTCGTTGATGGTCCCAAGGCAGCATCAAGCTCAACTGTTCCTGCTCTGGGGCCTAAGCCATACTAGCGTAGTGACTGGATGACAAACATTCGTTAGGCAAATGACCAACAGAAGTTCCCTTCCGCCGTCATCCGTTATGATGTTTCGATGTATGTTGATGGCAGTCACAATTATGATGAAAGACCAGCTCACCCTCTGAGAGGAGCCTCTTATGCAACAACTTTTAGAATCTCTCATGAACTTCTAGCAGGCACTGGGATTCTTACCCCTTTTCCTGGAAGGGCCCCTCTTGAAGGCTGTGGGGTGGGGGTGCTGAGACCCATGTCCCATGCCCCAGAGCAGGACAGCCCAGCTGACAGACCTGGGGCCATTCACCAGAGGCATGGGGGTATGTCTTACAGCAGGCTGAGACTCCTGTGGGTCATTTCCAGGGGCTCCTTTCTCTGGACATATTAGTGACCCCAATAGGGGCCCCCAATAGGCACTCCAATCTGAAACCTTTATACCCTTCCCATCCCTGTGTGACAGCAGCTGAGATTCAGGCAGAGGAAGGTGGAGCCACCTGTTCAGGTGAGTGTGTTGGGGAGGTACTGGACTCTGTAAATCATGATATGTATTCCCGCAATATTTCCTGAGCTCACTGTGGAACTGGTCTTCATGGCTGGGCACTGATATGGGTTGGAAACTTTCCCCCAGAGTCAAAGCTAAGATTTGGTCTCCTCCTGCATAGCCACATCACCATGCCATGAGTGGGAGAGGTAGGGAGGGAAGGAGTTGGCCCCCAGCCTCAGAACCAGCCTACCCCAGTGCTGCATACATTTGGGTGAGGTGGGGCGGAGTCCCACAAGAGAGGCAGAGACTGCTGTTGATAGGAAGATGCATGGCTTGGGGTGGATTGAAAAACCTTTTATTTTTTTGCGTGTTTTTAATGCATACCTGGCCTGCTTTCCCCTGGTAGGCAAAGCCCTGCTTGCAGTGTCTCGGGGCCAGGCCACCCCAGTGGCCACAATGTCTGTTAGTGCCCTGAACCCACCTGCTGTGTTTCTGACCCTCAGGGCCATGTTCACAGGAGGCATGAAGGAGGCAAGCCAGGACATCATTGAATTGAAGGGCTTGTCAGCTCGTGGCCTGCGGCACATCATTGATTTTGCCTACAGTGCTGAGGTGACACTGGACCTGGACTGTGTGCAGGATGTGCTGGGGGCAGCTGTGTTCCTGCAGATGCTACCAGTGGTGGAGCTGTGTGAAGAGTTCCTCAAGGCTGCCATGAGCGTGGAGACCTGCCTGCACATTGGTCACATGGCCACCACCTTCAGCCTGGCCTCACTCAAAGAGTCGGTGGATGCCTTCACCTTCCGGCATTTCTTGCAGATCGCTGCAGAAGATGATTTCCTGCAGCTGCCACTGGAGCGCCTCGTCTTCTTCCTGCAGAGCAACCGCCTACAGAGCTGTGCCGAGATCGACCTGTTCCGAGCTGCTGTCCGCTGGCTGCAGCATGACCCTGCCCGGCGGCCACGCGCCAGCCATGTGCTCTGCCATATCCGTTTCCCACTCATGCACTCGTCTGACTTGGTAGATAGTGTGCAGACGCTGGACCTCATGGTGGAGGACGTGCTATGTCGCCAGTACCTGTTAGAGGCCTTCAACTACCAGGTGCTGCCTTTTCGGCAGCACGAGATGCAGTCCCCGCGCACGATTGTGCGCTCTGATGTGCCCTCACTGGTGGCCTTTGGTGGCACACCCTATACTGACAGTGACCATGCTGTCAGTAGCAAAGTATACCAGCTGCCTGAGCCAGGAGCCTGTCACTTCCGCGAGCTCACAGAGATGGAGGTGGGCTGCAGCCACACATGTGTGGCTGTGCTAGACAACTTCGTGTATGTGGCTGGGGGCCAGCACCTACAATATCGCAGTGGTGAGGGTGCAGTGGATGCCTGCTACCGCTACGACCCTCACTTGAACCGATGGTTGCGCTTGCAGGCCATGCAGGAGAGTCGCATTCAGTTTCAGCTGAACGTGCTGTGTGGCATGGTCTATGCCACGGGTGGCCGCAACCGGGCTGGCAGTCTGGCTTCAGTTGAAAGATACTGCCCGCGGCGCAACGAGTGGGGCTATGCCTGCTCATTGAAGCGCCGCACCTGGGGCCACGCAGGTGCCTCGGCCGGGGGTCGCCTTTACATCTCAGGTGGCTATGGCATATCAGTGGAGGACAAGAAGGCACTGCACTGCTATGACCCTGCAGTCGACCAGTGGGAATTCAAGGCACCCATGAGCGAACCCCGTGTGTTGCATGCCATGGTGGGTGCTGGCGGCCGCATTTACGCGCTGGGTGGCCGTATGGACCATATGGACCGCTGCTTTGACGTGCTAGCTGTAGAGTACTATGTACCCGAAACAGACCAGTGGACCAGTGTGAGCCCCATGAGGGCCGGCCAGTCAGAGGCTGGCTGCTGCCTGCTGGACAGAAAAATTTATGTTGTTGGGGGCTATAACTGGCGCCTCAACAATGTGACAGGCATCGTGCAGGTATATAACACTGAGACAGATGAATGGGAACGTGACCTGCACTTTCCTGAGTCTTTTGCAGGCATTGCCTGTGCCCCGGTCCTGCTGCCTCGGGCTGGAAGCAGAAGGTAGCTCCCGGAATGTCCCTTCTGCCCCCCGCCACACACACACACACACACACACACACACACACACACACACACCCATGACCTGGCTGCATGCTGTTCTTGCTATGGGTTTGGCAAGCACGTCTCCTATAGAGAACCTTGGGCCCCCTCCCTGTGAGCTGGCTGTATAGTTCTGTTGTGTTGATAACACTTCTTCCTAGGGTCCTTCCTCCCCAAAGCAGATCTTGGCTCTCTGCCTGCCCAGGGAGTCTGCCAGTGAGGAGGCTGATGTGTGTGGCAGAAAACTTGAGCCTGAGGCAGTTTCCTCATCTGCACAGGATCCTCATTCATGGGTTGGAATAATGGATCTCTTTGGGGTATTGTTTTGCCCTACTTCTTCCATCCCTCAGTCCAGCAGTCTCAGATGTTCAAATGCAGGCTCATTAATGTCAATCCAAATTCATAGTATGCCACTCTCCCCATCTCAAGTTTCTTGCCCAAGTTTATTGCGCATGTGTATTTTGTTTGCTTGTTTTTGTTAGTCCACACCCAAGGATATTTTTTCCATTGATTTTTAGAGAGTGGAAGAGAGGGAGGAGAGAGAGAGAGAAGGAGAAACATTGATGTGAGAGAGACACATCGATTGATTGTCTCCTGCATGCACCCCAACCAGGGCTAGGGAACAAACCTGCAAACCAGGAACCAAACCCACAACCTTTTGGTGTATGGGCTGATGCTCTAACCACAGAACAATTGTGGCCAGGGTATACACATGTATTTTTAAACTAGAGACCCAGTGCATAAAGGAGAATGTCCCTCAGCTGTGCCTGTGCCACATGATCAGGGCCTATGGGGGCTTCCCTTCCCCTGGCTGCCAGCAGGCCCCCCCCCACTGCCACTACTTGCCAGCTCTGGCGCTGCCCCTCACTTCTCCCCTTCTCCCCATCACCCATCGTCTCCCTCTGCAGGGGACAAGCATGGGGTGCGATTGCTTGGCTGGCCTGCCCCTCCCTTTGTGGGGCTCCATGATTGATGGCTCTGCAGAGGCCGGCCCCGTCCACCCACTGCAGTGCTGCTGGCCAAGTAGCCTGGGCCTCTCTCTGTGGGACAATAGTGGGGCTCAGGCCCATCCCTCCTGACCAATTGCATTGCACCCGCCTTGGCTGGCCTGTCACCAGTGCGTGTCATAGCATGGTCTTCCAGAAGGTCACCTGGACCGTTGTTCTGCTGTTCGGTTGATTTGCATATTACGCTTTTATTATTATAGATAACTGCACCCTCCTTTTCTGGAGCTGGAGGGGCTCAGAAGCACCCAACTTGTATTGATAACCAGAGGACAGTTCTGTCTCCCCAATAGCCTAAGCTGCTGAATGGGAGAGGGCTGCATAGGAGGGTTCAGTGCTTGTTCCTATTCCTGTCCTTCGTCTGACCATCTCAGGGTGTTTTGTTCATTCGCTTTCAGGAGGAGAAACCACAGCTTCCAGAGCTGGTCCTCATGGATGTTGGGCCTTCCACTGGGCACTGAGCCACATAGAGGCCCCTAAGGAGAACTGGGCTGATATGTCCCTGTCCCACAGATAAAGGAGGATATTGCTTTAGAATCCCAGTGCATCTGCACTCCACAGGTCTGTTCAGGATTTTCATTTCATCCACTCTCCAGCCCTGCACTCCTTCTTTGTCCTGTGTTCAGGGTGAATGAAGTGCCACCTGGCCCAAGGCTACCAGCTGGGAGTCAGTAGGCAGGAGCCTCTTTCTTCAAGGGCTTCATGGCATCTCCAGCCACATTTGTTTTGGTGTCTAAATCTTTTTATTGTTCCATTTTGCTTTTTTTTTTTAAGAGGCCAGCATTGCTGCCTTATAAATGGGATTTATACCCTTGGGGCAACTTAAAGTGTCTCTTCTGCTGCTAACAGACGATTGATGTCATGTTTCTGTGACCCACTCGCTGTGTGTAGAATTAACCTCATACCTTAGCAGACGTCGTCTCCTAATATTTTCCTTGTATTTAATAAAAATGTTATGGTGAAAAGATGGAGCAGGCCCAGTGCCGAGTTTGTGGAGCCTGATAGGTCACAGATTCCTCCTGTCCTCTGTGCATTTGGGGCCCCCTCTTCCACCTCACCCTTTCCCATCCTTGCAGAAGAGCTGGAAAAGGTCCAGTCTTTAGCTCAGGGATGTGAGTGAGGGCAGCAGGAAGTGGGGCCAGTTCTTCTACTAGATGCTGGGAAGACAGAGGGCAAACTTCGTGGCCTCCAGCAACTTTCCAGGCTGTTCTATGTGCTGGTGGTCTGGCCCCCTGCCACCAACCAGCCTTCAGTCCTGACGGGTTCTGTCTCCATCTGCTCAGTTCTGGGGTGCAAGATCAGGTGGCTGTGGAGCCCCTCTCCCCAGAGGCTGCAATGCAGAAGAGAAAGGTCAGGCCTAAAGAAAGCATGAAGTCATTACACTCCCATAGGGGCCCAAGAACTCCATAAGTTGCCCCAGTCCTTGCTTTTGTGGCAGCCTCACTGTGAATGGGGCTGTACTTTGGTAGAGACTGCCTTCTTGTTCATGTACAGCTTTCTGAGAGGGGAGGCTTCCAGGTCACCCTCAAAACATACCACAGGCCTGGTGCTCCCATCCAGCAGGCATGGGGCCTCCAGGGTGAGGCTGAGTTGGGATGCAGTGCTGAAATAGGAACTTGGTTGGGAACCAGGAAGGAGCCCATGCTTTCAGGGGCATTGAAAGGAAAGTAGTAGTCCTTGGGGACTTACCAGAACATTTGGCCTCTTCTCACCTCCCTAACCTGAGCTTCCCCAAGAGAACCCTTTTCTGCTAGAGGCACGGCCCCTTCAGGGGGCAGTGAGAAGCCTTTGCCAGCTACAAGTTCCCCCAGATCAGCTCACACCTCAGAACATCTTGTCCCCAATGAGCTGGCAGGGGTGCTGGTGCAGGGTGGAGGGGGTGCTGCCGTATCTAACCAGTCGATTGTGCGTAACCGTCTGGGCTGGTTCATGGAATGTTCTCGGGGGCCCTCTACCCCTCCTTCTCCATTCACCCCCCCGGAAGAAAGGAAAATTATTTTTTGTATTGTAAACTTTAAACACGAAAAAGCTGTTTTTAATTTAGCAGAAACTGGCTTGAAACTTTGTGAATGTTTGTGTCCTTTGGAGAAAGGCAGAACATGTGTACCCATACACAGAGGCTTGCGCGCGAACACACACACACACACACACACACACACACACACACACACCACACGCTTACTCAGGCATACCTGCACACACGTGCTTGCTCATACACAGTTGAACAAATAGCTGTGCTCATGCCCCTGGACCAGCCTGGCTCTTTCTGTGTGGCTCCCTGAAGGAGTCTGCAGCCTATCACCTTATCACTTCCTTTCACCTTTCGCCCAGGGCAGCATCCACTGTGCAGAAGGACCGAGCTTGGGGAAAGCCGTCTCCTTCCAGATGGCCTGCTTCCCCACCTCAGGCTCCTGGAGCCTCCCTCTGCACCTGGGCTGGGGTTGTGGGAAAACGCTGTCTCCAGGGACAGTGGGATGCAGGCCCGTGAGAGGGAGGCCAAGTGTGACTTCTGGGGCCTTTCAGCCAGTAAGGGCCAAAGGGGCCTCTGGGGAGCCGTGTGAGGTGGGAATCTGCCCCAGACCTGGCCAGTTTGGAAATCTGCCCCTGGCTTTGTGTCCTGGAATGTAGCTACAGCTCCTCTGTTCTCACGGCCCCAGAGATTTCCCTTCTCATGGTGGAGTCTCCGCGCACGGGTTTTATTAGGGGCACCTGGCCGTGTGTCCCAGGAGGCGCAGCCAGGAATGTTTGTTACACAAATGAGAAGTTCTGGGTGGGGAGGTAGGAGCAGAGCCTCATCTACTCTAGTGTCTGTGGGCGCTATTCGTGGACCCCAAGGGCAGATGGTCCACGAGACCATGCTCCCCACACAATAAGACCTCAGCTTAACTCTGGGCACATGCCCAGATTGCGGATTCTATCCCTGGTCAGAGTGCAGGCAGGAGGCAACTGATAAATGTTTCTCACATTGATGTTTTTCTCTAAAATCAATATATTTTTTTTAAAGAAAAGACCCCAGCTTAATTCTTGTGACTGACCTACTGTTGCTATTCTGGCAGCCATTTCTTCCTCCTCACCCAAAAAGCCTTGATTTGGCACCAGCAGCAGTGTGCCTAGGCTTGGGTGAGGGTTAATTTAGGATTTGGCTCAGCATTTTTTTTTTTTTTTTTTTTGGTAATGCCTTTTGCGGGGATTGTTTTCAGCCTGGGCAAATTTCCCAGCTCAGGCCAAGCTTTAAGGGAAGATCTGAGATGGGGGTTTCTGGTCATGGAAAAGGCCTTATTGCCCCCTTAAATCCCTTAATGCTTCCTATGAGGACAGTATGCAGGAGTTTCTGCAGCCCTCTTGTGGCCATGAGGAGCAAATTAAGAGAAGTGCAGAGGCTGCCTCCCAGAGCCCTGAAATCATGAAGCCACCATTTCTACCCTGGAACCTCTGATCTCCAGACTCTTATTTTCTGAGAATCACAATTGTCTGTATTGCTCAAGAGTCTTAGTATCTTAAGATACTAGTGGTCAGCTATTCTATTATTTGCAACCCAAACACTTAACAAAATTATAATGTAGAGGTAACAGATGCTGGGATTTCCCAATCTTATGTAAGTCAGGGATTTTATTTGCAAACAACAGAAACTGGCCAATTTCAATAGCAAAGATGTGCTTTGGAGAGCTGTTGGGTTGTTCACTGAAGTGGCAGGAAGACTGGAAAATCAGGCTCCGAAAACAGTAAGAATCAAGGTGGCAAAGCAGCCGGGGTGATCAGCTGAAATCAGGTCAGGAGACTGACTGGTGAGGACGCTTCTGCCACCACCACAGAATCCAGATGTCTCAATTGGCAGTCATCTGCCCTTGGCACTCAGCCATAGCTGTCCCTGGAAACGATACTTCTGCCTTGATGCTGTTTCTTTGCATCACTTTTTCCTGAGTGGAAACATCCTATTGGCCTAGTCCAGTGGTCGGCAAACTCATTCGTTAACAGAGCTAAATATCAACAGTACAATGATTGAAATTTCTTCTGAAGCAAAGTTTTTTAAACTTAAACTTCTTTTAATGCCACTTCTTCAAAATAGACTTGCCCAGGCCATGGTATTTTGTGGAAGAGCCACACTCAAGGCGCCAAAGGCTGGCATGTGGCTCGAGAGCTGCAGTTTGCCGATCATGGGCCTAGTCCATATCCTGTGCCAACCTAGCTGCCTGGATCCCCAGGAAAGTGAGTATGTGAGTGTGCTAGTCAGCTGCTGACAACATGTAACAAACAACCCAAGTCTTAGTGGCATGCAAAAATAAATGGCTGGGCCCTGGCCGCATTGCTCAATGGTTAGAGCGTTGGCCTGTGCACCAGAGTTCTGTATTCGATTTCCAGTTAAGGGTTTTGGGTTTTGGCTTCAATCCCCAGATCTGGTCAGGGCACATGCAGGAGGCAACCAATCCGTGTGTCTCACATCAATGTTTCTCCTCTCCTCTCTCCCTTCCCCTTCTCTTCTCTCTCCCTCCCTCCCTCCCTTTCTCTATCCTTCCCATCCTTCCCTTCTTTCTCCTTTCTAAAAATTAATGGAAAAAATATCCTTGGGTGAGGGCTAACAAAATAAATAAAAAATAAATGGGTGGTTTTCCTGTATCTGTGACTCAACTGGGATGCCTATTCTATGATGCCCTTAAATTGAGCAGCTCTGCTTCTAGATGCAAGGCTGTGGAGTAGCAGGGTGGGGTAGGGTGAGGGGGTGCATAGCCCGACCTGTCTTCATCCTCCGACGAGCAGCCAGGTCAGGTAAAGTTCTCCCAAAATGGTGCCAGAGGATAAGTGGAGTCATGTGAGGCCTCCTAAGGTTCAGATTCGGAACTTGTATACTGATGCTTCTGCCCATATGCCATTAGCCAAAGTAAATGACATGGTCAAGCCCCAAATCAGGCCTGGGAAAGATCCTCCTTCTTACAAAGGAAGGATGCACAATGGTGTGGCACGGGACGGGACACAGGAACAGATGGGGAACTGAGGCGCCCAGTTTGATCCAGCAAACTGTTGACTTTGGGGCTTTTGTTGTCAGTGGGGGGCTGACTTCCCATGGTGGGAACTTTCTAGGCTTGGATGCTGGGCTTCCAGAAAGAAAAACTCACACTGGGCCACCAAAATAAAAGCCAGTGCCCCCTGAAGGTCAGGAATTATCTTTTGTCACGTAGGTTGGGACTATAGATGTTCGGGTTTTGGGATAGTGGGAGGGGTGCTGTGTGAGGGAGTTCAGTTGCAGCTCAGCCAAGTATCTGCATTGTGTTGTCACTTCATGTCCCTCTGCATGGTGGTTGCAGGGGAGGAACTGGACTGCTTGCCCTGCCCCACCTGCCATCCCCTAGGTTCCTGCTCCTGTCAGCTCCAGCCTCTTGCTACTCTCCTTGACAATCCTGCCCTGTCTCACCCTTTACCCCACACTCAGCCCGGAAATGTGGAGACAGGGACCTTTGTCCTCATCTAACCTCTTCAATTGTAAGGAGTGAGCACGGTGTCTGGCATTTATGGCTTCTATTGGCTGGTTCTTCCTTTCACATCATAATTAAACCTGGCCTTACCTTTCAAAACTCTGATGAAGGTCTCATTTGGAAGTCAAAGATAGGCCCTGGATGGCTTTCCTCTTTGCCTTCCCACCCCCATGGCCCAAATTCACCTCCATGCAATGTGTGTATCTCAGATTGACAAAGATTCCATATAAGGCAGTGCAGAAAAGCAAGGCATGAAAACTCACATCTCCAGGTAGGGGTTGCTTCCCCTAACAGTTATTGTGTGTTGGTGAGGAAGCAGGCACTAAGCTAAGTGCTTTATTTTCATTATCTATTTAATCTCCCAAGAACCTGCTATGAGGATTGCCACTGTTCACATTAAACATGGGTGGACAGGACAGCAAGACATTGAGACATGAAGTCACTTTCCTGTTGTTACACAGCTGGAGAATCAGCAAGGACTGGGCCATTCGGAAGTGCTCAGCATAGATTTTCATTTAGTTTGCATTTAGAGACTTTATGATGAGGGGTATTATGGTCTGGGTGCAGGGAAAAGGGCATTCTAGACAGGACGACAGCCTGAGCAAAGGCCCTGAGGCAGGATGCAGCAAGGCTAAAGTGGAGGACATTAGAAAGGGAAGGGTGGGAGATGATGCTGAGGAAACTGACAAGGAACCAATGGAGCCAGGCAGATCTATGGAGCAGATGAGAGAAAATTAAATCCTGGAAGCAGCAGGAAGTGGCTTATAAGGACCCACCTCTTAGCTTACATTTGGCTGTGCTCTAACTAAAGTGAAACTATTTAACAATTGGACACTCCCAGCCCCTTTGGTCAGAACTGGCCAGAGAAGGACCTAGGACTGGGTGAGCCTAGAGTGAGGAACACAGCTCTCCTTAGGGGATAGGATAGTCTTTCTGGAGGAGGGATGAATAGGAGTTTCCCAGCAGAAAAGGATTCATTGAACAAACACTTCCTAATTACCCCACGGTGCCTTGTCTTATGTTAGCTCTGGGGACCCAGGAAAACAGAATGAACAGACAATTATAATATGAGACCGAAAGTACTCAGAGCCTTAAAGGGAAGAGAATAAGTCTTAAAAGCAGGGAGCTGGGTTTGTCTGTGTCCTTTCTGCATCACACATGGAACTCTAGAGTGGTGGTGTTTGGCTTTTGATCTCAGCTCAGTCTACAGCTAGCAGACAGAAGTCTGGATACAGCTGCCTTTAAAGAGTGGGATGTTTCCTCGTCATGGGAAACACACAGGGGCACACTTCAGATAGGGCCCTCAGGGAGGGTCTCTTAGAGGAGAGGCCTGAAAGATGAGAAGGTGCCAGCTATGAAGGATCTGGGGGCAGTGGAAAGCAGTCTGGGAAAAAGCAGTAGTATGTACAAAGATAGTATGAATGGCTGGGGTTGGGGGGTCAATTGGGAAAAAAAGGAATCATATGTAAAACTTTAGACAAAAAAAACAAACAAAAACAAGCAGGGAGGGGGGCATGAACCTCATGGGTCACTGGGAAGATGGTGGATATTTTCCCCAAGTGTGATGGGGACTATGAGATCCACCTCAGTTTACAAAGACCACAGGGTGCTCCGAAAAGCCCTACCTCGGCCACACTGGGTGGCAGCAGCTTTCTTTGATGAACTAAGAAAGTGAAAACATCAGGTCTGGGTTCTTCCTGGGTCACCAAATGCCTCTATCTCACCCTCCTCAGTACTAAGGGTCAATGGAGTCGGAGGAAGGCTTCGGTCAAGTTCTGGCCATTGTGCAATGAGTAGGCTCGTGGCTTCCTCTGACTCATCACCAGGGTTTAAGATGGATTTTGTTACTGCTGGGGTGAGCATGAATGGGGATGAATAGGGTGAGCACTGGTACCTCACCTCTGCCCTGGGGCCATTGCCCAGTTTTGTGACCTCATAATCCCTCCCTCCTTCCCCCCTCCCCCCAAATCTCTTTCTGTGCCCGGAAACCAGCTTAGTGCAGACATATGGAAGTGATCAGGGTAACCAGCATCTTTTGAGCACTTATGAGCCAAGCACTTGACTCATGTTAATCTCATTTAAAAGGTATAAAACCCAGTGCAGAGAAGGAAGCTGAGCTCTGCTGTCAGGCCTGAGTTCTAGTTCTTGCTCTGGCTCTTCACTTGCTATGGGGCAGTTGCCATCAATGTGGTCTCTATTTACTTTCCAATCTCACAAGATAGTGGGAGGACTGAAAAGCACTTTTGTAGAATGCCCAGCCCTACACTTGACTCCCAGAAACTGCAGTCTATTGGTGCCAGGGACAGAAAATGGACTTCAAATCGACTTCAGCAAAATAGAGAATTAGCTGACACACTGAAAAGGCAGGACTATTTTTTTAATCTTCACCCGAGGATATTTTTCCATTGCTTTTAGATAGAATGGGAGGGAGGAAATGAGGGGGAAAAGAGGGAGGGAGGGAGGGAGGAAGGGGGGGAGAGAGAGAGAGAGAGAGAGGAAGAGATGAAAGTGACACATCAATTGATTACCTTTTGCACATGCCCTGGCCTGGGCTGGGGAATGAATCTGCAATACAGGTACTGCTGACTGGGAATCAAATCCTAGACCCTTTATTGAGCAGGCCAATGCTCTAACCACTGAACCACACCGACCTATCTTAAGACATGGTTGGATCCAGGAGTTTAGACAGTGTCTCTCTCTCCTCCTTTGTCTCTGTTTTCCTCTGTGTGGATTCACTCTCTTGGCCTATTTCTCTTCAAGTAGTGACCTCTGGCACTGGAGGCTTGTGTTATCCTTCAAATTAGCCACCCAAGCAAAGAAGGCTCTACTGATTGTGCAAGGCTTCCAACTTGAGAAGAGGTATTTGTGGGAAGAAGCAGTTGGTAAAACCAGTGTCATTCACATCTCATGGACTGAAAGTCAGAATGAGTGTTCCCTGTAGAGCAGTTAGTTGTTGATACCCAAAAGGAGGCAGATACTGGTTAGGCAAAAATGCTAAAGTTCATGATGTTTCTCAAAACCATACGAACAAGGAGGATAAAATGGAGCAGTGTCAGTGCCCAGGCCACTCCAAATTAAAACCTATGTGTGTATATATATTTAATATGGACATTTAATTAAACAGTTGGAAAGTGGAACTAAAAGCATATTCGGAAAAAGTCATTGTCTCCCTGAATGTCCACTGGGGTTTACCCTCAGCCATTCCTGGCTCTAGTAAAAAAGTGTATTTTTTGTGCAATTGCAACTGCCCACATCCCCTTGGTTGCCCCTCCTGGCTTCACCCTGCCCATGCCTGAGAATCCCTAGGCTGTCCTGAATATAAACCTTTGATATGGTGGTTGGGGTCCCTCTGCTTAGGGAGACTCAGCTGGGTGTGAAACAAAACCCCTCTTGCTTCACTGGGTCATCATCCCTCTATCATCTGGGAGCAGTGGTCAGCAAACTTAGTTAACAGAGCCAAATTTCAACAGTACAATAATTGAAATTTCTTTTGAGAGCCAAATTTTTTAAACTTAAACTTCTTCTAATGCCACTTCTTCAAAATAGACTCACCTAGGCCGTGATATTTTGTGGAAGAGCCACACTCAAGGGGCCAAAGAATCGCATGTGGCTCTCGAGCCACAGTTTACCGACCATGAGTCTGGGAGACTCTAGTATCCCATTCACTACTGGTCTGAGTGGGATTCCTGGACTTTTCCTTTAGTGCCTCATGACAAAATCTTGAGCAAGACTGCACTGGAGCAATTCACAGAGAGGAGACTGCAGCTCTGTAGTTCTGGTTCTTTGGGATTAAGGATCCAGAGAATAGGAACTAGTACAATGTGAGGTAACAGGGAAATAAAGGTATCACAAAGGACAGGCCTTAGCTCAAATGCCCTCTTCCCCCAGCCTTCCCTGATGGTGGTGGTGGTAGGAACCTCCCTCCCTAACATCACCCCCTGCCAGCCCAACACTGAATACTTTTTTAAAAAATATTCTTTTCTTAAAGGTACATTTATTGGTTTCAGACAGGAAGGGAAAGGGAGAGAGAGAAACATCCATAATGAGAGAGAATCATGGATTGACTGCCTCTTGCACGCCCTCCGCTGGTAATGGAGCAACCTGGGCACGTACCCTTGACCAGGAATCGAACTTGGGAACCTTCAGTCCACAGGCCGATGCTCTATCCACTGAGCCAAGCCGGCTGGGGCCCATCACTAAATACTTTGAAAAAAATTTTTTTATTGATTTCAGAGAGGAAAGATGAGGGAGAGATAGGAATATCAATGATGAGAGAGAATTATTGATTGGCTTCCTCCTGTACTCCTCTACTGGAGGTCGAGCCTGCAACCGGGCATGTGCCCTGACCAGGAATCTGGACCATGACCTCCGGGTTCATAGATCAATTCAATGTTCAACCACTGAGCCACGTCAGCCGGGCAAAATGTTTTTACTTTTAAAGTAAATAATTTACTTTCTTTAAAGTAAATAATTTATTTTTCAATCACAGATGACATAGAACATTAATTTCAGGTGTACAACATAGTGATTAGACATTTATATATCCTATGAAGTGTTCACCCCAATAAGTCTAGTACCCATCTGATACCATACAGATATTACAATATTATTGACAATATACTTTATGTTGTACTTACATCCCGCTATTTTTATAACGGGCAATTTGTACTTAGTTACTTTCAGCTAGTCCTCTCAACCCTCCTCCCATCACTGAATTATTTTCTCCATCACATTTATCTCTATTTGAAAAAAATTCTTGGGTCATTTGTTGGTGACCCCTGCCCGACTTTGCATCTCATGAGGGCGTCTGCCTGGCACATACTGGCTCTCCATAAGTATTCGTTCAGTGATTGAATGCAGGAATTAGCAACGTCCTGAACAACTCTCGAAGCTGAACTGACCCGAGCCCAGGTTCAGCCTCAGGGTGCTCCCTGTCCTTGGAGGGTGCTGGCCCCGTCCTTGAAAGGGTCTCGGTCTGACTGTAGCCCTCTAGGAGAATCCAACGGCCGCTGTCCAGCGGGCCAGGAGGAAGCCCACTGCGTCTGCGCCGAAATTTCCATCCGCTTGCCCCGTGGGTCGCGACAGCGCTGGCTAAGCGAGCGCATGCGCCATCACCCCCGCCGCGCGGGAGGTGCCTGCGTTGCTCTCCCGGCCGCCGCTGCGCCTGCGTGTCGCCCGCCGCCCGCGGGCCTGGCCGGCGCATGCGCGGTGGCACTGACGGGTGGGGGGGCTAAGGAGGTGGAGGAGGAGGAGGAGGAGGCGGAGGAGGAGGAGGAGGAGGTGGCGGCGAGAAGATGGCGACTTCGAACAATCCGCGGAAATTCAGTGAGAAGATCGCGTTGCACAACCAGAAGCAAGCAGAGGAGACCGCGGCCTTCGAGGAGGTCATGAAGGACCTGAGCCTGACGCGGGCCGCGCGGGTGAGGGGGCTGCCGCGCCGACCCCCTCAGGGCCGAGAGGGAGGAGGAGAAGGCGCGTGTCCAGCGCGTGCACCGGGCGGGGGCGCGCGGCGGGGGCGGGGCGCGCGGCGGGGCGGGGCTTGGCCTGGCCCGAGGGGACAGGTGCCCTGGCTCCTTGGGCGTCGTGGGCGGGATTGGTGCCCACATAATCGGTATCTGTTGGGGGACAGGTGATCTCACATCATTGCTGCCTGGAGGGGCAGGGGTCTCCATGTCATTACTACTTGGAGGGAACAGGTGCCTCTACATCACTGTTACCTAACGGAGACAGTGTCTCAACATCATTGCTACCTGAGAGGGACAGGTACCCTCACATCATTGTTATCTGGAGGGGCAGGGATCTTTATATCATTACTACCTGGAGGGGACAGGTGCCTCTACATCATTGTAGCCTCATGGTGACAGGTGTTTTTACATCTTTGCTGTCTGAGGGGGCTAGGTGTTCTCATGTTACTCTCTACCTAGGGGTGACAGGATGACACTGAGGTATATGAACTGGGCGTTGCTTGAAAGCATCACTGGCACATGGGGACAGTCGATATGTGCTCCCATATTGTTACCTGAGGGGACAAATGATCCCACATTGTTACTACTTGAAGGGACAGACGCCTGTCCCTACATCATTGGTGCCTTGCCTTATTTCCTGGGAGCCTCTGGAAGGACACGTTGCCTGCTTGCAGACCTGAAGTGGAAGAGACCTTTTAGACTCCATAGGGAAAGGTTAGATGCCCTCCCCTGTGGGGACTTGAAGCAGGTCAGGAAGTCAGATGTGCTCGGTTCTAGAGTTTGGAGTGGAGACAGCTGCCCCTTCTCTGTGCAGCCTATATGGTGGGGACCAGGTGATGTTCCTCCCACGGAGACAAAGGACAGCTACACACAGATGCCCCCTGGCCCTTCGGAACAGGGTGGAGGGTCAGGTTTCCTCGGGTAGCTGGGTGGGTTCGGTGTGTAGAGGCAGGCCTGGTTATCTGCTAACCTCACCTGGGAAACCATTGTGGGCCTGGAGCGTGGGCTTGGTTGGGGCTGAGGTTAGTGGCCTGGCTTTTCTCCTGGGCCTCAGCTCTCTGGCTGCCTAATCGCAGCAAAGTATTGAGCTCCTCGGGCCTTATGTTCTTTATGAAGTGTGTCTAGCAAGCCCTTCTTCATGGGTCAGAAGGCAAGATGCTTTTTCACAGGTATTGGTAATGTCTGCTGTATTCCTCAGAACAATGGGATCCCCACCCTGCACCTTGGGGTTCAGAGTGGATTTGACACCCACCTTACTGGTTTCTGGATTTGGCCACTGATCTGACATTTCAGGCAGACATACCTCTGTGACTTCAGCTTCAATCTGATTTCTCAGATGAAATTTTCAGGTCATGTTATTTTCTCATTTTCACTGTGAGATAGTGACCTTATAGACTAATATGTGTCTTCCTTTCCATGCATGTATTTGGCACATATTGGTTAGGTGTTCACTGTCAGCTAGGTGCTTCCTGTCCCTACTCTAGCAGCTCATGTTCTCACTCAGGACATAGAGGAAGAGATGGTTAATGAATGAATGAATGAATATGAGCAACTGGGTTGACCCCATAAGTCAGGGTTTCTGAGGGTAGGAGTGTCCATATCATGTTGTCTCCAGCATGTAGTGTGTTCTAGCACAAGTAGGTGTCAAATGTATATAGTATGACAGGAAGAAGCGGGTTGTGTGAAATTCATGCCTGTCTTCATGACTGGAGGTCTTGTTTCTGCCTTGGGGTTAGAAATGAATTATTGTTGAAAGGGTTTCTTTAACAGCTTTATTGAGATATAGTTCACATAACATATAATTCACTTGTTTAAAGCATACAATTTAGTGGGTTTTAGTGTATTTATGGAGTGTGCAATCATCTCCACTGTCTAATTCCAATAACATTTTCATCTCCTCCCAAAAGAAACCTGGTATGATGAGTAGTTAGTCCCATTTCTTCCTCTGCCAGCTGCTGGCAACCACCAATCTGCTTTCTCTTCCTATGCACTTATCTGGACATTTCATGTAAATGGGATCATACACTATGTGGCCTTTTGTGGCTGCCTTTTTTCAGCATGATGTTTTCAAGGTGCATGCATGTTGTAGCATGAATCAGAAAACTCAATTCCTTTTTATGGCTGTATAATATTCCATTGTTTGGATGTTCTACATTTTGTTTATCTATTCATCCAGTGATGGATTTAGAAAAGATTTTTAAGATACAGGGATAGCATTTATCTCAGCCCTAGTAACCATTTTTTCCTCCCTCTCTTTCCTCCATCTCTCTGTTATCTTCCTTTCCTTCAGGATTTGGGGAGGTGGGATGGGCACGGTATCCAGGCAGAGATGAGCTTACACTGGGTTTTAGAGACAGAGCAGTGTTCTCTGCTGGGGGCACTTCTGCCCCCTAAGGCAATGCCTGGAGACATTTTTAGTTGTCTTTACAGGGTGGGGAGGGGATGCTACTGGTATATGGTGGGTAGAGAAGAGGGATGCTGCTCACGGATGGCCCTACCACAGGAGTGAGTGATCTGGCCCTAGAGCCCAGAAATGTTCAGTTTGGAGGAAACCCTGAGTGGGCTGGGGTGCAGCCTTTGCACCTGGGCAGATAGAGCTCAAAGCTCTGCCCCTATTTTTACTGCTGTGCCACCTGGGAGGGCTGATGGCTTTTCTCGAATCTAGGACCAGGATTGACAAGCTTCTTCCCAGCCTTTTGGCCATTGCCTGAGCCAAATGGCATTTCTGCAGTACCTGGTGTGGGTGAGTGAACTCACTTGATAAGGCTTCCTTCCTGCCCTCACTCTGTGGCTGCAGCCTTCCCTCACTATCTCCCTCTGCAGTAGACACCTTGGTTTCACCTGCGCATGCTAACAGATAGGGCATGGCCCTGTTGGTAGCTGCTCCGCTTCAGTGAATTCTGCAGGATAGCTTGCCCACTCTTAGAGTGCGCAGGGCCACTCGTGTTTCTACGTGTCCGCACACGGTCCTCAGTGGTGATGGAATGCTCGCAGTGAAAGGCCAGTCAATAGACATTTGGTGTGATAAGCAAATCAACACTGTCACCTTCCTGGGGAGCAGGGACACAAGGGCCAGGTTGAGTGGGTCGGGGAAACCACTTTTGTATTGTAGCACAGAGAGGTTGGGTGTATGAGTGTTCCTCTCCCATCCTGAGACTTGGATCCCATGATATGCAGGGAAGGGCTGTGGTGCTCTGCTGTGTGACTTTGAGTAGGTTGTTTTTTTTTTTTTTACTTTGTTTTGTTTTGTTAATCCTTACCTGAGGATGTTCTTTCCATTGCTTTTTTAGAGAGAGAGTGGAAGAGAGGGAGTAAGGGGGAGATAGAGAAAGAGAGAGAGAAACATCAATGTGAGAGAGGTATATCAACTGGTTGCCTCCCCCATGTGCCTTATTCAGGGGGATGGGAGGGAATCTGCAACCCAGGTATGTGCTCTTCACTGGGAATCGAACTCAATCCTTTGGTGCCTAGACTGAGTCACATTGGCCAGGGCAGATTTTTTATATTTTCAATCCTGATCTATAAAGTTGGGGTAGCATTTTTGTTCCAATATAATGACATTTTTGATTGTCCAGTATGACCCAGGGATCATGTTGGGTGTGTAATGTAGCATACAGAGCATTAAGGGTCGTGCTTTTGGGGAGTGGGTGTGATTTTAATGGGGACAGGAGAGAATCACTGCAAATGCACCAAGCACAGGCTTTCAGAGAGAAGAAGCAGGGTGATGTGGATTGACTGGAGTGGTCAGGGGGGAGTGGAGGCTAACACCTGGACAGTGAGGCAGGGCCCTCTATGCCGGTAAGAGCACCCCAGCTGTAGGACAGACAGATGCAAGGCCTTGGGTGGGGAAGGTTTGACAAAGTTAAGGACAGATCAGAGGACAGAGAGGCTGGCTTGTGGAGGGAGTGAGAGAGGTAAGGCTGGAGTAGCTCTGGGAACCTGTATTCCACCTGAGTGAGGGGTGTTTGATGGTTAGAAGCCTGAGCTGCTACTTATTTTTTTCAGTAGCTGTATTGAGATATAATTCCCAATACACCACCCCACCCATTTAAAATGCACCATTCAGTGGTTTTTAGCACTTTTACCATGTTGTGTAACCATTACTTTTATCTAGTTCCAGAATATTTATGCCACCCCAGAAGGAAACCATGTCCCCATTAGCAGCTATTCCTCATTACCCAGCCTCTGGCAACCATTAATCTGCTTTCTATCTCTATAGATTTGCCTGTTCTAAACATTTCACATCAATGGAATCATACACCATGTGGACTTTGGCGTCTGGCTTCTTTTACGCTGCATGATACTTTTGAGGTTCATCCATGTTCTAGGGTATGTCAGTACTTGAGTCCTTTTTATGGCTAAGTAATATTCCATTGTGTGGATGGACCACATTTTGTTTATCTTTTATCAGTCAATGGACATGTGTGTTGGCCATTGTGAATAATGCTACCATGGATATTTATGTCCAAGTGTTTGAGTGGATGCAGGTCTTCCTTTCCCTTGGGTGTACACCAAGGAGTGGAATTGCTGGGTCATATGGTAAGTCTCCATTTAACTATTTGAGGGTATTATCTGTTCTACAAAGATGGGTGTGAGCTGAACTGGCAATGGGATGAGAGGGGAGGGCAGCAGATAGTGTGAGAGGCCACTGTAACATCTAGGTTAGGGACTTCTGGGGTGGGTAGCTTGAGCAGGATCAGTGGATTTTGGTGGTATTTTGGCATCAGAGGCAAAATATGTGCAGGTGGATTGCATGTGGGGTGTCATCTTCTTGCCAGAGGCTCAGGACACAGGAGGCTCTGAGCATCCCAGGGAGCAGCCCCAGGGCCAGAAAAAGCCTGTGTGCAAAGCAGTCCATGTGGCTTGGCTTGACTGCAGATCTGGCTGCACTAAAGGAAGTGGGGGTGTTCTTCTGGCTCTAACCTGTGATAGGGGTAGCTCTGCTCAGGCTGGAGGAAAGCACAGTGGTGAGCTGAGCATGAAGACCGCCCACAGTCCTGGCCCCAGTCCTGGCTTTGGCATCCTTTGCCTCTGCCGGCTGTTCCAAGTGTTTGGTACCATCTGTAGCTTCCACGTATGCACACACGCAGGACTCCATGAGCTGCTCTGCTGAGAGGATGGGGAGCCATCCCCTGCCTCAAGAAAACCCAGCAGCCTCAGTGCTCTCTTGGTTATAAATTGTATGCATTGAACCTTAAGAATATATGCCCATGTCCTGACCCCCAAAACCTGTGACTGTCATCTTATTTGGAAAAGAAATCTCTGCAGATGTAATTAGTTTAATAATCTTGAGATGTGATCATCCTGGGCCTAGGGTGCTCTTAAATCCAATGACTGGTGACTTTATCAAAAGAGGAGAGGACAGAGACACATAGGGAAAAGGTCATATGACAATGATGGCTAAAACTGGGGTGATGTAGCCACAAGCCAAGGATGCCGAGAGCCCCAGAAGCTGGAAGAGACAAAGAAAGATCTCCTAGAGCCTCCTGAGAGAGTGTGTGGCCCTGCAGACACCTGTATTTTATCGATTTCAGAGAGGAAGGAAGAGGGAGGGGGAGAGAGAAACATCAGTGATGAGATAGAATCATTGATCCGCTGCCTCCTGCATGCCCCACATGTGGGATCAAGCTCGCAGCCTGGGCATGTGCCCTGACCAGAAATGGAATCATGACCTCCTTTTCAAAGGTTGATGTTCAACCATTGAGCCATGCCGGCTGGGCTGACACTTGTGTTTTAGACAACTAGTCTCCAGAACTATGAGAGTATACATTCTTGTTGTTTTACCTGATTGGTGATCATCTCTAATGGTAAACCTGGGATAATGTCCCCCAGGCTGAGAGCCTGTAGGGTCCAAGTACCTTCTAGAAACCATCTTTAAATCTGTTGTTTTTTTGTTGATGTTTTGTGCCTGGCCAAGTGGCTCAGAGTTGGTTGAGCATCATCCCATGCACCAAAAGGTCGTCAGTTCAATTCCTTTTCAGGGCACACGCCCAGGTTGCAGGTTTGATCCCCACTTGGGATGTATACAGAAGGCAACTGATTGATGTTTCTCTCTCTCTCTTCCTCTCCCTTCCTCTCTCTCTAAAATAAAATAAAAAAATTAAAATTCTCACTCAAGGACATGATGAGAGAGAGAGAGAGAAACATCAATCGGTTGCCTTCTATACCCATAACCTTCCATACGCATCCCACGTCCCCTTACTCCCCTGCTGTACATATGAGGAAACTGAGGCCCCAGCTGGGAAGAGGCAAAGCTGGTGTTCAGCCCCTGGATGAGCACATCTAATGTGTTCAGAGCAAGAAATTAAAAGTACAAACTAGAACCTCTGCTGTTCACACAGCCCACTTAGGCTACTTGGCCTGTTCTTGTAAATAAAGTTTTATTAGAACATGGCCATGCCCATTTGCTTATGCCTGGTGTTTGGCAGAGTTGAGTTATTGTGACAGAGACCATGTAGCCTGGAAAGGAAAAAATATTTACCATCTGGCCCTTTACAGAAGGAGTTTGCCACTACTGGCCAATGGTTCTCACCTGTAGTTTGAGATCTGCTGACCTAGAGCAACATGGAAAATCTGGAGGATGGTGGGAATCAGTTTTCCTACTTTCAGGGGCCTTTGAACCATCTGGTAGCTGAAGAATAAGACTCCTGGGTTACCCCAAGATTCTGCTTCTGCAGTTCTGGTGTGGGTGACTGAATTCTGAGGATCCTGCCATGCAGACCTTACTAGGAGGCCTGGGTACTGTAGTCACCTAGTACCCTGCAGACACCTGAACAGGCTGCCTGGCCCTCAGGTTGATGGCCCAGTGGTCATCGTTGGTCCATACAGCCAGAAAGGGTGTTTGCTGTCACTGTCCCCAAGGCTGGCCACGGACACAGTGCCAGGTGACACAGTGCCATGTGGTGAGCCTTGTGGTCCTGGTTGGGTTAATTAGGTTATACTGCCAGGCCATCCTGGGCATTGTGGAAGGCTGTGTTCGTCTTTCTCTGCTACTGTCTGTCCTGGAAGTGTTTCTGGTTTTGGCTCAGGACCTGGGGCTCCCTTCATTGTTGCTCCAGTGAGAGAAAGTGACAGCCTCAGCGTCTAGGATTTAGTCTTTGGTGTTGGGGATTTATTTTTAAACAGGACACTCTTGGGAATGCAGCTCAGAGATCAGGGATGGGATCTGGCCTGGGAGGTACTGGCCTGAGTGCAGTCCTGGGGGGACACTTTTAAACATATGGGGACAATTTTGGTTGTCATGACTTGGAGGATTAGGGATTCAACTCAACACCCTGCAGTGCCCAGGATGGCCCTACACCAGAGAACCAACTGGCCCCAGTACCCCTGTTGTATGTTCCTCTATATGCTAGGATTATGCAGATACAGAAGGTTGGGTGGAGGCCCCCGATTCCATAAGACATGTGACAACATCTGCTGCAGCTGATGACATCCTCTCTGGTTTACAGATGGGGAGACAGAGGCTTGAAGTGCATTAGAGGTAGGAAAGCTGGGGTTGGACCCAGGCTTGGACTAACCCAGTAGCTGTATATGTTCTCCCATCCATACTCCTCTGGGAGTTTACCAGCTAGTCAGGGTAGGAGAGAGCTTTCCAGGCTGCTGAAACCTGGTTCAAGGAGCACAGGCTGCTTGGGAAGAGCTCTAGGAGGGAAGCAGTTGAGTGGTGAAGTGCCCTGGGCCAGGCCTTGCATGTAGGTGATGGGGAACCATGGAGAGTTCCAGCAGGATGGCAACATGAGTGACTAGAGCAGTGGTTCTCAACCTTCCTAATGCCGTGACCGTTTAAGACAGCTCCTCATGTGGTGGTGACCCCCAACCATAAAATTATTTCCGTTGCTACTTCATAAATGTAATTTTGCTACTGTTATGAACTGTAATGTAAATATCTGATATGCAGGATGTATTTTCATTGTTATAAATTAAACATAATTAAAGCATAGTGATTAATCACAAAAACAATATGTAATTATATATTGTGAAATATTTATTTCTAATTACAAATAAATGAAATTTTGTCTTGAATTATGGTGTAGCATGGGCAACAGTCTTCATATAACAACAGTAAACTACATTGCTACATTTTGCTACACCAAGGAGCGGTGTGTTGGTTCCTAAGACCATAGGAAATAGGTGTTTTCCAATAGTCTTAGGCGACCCCTGTGAAAGGGTCTTTCGACCCCCAAAGGGATCGCGACCCACAGGTTGAGAAACCGCTGGACTAGAGGTACTAAAGCCCATGTGCATGTACCCAGTAGGTTGTTGCAGTGACCCGGAGGAAGAGCCTATTGCTTCCTCCGTTGTCCAGATGAGAAACAGGTATGAGAGGTCCCATGGTTCATTGTATATGGAGGTACTGGGTTTGAACCTGTGTCTGAACCCGGGGCCTGTGTATTTCTTAATGCAGCTATGGAGGATCATGGTGCATGCTAAGCTTCAGTTCATAGCCATTAGTCGAAGACCTTGGTGGTTGTCCCTGGTGTTTTACAAACCAGATATGCATTGTGTTCATTCCATGCATGCAAGCAGCCAGGCGCAGGGGTGGGCACAGAAGCTTGGAGTGGCCCATGGTGAGGACAGAATAAAGGCTGATTTGGGGTAGTTATAATGCCAGGAGATAATAATGACAGCATTTATTGGGCGATGAGAGGAAGGAAGACAGGTAGTGGCTCCCTGGCTGTGATGGGGGACCAGACATCTTTTGTTTCTGACCAGGATGTCTCTGATCCCTCTTCTCTCCTCTTTCCTGCCACCATGTCCAGCCAGGCCCCCAGAGCAGAAGTGGGTACCACTGGCCAGATGGGAGTCCGGGTTCACAAACTAGGAACCCACCAAATGCCTCATGGTCCAAGGATATGGAGAGTCAGTATTTATTATTGCTAGATGGGAACAAAGTATGGCACAAAGGATTCCAAAGTACCTGATGCCTGACAGAGTCCCACAGCAGGCTTCTTCTTGCTTACTCCTAGGTGAGTGTAGACCCAGACATCCCCTCTGAGCTTCACCCCCCTTCATAAAGTGGGAGTGACAATGGTCTCCACCTCATTGGACTAGGGCAACTCTTAGATGGGTTAACCTCTGTAGTGTGTTCAAAATGGGGCTCCACACACAAATGCTCACTGTGTGCTTGCTTCTGAGACTTTGGATACATGTGCACTGCTAACATACAGCAGGTAGTACTCGTAGGCATATGGCAGGCATTTAGTACACTCTTGGAACATGCTCAGCAGGCACACATGTATTCAGCAGGTACATAACAGGTATTAGGTAGACACACAGAGGGCACACATGTGTAGTCAGCAAGCATCCAGCAGGTATATAGCAGGCACACAGGGTATACTCAGCAGACACTGAGCAGATGGATAGTAGGCATTGGCATTCAGCAGGCTCTATGCAGGCATTGGATTGTGACCTCCCTGAGGGCAGGCTCCTGTTCACTCTAGAATCTTCTAGGTTTCCCATCACACTGTCAGATTCCCACCTTAAGCAGTGGGAGTGTGTTGTGGGGTCCTGTTCTCCATCTGGGAACACGCACTGAGGTGCACTGAGGTGGGTAGCATGGTGGTCTTTGCAGAGCTCAAGTTTTGCTGAACTACTACCAGAAGAAACTTTTAATTTGTATTGACCACACGTAGTGTGTTACAGGATGGGTTGGGATAAGCAGGGGCAGTTGGGAACACCTGAGTGCCCTGGGAAGAATGTGAGAAACACCAGGTACTCCAATGAGGTCCCTCAGGAGATGCCTGCAGAAGCTGGGGTTTGGATGGAAAAGCCCTCCTTTAGTTTGTACTTTTTGAGCACCCATCCTGTGCTGGGCCCTGGGTTCGCCTGCAGAACAAGTCAGATGGATCCCTTCTGTCAGAGGAAACCATGCTAGTGGCCAGCTGGTCCCTGGCCATGGCCCTGAGGTCACAGCTCAGAGAGTGAAATGGAGTGGGGGCCTTTAGGAGATGGTGACATTTGGGCTGAGCCCCCTGGGATGAGGGTGAGTCATGGAAGTGGAGAAAGTGAAGCCTGTAGTGGTGGCAGGGGCTGGCTGAGCTCAATGGGTAATTCTTCATGGGCCTGGTTCTGGGTTGGGGGTACTCAGGTAAGATTAGGAGCAGGACCTGACATGAGATGCAGGTTTAGCAAAGATTCCTCCAACCACCATCTAGGCATAGACCTGGGAAGAGCAAGGAGGAGACTTCAGGGATCTAAGAGGGTGTTGGGGCAGGTGTCCCTTGAGAGAGGGTGGCACCAGGGGAATGAATTGGGACTTGCTGATTTGGCATTTCTTTCACCTGAAATCAGGAATCTAATTCTCAGGGCCGTGAACAGGGAGGTTTATATTAAATGGCTTCTACTTAATGTTCTGGCGGCCTCAGTACAAGGAAAGACATTTCTGAAGGAGAGAGGATACCTCGAGCCCTAATTTCGTATATGAAAGTCCTCCTTCTCCAAGTCCATCCTGATGCTTCACTGGGCATTGGATTTTCACCCCAAATCCGGAGCATGCCTGTCCAAAGGTTGAATCTACAGTGAAGGACAGACTTTCCTCCTCATTGACTGTTAACTGTGCCTGGTCTGCCCCATTCCCAGATACAGCCTTGGAGCTCAGTGCCCGAGACTTCTTGTCAAGGGAAGAAGACCCTGTGCCAGCTGAGATTGCAGGGAAGTGTTCTGCCATGCCTTTTTTAAATAAAAGAAATAATTTATGTCGCAAAACTTTGATGAAAACAGAAAACTCAAAGTACTTATCCTTTCCTCTGTGCATCTGATACAGCTCACCTGGACGTGGAGATGGGTGGGTACATGCCAGCTGGTCACTCATGTGGTGGTCTTTGGGAGGCAGAGTGCCCTGGGCTAGCTCTGCCCGGCTGCTAGTCCTTGGGTTGGGGACATGGGGAGGCAGAGTGCACCCCACATTGATACAAGCACTGTTCACCCTGCCGGAGGCTGAGTGGCCACTGTGTCCATGCCCTCCCTCATATTGAAGTCAGTTTCAGTGTTTCTCAAGTGGCTGAAGAGGCAAACCCCTGCTGCCCTCTTCCATGGGTCCTTTCACACCTGTGAGCATTGTGCTATCTCTATCTCTCTGTCCTTTCAGGCAGATAGTGTTTGATAGGTATAAGTAGGACAGAAGCAGCTCATTTAATTGTCACAGAATCAGTGCACAGCCTCCAGAATGATTTATGGGCCCAGCAGCCTCCTTCATGCCCAAAGTGGCAAACTGCTGCTAATTCCTACCATTGGCTCAGCAATTGTAGAGAGAGGAATTTTAAGGGTACCTAACAGGGGGCCTACTGGGGGCCACCTGTGCCCAAGAGCCTGCCATGTGGCCCTCTCAGCACCTGGCCAAGGGGATTGTCATTGCGATTTGGGCCCTGCCTCTACTAGCTTTCCCCAATTGACTTCTTTCTGTGCCTCAGTTTCCCTCTGTAGAGTTGTTCAGATTAAATGATATGCCCTCCCAAAGCTCTTAGTCTTGTGCCTGGCCAGCATCGGGGTGCCCATGGGCCAGCATAACAATAGGATCTTACTTGGCACACCCATGTGCTATGGCTTGACATGTGACAATGCCATAACATTACTATGAATGTCTGTTCGGTGTCCTTTTTGGGGAAGGGGTGTGTATTCGTTTCTTTTCACTTTTTCTTTTGAGATAATTTTAGATTTAGTGAGAAGATGCAAAGATAGTACAGACAGTTCCTATGGCCCCTGACTGTGAGCATCTCACGTGACCAGGGTGGGCTCTACTAACCAGGACAACAGCATCATAACATTCTATGAACTAGACCCCAGACTGCATTTGGATTTCCCCAGATGTCTCCTGGTGACCTTTCTCTGGCCTAGGATCGATCCCTCCAGTCTTCCACATTACGTTAAGTCATTGTGTCACAGTCCTCTCTGATCTGTGATCATTGCTCAGGATTTCTGCATTGTCCACTCTCTTTATCCCCTTTTTGTAGACTATCAGTCACGGTTTGGTTTGTTTGATGTTATCTTGAGATTGGGCTAAGGTGGTGTGTTTTTGGAAGGAATCCTTCACAAGTGAAGTGCTAATTTTCTTTTTTAAAGTTGTGGTACAAATGCATAACAATATTTACCATCTTAACCATTTAAAACATATGTATATTTTTATTGATTTCAGAGAGGAAGGGAGAGGGAGAGATAGAAACATCAGTAATGAGAGAGAATCATTGATTGGCTACCTCCTTGCACCCTCCCCCACCCCCCCCCCCCCCGCCCCAACTGGGGATGGAGCCCACAACCCAGTCATGTGCTCTTGACTGGAATCAAACCCAAGACCCTTCACTACCCAGACTGACACTCTATCCACTGAGCCAAACCATCTAAGGCTTAGCCATTTTTTAAAAATACATATTTTTGATCTAACCGGTTTGGCTCAGTGGATAGAGTGTCGGCCTGCGGACTCAAGGGTCCCAGGTTCAATTCCGGTCGAGGGCATGTACCTTGGTTGGTTGCAGGCACATCCCCAGTGGGGAGTGTACAGGATGCAGCTGATCAATGTTTCTCTCTCATTGATGTTTCTAACTCTCTATTCCCTCTCCCTTCCTCTCTTTAAAAAAATCAATAAAATATATTTTAAAAATATATATTTTTATTGATTTTAGAGAGGAAGGGAGAGGAAGAGAGAGATAGAAACATCAGTGATGAGAGTGAATCATTGATTGGCTGCTTCCTGTACACCCCACACTGGGGATCAAGCCCACAGCTCAAGCATGTGCCCTGACTGGGAATCAAATCATGACCTCCTGGTTCATAGGTCGACTCTTAACCACTGAACCATGCCAGCTGGGCTATCTTTTTTCTTTTTTTGGAAAGAGTTCCACTTTATTATGAAAAATTGTTTTTGTCTTTTTAAAAACAAACAGGCAATTAATAAGGAAGGAGAAATGGGGGAGAATTGAGGTGCTTCATTAGTCACACCAAATCCTTGGAATTCATTTCATTTGTGAACCATAAGAAGGAATAGAATTAAATAACCAGATGGGGGTACAGAACTAAGATTCCCAGCCTTTCCTCTTGGGGAAAACTGAGGCAGAGTAATACTGAGCAAATTGGAGGAAGCCATACCCCAGATCATTCCCAATGAGGTGACTTTGGGGACAGGGAAGAGGATCCACATGGACATGGAAAATAAGCATGACTTATAAACCTGGGACCTTGGGGGAGGGGGAGCTGGGGGTGTTTGTAAAACAGGTTATGGTCAAAAGAGGAGGCAAGAGCCCAGCTAGTGTGGCTCAGTGTTTGAGCATCAGCCTATGAACCAGGAGGTCATGGTTCAATTCCCCAGCTGGGCTATCTTAACCATTTTTGAAAAAAAAGTTTTTATTGATTTTAGAGAGAGAGAAAGGAAGAGGGTGAGAGAGATAGAAACATCAACATTGAATGGCTGCCTCCTGCACACCCCCTACTGAGGACTCAATCCCTCACCAGGAATTGAACTGGTAACCTCTTGGTGTATTGCTTGATGCTCAACCACTGAGTCACACTGGCTGGGCCTACGCATTTTTAAGTGAACAGTTTAGTGGCATTAAGCACATTAGGAGTGACTAGGCCAGCAGAGGAGGGAAATTGGGGGTGACCAGGCCTGCAGGGAAGGGCTGTTGGGGGGGACCCAGGCCTGCAGGGGCGGGCAGTTAGGGGTGACCAGGCCTGCAGAGGAGGGCAGTTAAGGGTGACCAGGCCCACAGGGAAGGCAGTTAGGGGCAAACAGGCTGGCAGGGGAGTAGTTAAGGGGTGATTAGGCTGGCAGGCAGAAGCAGCCATCACCACCATTCATCTCCAGAATTTTTCATTTGGCATAACTGAAATTCATTGAGCACTAACTCTCCATTCCCCTCCACCATTCTGTGGCACCCACCATTCTTCTTTCTGTCTTTATGGATCTAACTCCTCTAGGGACTTTATATAAGTGGAATCACATGGTATTTGTCCTTTTGTGTATGTCTTATTTTACTGAGTATAATGTCCTCAAGGTTTATCAATGTTATAGCAGGTGTCAGATGCTCACAGTTAGGGGGCACAGGAATTGTCCTTTATAAGGCTGCATAATACTCCATTATATATATTATATTTTGTTCATTCATCTTTCAGTGGACATATGCGTTGCTTCCACCTTTTGGTTATTGCAAATAATGCTGCTGTGAACATGGGTGTATAAATAAATGAAGATGCTCCTCAACTTGATGGGGTTAAGTTCTGATAAACCTATTGTAAGTCAAAATGCATTTAATATACCTAACCTACCAAATATATACTGAGTGACCAGATTATTATGGTCTCTGAATGCATAATAATCTGGCCACTCAGTGTGTGTGTGTGTGTGTGTGTGTGTGTGTGTGTGTATACACTAGAAGCCCGGTGCACAAAATTCGTGCACGGGGGAAGAGTGAAGAGTGTCCTTCAGCTCAGCCTGCTCCCTCTCCAATCTGGGACCCCTTGAGGGATGTCCGACTGCCTGTTTAAGCCCGGTCCTACCTGAATCAGGCCTAAATGGGCAGTCGGACATCCCTCTCACAATCCAGGACTGTTGGCGCCCAACTGCTCATCTGCCTGCCTTCCTAATTTCCCTAATTGCTTCTGCCTTCCAGCCTAATCACCCCTTAACCACTCCCTGCCAGCCTGATTGATGCCTAACTGCTCCATGCCAACCTGTTTGCCCCTAACTGCCTTCCCTGTGGGCCTGGTCACCCCTAACTGCCCTCCTCTGCAGGCCTGGTCACCCCTAACTGCCCTCCCCTGCAGGCCTGGGTCCCCCCCAACAGCCCCTCCCTGCAGGCCTGGTCACCCTCAGTTTCCCTCCTCTGCCGGCCTAGTCACTCCTACCTGCCCTCCCCTGCAGGCTTGATCACTCCCAACTGCCCTCCATTGTAGGCCTGGTCCCTCCCAACTGCCCTCCCCTGCTAGCCTTATCACCCATAACTACCCTCCCTTGCAGACTTGGTCCCTGCCAACTGCCCTCCCCTGCTGGCCATCTTGTGGTGGTCATCTTATGTCCATATGGGGGCAAGATCTTTTGACCACATCAGGGCAGTCATCTTGTCTGTTGGAGTTATGGTAAATCTGCATATTACTCTTTTATTAGATAGGATAGAGGTCTGGTATGGGTGGGGCCAGCTGGTTTGCCCTGAAGGGTGTCCTGGATCAGGGTAAGTGTTCCCTTGGGGCATAGAGTGGTCTGAGCGAGGGGCCTGTGGTGGTTTGCAGGCTGGCCACTTTTCTTGGTGACCCAAACAGAGGTCTTGGTATCTGGGATTTATTTATCTTCTACAATTGAAACTTTGTAGCCTGGAATGGAGCCAACCAGTCTGCTTGCACAGCCATTGAAACTTTGTTGCCTTTAGCGGAGGCCTGGGCCCGCTAGGGTTTGCGGAAAGCTTGGCTTTCTCCATCGCCAGGGGCAACCCAAGCCTCCCTCCTGCTCTCTCTCTCTGTGGCTGTAGCCATCTTGGTTGGGTTAATTTGCATACTCGCTCTGATTGGCTGGTCAGCATGGCTGGTGGGTGTAGTGGAAGTATGGTCAATTTGCATATTACTCTTTTATTAGGATATTAGAGGCCTGGTGCATGAATTCGTGCGTGGGTGGGGTCTGGCCAGCCTGGCCAGGGGGAGAGGACATGAGCAGTTGGCCGGCCTGCTTGCTGGTCTAACTCCTGGTCAAGGGGACAATTTGCATATTAGCCTTTTATTATATAGGATATACACTGAGTGGCCAGATTATTATGCGTTCAGAGATCATAATAATCTGGCCACTTAGTATACTTAGCATAGCCTAAAATGTGCTCAGAACACTTACATTAGCCTACAGTTGGGCAAAATCATCTAATACAAAGCCTAGTTTATACTGGAGTGTTTATAGTTAATGTAATTTATTATTTGTTTTGCTTTCACACCATTATATAAAGTTGAAAAATTGTAAGTTGGGGACCATCTGTACAAATATCTTTTCGAATCCCTGCTTCCATTTTTTGTTGGTATATACCCAGGAGTGGGATTGCTGGGTCATGTGATAATTCTATGTTTAATTTTTCAAGGGACCTCCATATTGTTTTTCATAGTAGCTGCGTTATCATCAGTAGTGCACAAGGGTTTCAATTTTTCCACATCCTCATTAACAATTATTATTTTATTTATTTTTTTAATGAGCCAGCCCAGAGGTGGTAGGTCATGGTTTTGATTTGCATTTACCTGGTGTTGTGTGATGTTGAGCATCTTTTCATACACTTATGGGCTGTTTGTAACTGTTGTTTGGAGAAATATTCCTTGAAGTCCTTTGTCCTTTTTCTTTTTTTTTTTTTTTTTTAATCCTCACCTGAGAACATTTTCTCTAATTTTTAGAGAGCCAGGAAGCGAGAGAGATATAAGAGAGAAACATAGATCAGTTGCCTCCTGCACATGCCTCAACTGGGGCTGGGATTGAACCCAAAATCTAGGTTTGTGGCCCAGCCAGCATGGCTTATTGGTTGAACATTGACCTATGAACCAGGAGGTCACTGTTCGATGCCTGTCAGGGCACATGCCTGGGTTTGGGGCTCAATCCCCAGTGTAGGGTGTGCAGGAGGCAACCTCTCAATGATTCTCTCTAATCATTGATGTTTCTACCTCTATTTCCCTCTCCCTTCCTCTTTGAAATCAATAAAAATAATTTAAAAAAAAATCTAGGTATGTGCCTTGACCAGGAATTGAACTCAAGACTTTTCTGTGTATGGGACTATGCTCCTACCCACTGAGCAACACCAGTTAGGGCTCCTTTGCTCATTTTTGAATCCAGTTGTTTATTTTATTGATGAGTTTTAGTAGTTCTGTATATATTCTGTATATTAACTCCTTATCAGATAATATGATTTGCAAATATTTTCTCATGTTCCATAGGAATAGGGCCTTTTACTCTGTTGATTGTGTACTTTGACACGCAAATGTTTTTAATTTTGACAAACTCCAGTTTACATATTTTTTCTTTTGTTGATTGCTTTTGGTGTCATAGCCAAGAAGTCATTGCCAAATCTCACAATATGAAGCTTTTCCTCTGTTTTGAGTTTTACAGTTTTATAGTTTTAACTTTAGTCTTTGATCCATGTTGAGTTAATTTTTATATGGTATAAAGTATTGGTCCAACTTTAATCTTTTCATGTGAATATCCAGTTTTCCCAGCATCATTTGTTGAAAATACTTCCTTTCCCTACTGAATGGTCTTGGCACCCTTGTCAAAAATGATTTGACCATATATATACAAGGGTTTATTTCTGGGCTTTCTATTCCATTGGTCTATACATGTCTGTCTTTATGCCAGTACCCAGTGTCTTGACTCCTATAGCTTTGGAGTAAGTTTTGAAATCAGGAAGCGTGAGTTCTCCAACTTTGTTCTTCTTTTTAAAGGCTATTCAGGGTCTCTTGAGATCCCATATAAATTTATGGTGGGTTTTTCTATTTATTTTTTTAAATTAAATCTTTATTATTCAGATTATTACATTTGTTTCTCTTTTTTCCCCTCCATAGCTCCCTTCCACCCAGCTCCCACCCTTCCCTCTACCCTTCCCTCCCTCCCGTTGACCTCATCCATAGGTGTATGATTTTTGTCCAGTCTCTCCCTGTACACCCCTCACCCCTTCCCCCCTGAGAATTATCAGTCCACTCCCTTTATGTGTTCCTGATTCTATTATATTCACCAGTTTATTCTGTTGATCAAATTTTTAATTCACTTAATTTATAGATTCACTTGTTGATAGATACGTATTTGTTGTTCATAATTTTTTGTCTTTTACACCTTTTTCTTCTTCCTCTTCTAAAAGAATACCTTTAAGCATTTCATATAATACTGGTTTGGAGTTGATGAACTCCTTTAGCTTTTTCTTCTCTGTGAAGCTCTTTATCTGCCCTTCAATTCTGAATGATAGCTTTGCTGGATAGAGTATTCTTGGTTGTAGGTTCTTGCTATTCATCACGTTGAATATTTCTTGCCACTCCCGTCTGGCCTGCACTGTTTCTGTTGAGAAATCAGCTGACAGTCATATGGGTGCTCCCTTGTAGGTAATTAACTGATTTTCTCTTGCTGCTTTTAGTATTCTCTCTTTGTCTCTTGCTCTTGGTATTTTAATTATGATGTGTCTTGGTGTAGTCCTCGTTGGATTCCTTTTATATGGGGTTCTGTGTGCTTCCTGGACTTATAAGTCTATTTCTTTTACCAGATGTGGGAAGTTTTCAGTCATTATTTCTTTAAATAGGTTTTCAATATCTTGCTCTCTCTCTTCTTCTGGCACCCCCACAATTCTGATGTTGGTACGCTTGAAGCTCTCCCAGAGGCTCCTTACATTATCTTCACATTTTTGGATTATTTTCTCTTCTGGCTTTTCCAGTTGAGTGTTTTCTGATTCTTTATATTTCAAATTTTTGACTTGATTCTTGCCTTTTTCTAGCCTGCTGTTAGGACTCTGTATAATATTTTTTATTTCAGTCAGTGTATGTTTAATTTCTAGTTGGTTCTTTTCCATCTCTAATTGGACCTTTTCCATCTCTAGTTGGTCCTTTTTCATCTCTTCTTGGATCTCGCTAACTTTTCTAGGATATTCTTGAAAAACCTTATAAGTGTGGTTTTGAACTCTATATCCAGTCATTTGTTTTCCTCCATTTTTTGGTTGTTTGTGATCCCTTCCCTTGTCTTGGCATTTTCACTGTGCCGGGAGAACTTCTGTGTTGGAACTGCAAAAGCCTTTCTGTTGAGCTTGAGATGGGTGGAGTCTTAAGGCTTAAAGGACTGCCTTGCTTTCCAGTCGGCCCCACCCTCCACGGCCCCTGAGTCTCATATGACTGGGTAATCGCTGGAGCGGTCCTTGTGTGCGCGCGCCCGCAGTGCCTCTAGACTGCTGCCCCTCTGGCTCCCCTGCACTCCGGGACCATATGAGTCTGTGTCCCCAGGGTTTCGCCCAAAACTGGGGTTTACTGGAGTTAGAAGTGGTGCAGTTGGGAGGGTCTGTCTCCCACCCACTCATGAAAGCCAGCGGCACAATTAGCAGTCGGTCCTCTGTGCGCAGTGCTACGCGCCACCAGACTTTTGATCTTTTGCGACTCCCCTGAATTTCCGTGCACTTCTCCCTTTTCACAGTCCAAACTTCCCCCATATGAGTTTCGGCTGGATCTGGAGTTTAGTGTCATAGGATAAGGGGTTCCATGCCGTTGAGAGTCTCAGTCTCCCTCCCGCCAGAGAAAGCCAGCCAGGTACTCTGGCACCTGCTCTCTCCACGCGCGCATCTCTGTACCTCAGCTTTTTGCAGCTCCTCTGGGTCTCTGTGAGCCCCTCTCTTTCCTTCTAGTTGTAGAATTTCCACCAGCCAGCTTTCCTGTGGTTCTGGATGATGTCCGTTCTGTCTTTTAGTTGTAGTTTTGAAATTGTTGTGTGAGGCAGCAGTGTAGGTGTTTACCTATGCCGCCATCTTGGATTCTCCCTTGGGTTTTTCTATTTCTGCATAAAATGTTTATGGGATTTTGATAGGGATTGCATTGACTCTAGATAGCTTCAGGTCTTATTCTTCTCTTCTCCCAGCTGTGACCCTGAGCAAACACATAACTGGGGTTAACTATGTCTAGGTGAGGACTGGACCTGCACATTATTGGCCTGCAGAGGAAGTTGTGTTTATTGATTGATCACCTGAGGAGCTACTGACTTAGAGGAGAGAGGAGGCTACAGGAGGGGTGCGGTGCCTAAAGAGAGCTCTTGATGGGTGGGACAGGAAGGGGGTGGGAGAAAGGGTCTTTGGGAGAAGAGGAATCGTGGTATAAAGACAGAGCCTAGCGAGGGGTTGTGGTGGGGCATGAATGTGGTGCATGATGACTCTGGGTGGGGGACAAGTGGCCAGAGAGGAGAGAATGAGAATGGAAGCCAGATTGCCGCTGGCCCCCGAGAGCCAAGCTGGGTAGCTTAGATGTGATCCTGAAGCTGGCTATGAGGAAAGGGAAAGGGAGATCTAGATTGGCTTTGAGTTTAGGAAGAGCTTGATAAAAGATAGATCAGGGGAATGAGGAGACCAGGTGCAGGAGGCATGGGACCTGAGGGCCTCAGGTGATTACGAGGCCAACTATGATGGGAATGCTCGAGGGAAGAATGGGACTACCCCTGGGTTTGTGGCTGTGACTTAGGAAAGATATGGCGCTGTCTCCAGGGCCAGAGGAGCAGTGTTGTGGGGTGGAGGACCAAGAGAATGAGAGCCTGGTGGGAGCTGCTGGATGAGGATGGTCCTATATAAATGTTACAGAGAGTTCTGAGGGTAACTTGACATTTGGGTCCTTCCTAGAAGAGTGACCCTAGAAGCACAGAGAGCCGTGTTTGAGGAAGCTCAACTCCAGGACCAACGCCAGAGGAGGAGTGAGAGGCTGAGGAGGAAGGGGGGCCCCTCTGAAGGGCCTCCATGGGTGCCAGACTGGAAAGGTGCCCCCAATGACACAGCAGTGCTAGCTTTGAGCCTCATGGCACTTGGAAGTACAGTGGTTGCAGTTATTTCTGGAGCAGTGGGTGTTGGTGGGACATGATGAGGAGCCACATTGAGCCTAGTGCTGCCCTGAGTGATGTTTGCCCATGAGGCAGGAAAAGATGCACCTGGTGGAGGACAGAGCAGTTGTAGAGGCTTGGCATGGGGGCTATACACATGAAAAGTTGCTGCCTAAGGGGACAAGATCTTGGAAAGCTCTGTCTTGGCCTTGTGTTCCTGCAGGTATGTTAGACTTCCTGAAGTTGGTGGTGGGAAGTTTGTAGGGTGTCCCAATCCCTGGTGCAGGGACAAGTGCAGTGATGGGAAACCTGGCACCTTTCATAATCTAGGGCAGTGGTTCTCAACCTTTCTAATGTTGAGACCCTTTAATACAGTTCCTCCTGTTGACCCCCAACCATAAAATTATTTCCGTTGTTACTTTATAACTGTAATTTTGCTACTGTTATGAATCGTAATGTAAATATCTGTGTTTTCCGATGGTCTTAGGAGAACCTGCTAGCGGTTCTCAACATGTGGGTCCACAGGTTGAGAACCGCTGCTGTAGAGCCTAAGACCATCGGAAAACAGATATTTACATTACGATTCATTAACAGCAGCAAAATTACAGTTATGAAGTAGCAACGAAAATAATTTTATGGTTGGAGTTCACCACAACGTGAGGAATTGTATTAAAGGTCTCAGTATTAGAAAGGTTGAAAACCACTGATCTAGGGAGAGAGCGAATGGGGAAGAGGAAGACACTGGGAGGAAGTGCCTGCATAGGGGTGAGAAAGGGACAGACAGAATGTGTCTGGGGTCTGGCCAGGGGCTATGTCCATATGTGGGTGTGGGTGAGAATTGGGGTGAGCTAGAGAGCTTGTTGACACCCTCTTGGGATCTAGTGGGAAGCTGTAAGTACACCCATGAGTGTGGGTGACCTGAGAGCACATAGTCCCTGGGACAGGAGAGTCTCCAGGTTACATATGCCCTGGGTAGTTGTACTTGTGTCTATACCATACTCAGCTCTCCACATGTCACATCGGGCCCTATCCTGGAATACACTGGGTTCAGGAGTCCTATGCCCACCTGCCAGGGATGGGCTCTTTGCTTGCTCCCACCTGGCCCCTCTATCCAGCTCCTCTTAGCACCAGGAACCCTGCAAGGGAAGGTAGCTCAAGTCACTCTGGCTTAAATTCTTCCATTGGTTTCTCATCACACTCAGTGAGGTCTCAAGAGGCTCTGAGCCCTTCCCTTCTCCCATCACTTACTAGTAGGTAGGCAGCCTGGCCTGGCCTTCTTGACCACCTCCATGCTGGTCCTCCCTAGTATGCTCACTTTGATCCCAGGGCCTTTGCACTTGCTGGGCCTCCCACCTGGAGTACTTTTCCCAGTTTCAGTGTCACCTCCTTGGCCAATTGGCCTCTCCCATCCCCCATTTCCTGCTTGTTTTATACGTGACCTCTCACTCAGGAATCCTTTATCATTTTTCTTCATTTGATGCCTGACTCTGTCTGAAGAACCAGGACTTGTGTATGCTGTGGGTGAGCACATAAGCTGCTAGAGCTCATTCCAGCCAGCACAGGCCTGCTGGTTTCCCCTGCTGCCTCCTTTCCATCACCCTCGGCCAACTAGTTCCCTGTATCTCTAGGTACCCACCCAGGCCTCCTGTCCTGCTGGACCTGGGCAGTGCCCAGTGAGCCCTCCCTTGGTGAGATCAGTCAGCTGGGTTAAACACTCAGGATTTCCTGGGACTGGTGAAGGGCAAAGACAGGATCCAGTGTGAGTGGCCGAGCTCCTGGCCTGTGTTGAGCTATTCCCTCTTGTAGGGATTGGGTGGGAGTACAGTGTAGGCTGCTCCCCAGTAGCCTCCAGCTCTTGAGCAATCCTGTGCTCTCCAGGCCTGGTTGCTGGCCCCTCTGATTTTGCCACTGTTCCCTCCCCAGGACTTTACAAGCCTCTTGGCATTGGGCATCTACTGTAGATGGGGCCTCTAATGGTTAAACACTGGACAGGCAGCAGTGGATTTCTTCAGGGTTTTGGCTCAGGGAGAGACCTGAATTCTGGACCTCTCTTGGCCCACATGCAGCTTGCTAGCTCTGCACCTTTCCATCCCAGTTGGTCTGCTTCTGGGGGTGGGGTTGGGGCTTCCTCCCTCTGGGCCTTGGGTCAGGCCATGCAGCTGCTGTGTTGGAGCAAAGAGCAGCAGGGACAAGCTGGGCTTGGCGGCCCTCGATCTGCAGCCAGCTGGGTGACCTCAGGGTGTACTGACCCTCTCAGAGCCTGGGCTCAGGCTTGGAGTGTGAGGGGAGCCATGGTCCTACTCTGGCTGATAAAATATCACCAGCCAGGAATTCAGGCCCCAAGTTTTTGGCACTTATAGTATTTCAGGAGAATCCAGCAATTCTGATGTTTAAGTTAATCTAAATGTTTTTGTTTTTATTTTTAATTTGGTCACAAGTTCACATTTTTTGACATACTCTCAGGCCTCAGGAAGGCCACAGCTGTGGCTTCCACACTCCCACCTGCCAGGTTGCAGGCTCTGACATGGGCCCATGGACCCTCAGCCCTCTGGGTTGCAGCAGATGAGTGACCATGCCACTCCTGGGTGCCGGGCAGGTCTGTCCATTGCAGGTTGTCTGTAGAGGGGATGAATGATGGCCAAGAAGCCGTGTGCCATGCCCGAGGGTCTCTGATCAGCAGTTCATGTTCTTCTTCGTACACCTGTGGGGCCACAGCGGCTTCCTGGTTAGAGGAATCTGCTCTAAGGACAGGGATCCTGTCCTTGGTGATTGTCCCTCACCCACATGGTTGTTCCACTGGTGGAGACTTGAGAAGGGCTCTGGGCCCCAACTCTCACTCCTCCACACTGACTGATGTGTACTTGGCTCTTGGCCACAACCTGGGGATGCTTTTCATTTCTTCAGGTTTTTATTTTTAATTGTGGTAAAATTCACAAAACAAAATTTATCATTTTAAAGTACACTTTTCAGTGGCATTTTGTACATAGGCAATGTTGTGAACTAGTTCCAGAACATTCCCTTCAATCCCAAAAGAGGCCTGTCACCATAATCAATCACTCCCTATCTTCCCTCTCCCAGCCCCTGGCAACCATTATTTTGCTTCCTGTTTCTGTGGATTTGCCTATTCTGGGCATTTCCTATCAATAGAATCATACAACATGTGGGATTTTGTTTTTGGCTTCTTTCATGAGTATCATGCTGTAGCATGTGTCAAAGCTTTATTCCTTTTTATGGCTGAGTAATGTTCCATTGTGTAGATGGACCACATTATTTATCCTTCATCCATCGATGGACATTTAAATTATTTCCACCTTTTTGGCTGCTGTGAACATGGTTTGCAAGTGTTGGTGTAGACTGAGTTCTTCGATTTATAGGGTTTGTACTGAAAAGTAGACTTACTGCATTCTGTGGTAACTCTGTTTAACTTGTTCAGGAACTGCCAATTTCCTGGTGTATTTGAAACAGAAGCATGACATGAGTTGAAAATAAAAGGAGAGGAAGGAGCTTCTGAAATCATGCAGAGAGGGCTTCAGACAGGCGTTTGGAGAGGAGGTTAGAGAGGAGATCATAGGCTGGGACCAGGGTCCTAGAGGTCAAGCTGCTAAGACTTGCTCAGGGACACAACAAGGGATTGAGGGAAAAGAGGGGGACCTGCAGAGAGTCTGTGATGTTCCCCTGCCTGTCCCGCAGCTCTTCAATGCTGCACTCAGGCCCTCCTCCAGCCTATCCCAGCCAACTCTCTCAGCTGACCGCCTTGTGGTCTCCCTCCCCTCATTATTTACCTGCCCAGCCACATATGCCATCATTGGTCTTGTCCCTCCAAGCCCATATTATTCACCTTCTGGGCCCTTGTTTTTGCTTTCTCTTCCCCAGGCTGGGACAATTCCTCCACAGCAAGGCCTGTCCAGGGAAGCATCCACTGGACCACAAACAGGTTATGTGGAGCCCATGTCACTGGGCCAAGAATGTGGTCTGAGGGCAGCGAGACAGCCTGAGGATCCACCTTCCTCATCCCCTGTAGCAGGTGTCACTCAGGGTCCAAGTGGGGTCTCAGGGGCTCAGGGCAGGGCCATGAGGTCCCTGGGGGTCACAGGGTGGGCCAGGGAGGCCCAGGAACTGGCTTCCTTAACCATGAAATGGCTTTCAAGGTTATATAACTATGTCTAAAAAATGGAGCATAAAAAGCTATTTTGGGTCCATGGTAATGAGGGCATCTCACTTTTGTATTATCTTTCCAGGGCCCCTGCCATTCTGGGGTGGGGGCAGCATTAAAGGAGTTACTGGTGGGAAATAGCTTCAACAGAATCTGAGCAAAGCATGGTGTCAGCCTGTGGATGTCCTGGTCAAAACCATTTGTTTGGCATTGTCGTGAGGTAGTTGCTGGCAGATCACCTTGTGGCACCCAGAGTCCCAGAGGCTGGTGAATGCTGACACCCTGGTATGAGAAAGGTCAGCCTCCTTGCCACATCTGGACCCCATATCCCCAGGTGGGTCAGGCCTTGTCAGAAATTTGGCCTGCCATTTTCAAGGTGGTCAGGCTGAGGAGGGCCATGACAATCACTACAGCAGCATTCTGCCTATGGCTTCCTGTCCAGGCCGAGGGGCCCCTTGCTTGAAGGCAGTCTCTCTGTTTCCCATGAATGGCATCCTAGCTGGTGGTTTCTTACCCATTTGTGATGAACTATGAAATTAAACTGCCGAGGGTTCTTTCCCTGGGACACAAGTAGAGATGTGTGCTAGCATGCCCTCCCCTCAAGCTGTGTGTACACCCAGAAGGGTGTGTTCAGTCAAGGCAGAAAAATGACAACACTCATGGATATACCCGTCCTGTCCCTCCTGTTCCCCTTCCCCAGGGGCCCACCTAGAGCTGGGGGTTCCCCTCCACACCCCTGAGCTTGCTAGGCAAATGTCTGTGACCCACTGTTCCTATGTGAGATTCCACTCCCTGGCCCCTCCTCTCGGACCTCTAACCTCCGTGGGGCCTATTCACTTTAAGCCCTCCCTCTCCTTCCTCAGCTCTGTCTAGCTTGGGGGGGTCCCTCTTCATGGCCTCCAGGGAAATTCCTATCTTCATAGAACCTCTTGCTGTCCAGATCATCCCATTGGCCCATTTTTAGGTTCATATTGGTCTCTGTTCGGGAAAAGACAAACCAGGGTGTCCGGTCCCAGCCCTGAACTCAGGAGGCTTGCTTACCCCAGTAATGTGGTTCACCAAGGCCTTTTCTGTATTCCAAAGAGTTCTTCTGCTAGCTACCCTATTCCCTACACATTCCAGGTGCCCAGCCCCCACTTGGGGACATCCCTAGAAAGGGGGAAGGCTGGCCTTATTCTGGGTTCATCTTTTTTAGAGATGGTCCAGAAAATGCAGCAGGGACAACTTCCCTCTATCCACCTCCCACTCCTCAGGAAATGCTCTCATTCTTATTGGAGTGGAGGCCCTGCCCTGGGCTGATCCTGCAGTGGTTCCAGTTTCTTGTTCTACTGACCAATGATAAAGGAACATCTTTTCGCATAAATCTGTGTTTTGGACATTTCCCTCAGGAGAGCTTCCCAGACATGAGATTACCGGGCTAGAGGGCAGGGAACGCTCATGTTCCCAATGAATACTACCAAATGGTTCTGAGGACACTTCAGGCCACCTGCCTCTCAGGGTCCTAGTCGTTTTTGCTGAGGTTGATGTGTGCAGGGCAGGTTCATTTATTAGTTGGGCTTCATCTCTTTGCCCCCAGTGACTGGAGGAAATAGGCTTGGTAGAGGAGAGCATGGCTTAGAGCATTAAAGGCTGCAAGAGAAGTCTAAGGTGTTGTCACCATGATGGTTTTGGTATGGGATTTGAAGTGATTTAGGATTGGGTAATGGTGAACAATACTCTTGGAAATAGGGTTTTTGCAGATGTCATAAAGTCAACATGAGGTCATCTTGCAGGAGGTTGGCCCTAAACCCAGTGATTGGTATCCTTACAAGAAGACAAAACAAACACACAGGGCCAAGTGAAGACAAGTGGAGGTGAGAGTAATCTATCCTCCTATCTAATAAAAGGGTAATATGCAAATTAACCATTGCTCCAGTATAAAGATGGCAGCACCCAGTCCTCTCAGCCCCGCTAAAGTCTCCCAGTCCCAGAGGGGTGAGGGTGAGGGTGGCCGTTGAGAGCGGGCTGCATGAGTGGCCTGGCGGAATGCTTGCTTCGTCGCTGCAGCTACGAGGCAAGCGTTCTGCGCCCAGCCAGACGTAGAGAGCCTCCGGGCAGTGGGCACAGAGCGGCCAGGCCCCACCGAGAGCTACTGGTGCACAGATTTGTGCACGGGTCTACTAGTAGATGTATAAAAGGCTAATATGCTAAGTGGCCTTCCCACAGTTGCTATGACATGCACTGACCATCAGGGTCTGGACGCAGGAGCTGTTGTGACACACGCTTATCATTTACAGAGAAACAGCAGTGCAGACCTGGCTAACAAAGCAACACTTGGCTTCCCCCAAGTGGGTCACAGGCCCTGCCACCACCCTGGAGCAACAGCCCACCAAATCGCAGCCAGTGCTGCCAAGACCCCATGGCTAGCTTGGAAACAGTTGCTGTGAGTACTGGATAATGCTGTCACATCACATAGCAACACCTGCTTCCTCTCCCTAGCAACTAGCCTCCTTGGAGTTTCTTCAGACAGAAACCTGACTTGCTTTATAGCCAAGTGCAAACATTTTACACTATAACCAAATGTTTGTGAAGCATTTTCCCATGCCTCATTTCATTTGATCCTCACAGAAGTCCTGGTGTAGGTAGATAGGAGATTCGGTGGAATCCTATTTTCCTTTTATTAGCCAGAAAACGGAGATTTAGAAAGCTTAGAAACTTGACCCGACTGAAAAGAAGTAAGAAATGGTGGACCTTGAAAATAATTTCAGGTTTTCTCACTGCGCAGAATATAGTCAAACACTGCTGCACTTAAATATTATTTTACCCTTTTTTCTCCCTGCATGATCTACAATAATAATCTGCTTTGTGTTGATATTTACTGCTGTGCTGCTGACTATTACCTGAAAGAGAAGTTGGGGTGCTTCACTGAACTGGAAAAAGTTTAGTTAAATCAGAAAGCAGGTCTAATTAAGCAAGTTTATTCTATATATAAAAGGCTAAGTTGACTTGCACATGTGTGATACATATAAAGCTCTCGCTGGGAGAAACCAAGATGGCGGCATAAATAAACACCTAAACTGCTGCCTCGCACAAACAATTTCAAAACTACACCTAAAGACAGAATGGACATCATTCAGAACCACCAGGAAAGTTGGCTGAGGGGAAATTCTACAACTAGAAGGAAAGAGAGGGGCTCAGAGTTGCTGCAAAAAGCTGAGGTACGGAGACGCGCGCGTGAAGAGAGCAAGCACCGGAGTTCCTGGCTGACTTCCTCTGGCGGGAGGGAGACGGAGACTCCCAACTGCACTGAACCCCTTATCCTACAGCTCTGAACCCCAAGTCTGGACAAGACTCATACGGGGGAAGTTTGGACTGTGAAAAGGGAGAAGTGCACGGAAATTTAGGGGAGCTGCGAAAGGGCAGAAGTCTGGGGGCATGCACATTGCTGCACGCAGAAGATGGACTGCTGATTGTGCCTCTGGCTATCTCTAGTGGGCAGGAGACAGAGCCTCCAAACTGCGCCACTTTTTTTTTTTTTTAAATTAATTTTTATTAATTTTTTATACATATCTCCCCATTGCCCCCCCTCCCTCCCAGGCGTACCCCGACCCCCCAGTGTCTGTGATCATTGGTTATGTTTATAAGCATGCATACAAGTCCTTTGATTGATCACTTATTTACCTCACCTAACTTTAATCTTTCTGTTATAATTTCACAGTCTGTTTGATGCTTTATGATTTTTGTCCTCCTGAGAATTATCAATCAGTCTACTTCCTTTCTGTGCTCCTGATTCTATTATATTCACCAGTTTATTCTGTTGATCAGATTTTTAATTCACTTAATTTTTAAATTCACTTGTTGACAGATGTGTATTTGTTGTTCATAATTTTTTGTCTTTTACCTTTTCCTTCTTCCTCTTCTAAAAGGGTACCTTTCAGCATTTCATATA